>ONZH01027655.1:0-413789 GCA_900303285.1 Rhinella marina
ACACTAAAGTAAAAGACTCAAAAAGCCATGGCACAGACTGATAAGCCATGGACAGAGTGCCTGCTGTTAGCCCTCTTTCCAGTAAGGTATACCCTTAACCATAAGACAGGCTTTAGTCCCTTTGAGGTCCTTTTTGGGGTCAGCCCCTAGGACAGGATTGTATTTCCCACAGCAGCTCCAGATGCAACGTGGTTGTCTGACAGATTGTGCGATCAGTTTGTACAAGCGTTTGACGGAAACACATTCTCGAGTTTTTGTTTCACTTTCAGATCTTGATAAATTACCAAGGACCCACCCACCTGTGCGTGGAGATTGGGGGTTAAAAGGACACAGTAAACAGTCCTTAAACCCTGGTTTGATGGTCCATTACAAGTGATGTTAACTCCAAGCACATCAGTGAAGCTCAAAGGAAAACCAGCTGAGAGCTTGTACACACATATATACATAGATGCCATAGGAGTCCCAAGGAGGATCCCCAATGAGTTCAAAGCAAGAGATTAGGTGGCAGTGGGATTCGAGTCGCTTATTCCCACTATCAACATTAACAAAAATGTGGATTGGATTAATTACATCTATTATAATCAGCAGAGATTTGTGAACTACTCCAGAGATGCCCTGAAAGGGATTGTGGAACAGTTGGGTCCCACGAGTATCATGGCATTCCAGAACAGAATGACATTGGACATGCTCCTGGCAGAGAAAGGTGGCGTATGTAAGATGATAGGAGATACCTTTTGTACTCTTATTCCAGATAACCTGGGACCAGATGGCCAAGTGATGAATGCCCTGAAGGAACTCACATCTTTATCTGAGGAGTTGAAAAGGAACTCAGGCATTAGTGATCCATGGGATGCCTGGTTTGACTGGCTGAAAGACTAGAGAAAATCTCTTGCTCAGTTAGGAGTTGTCATCTTGCTAAATCTTAATAATGCTTGCTCTAACTGTTTGTTGTGTAATCCCTTGTGCCAGGAAACTGTTGGCAAAAGCAGTGGAGAATTCCATCCCTGAGATGATCATGACTGAACCATATGATGACATCAGGAAGGAGATTCATGTGCCCTTGGATGACATCAGCCCTCCCTCAACTACAGTTCTGTGAGGCAGAAGTGAAGATTCCTTGGGACCCTGTGTTTCAACGGTTGATAAGCCTGACAACTAACCTTAAAGCCAATATGTCTAACTTTAGCACATATTCACATAATCCGCACTTAGCTTTAACACATATTTACACATTCTTTGCTTAAAATTAGCTTAGTGTGAGTGGTCCTGTGCGCCCGGAGGATTCCTGAACCAGAGCGGATGAAGAAGAAGACCACCAGATGGATGTCAGCGAAGAAATCGCCCACGCAGTTCCAGTGAAGCCTTTGTTAAGGTCAGAGTTAGAATCTGACTTCCCATTGTGCAAGTCCACTAAGAGGGAGTCTATCTATTAGGGATAGACTGTCTCCTAACTGGTGAAAAGGACGCAGGCACAATGGGACAGATTGTTAGGTCCATCTAGATCAGGGACAGACAACACCGTGCTTGAAATGGCTTCAAAGGGGGGACTGTTATGGATATGAAGACTGAAGATGTGAAGCCATTACAAGATGGCGCCGGCTCCGGGACCACTCCTGCTCTTATCTGTAGTTTACATTCTTTAGCTAGACTAGATGCGCAGAAGTGAAACTTTATTTTGCATTACTAACCAATAAAATATATCCTAACCCTCAGGAGAGGATTCACTCCTCCCTGGGGTATATAACCCTTGTACACTCCTCTAATAAACAAGAACCTCTTTGACCCTACAAGGTGTCAGTGTTGTTTCTTCCATGCATGTAAAATTCTAGGATTACTTTAATTTGGAGCAGAGAAACAAACTTTGTGGCTCCCTTTGAGAGCCATCCTTATCAAACATTTACTTGCAAAAATTGTATTAGTTCTCATGACGTAGCATATACTTTGATTATAAAAAAGTGATGTCACTGAAAAAAAAAAAGATACTGGCACTCATGGAACACATTTGCAAGCACTATTGTGAGATACTCTACTACAGGGGTTGAAAACTTGTCCAAATACATGGGCAGCACAAAAATAAAATTTCCACTTTAAAGGCTGCTTTCATGTCAAATATGATGCAATATAGATATATACACAGCGGTGAAGTGCAGTACTCACAGTCCACACATGATCACAGCTCTTTTGTGTTAAAGGCGTGTAATATCCACATGTATCACACATACAGCACATACACTAACCGCCCCTGAGCTTCACCTCAGCTGGCCTAGCCTGGGAATGATGCCAATAGCTCCCCTAGTGGGATAAGAGAAGTATCACTACTTTTTTTGTGGCATTCTAATCAGTTTTCAAAAATAAATTTCACATGGCTGGACAAGCATTTCTTAATACAGACCACACAAGACCCCAAAATTAATACAGACTCGTAGACCCTAGAATAAATACAGACCCCAAAGTTAATGTAGACTGCAGATGGGCCCACAAATTCATACAGACCTCCGTTAGACCCCAAATCAGCTGCCCAATTCCTACAGACCCCAGATCATCTCACAAATTCATACAAACCCCAGATCAGCCCCCAAATTTATATAGACCCCAAATAAGTAGAACAGATATTTATACAGAGCCCAGATCAGACCCCAAAGTTACACAGACCTCAGATCAGACCCCACATTTAAACACACCCCAGATCAGACCCCAACGCGAGGTCCCCAAGTCCCTTGTGTGTGAATGAAGAAGTGGTATCCCTACATGACCCTTGCTTCATTCACTGTGTATGAAACAGGCGAGTACAGCACTTGGTTATCTTTGTCATTCATAGGGGAAGTTGGAAGACCCACATGTCGAGCCCACAGTGATCATGCATTTATCATCTATCCAGTGGAGAGGTAATAAATGTTATCAATGTGAAAACTCCTTTAGAGTTGTTTCACACACAGCTCTTTTCCAAAAAGTGGGTGCAGGTGGAGTGGGGAGCGGGTGGTGCAGGGCCAGACCTAGACAGCTCAACACATTTATGGTAAATTTGCACCCGAAAACTGGTATAAATGTTACCTGAAATATATGCCAGTTCCCTTGCTGGTATAGTTTTTGGTTCTGGTGCATGGACTAGCAGAGATGCACCACCACTATTAAAGGGGTGTTTGGTCTCAGGAGGAAACTAGACAACCCCCAGGATCTGGCAGAAATAAAAAACAGATATGTGGCACTCTGGATCTCCCAGCTGGGCTTTATTTACCTGGCTACAACTGTGAGGTCACGTCAACAAACATGACCACTGCAGTCAATAGCAGGCCTAGTCAGGTACACGGATTGAAGAACTGGAGCGACGGTGCAGGATCTGTCAGGTAAGTACTTACCTGTTCTTTATTTCAGGTGTATCCTGGGGGTAGTTCAGATTCAACCCCTTCAAGTGGTGAGCACCTCAATAATTGTGGCACATCTCACACCAGTGGGGCAGAGATTAAAGGATTTGTCTCATCTCACCGCTACTAAGGACAGATGAGACAGTCCCGACCACCTCGCGGCCGGGAAATAACAGAGCACTCTGGTGCTTTGCTGTTTCAATAGCTCTCATTGCTGTGCATGATAGCTACGGAAACAGCACTGCTCAGAAAGACCATAACATGTTGTGCTACGCTGTTTCCGCAGCCACAGCATGACTGGTCTTGCCATACATTGGTCTTGATCCCCTTTGCGCTGGAGTATGATGCACCTAATTTATTAAGAGGCAAATTTTTCTTAATAAATTAGTCACATCTGTGGCACTCAGTGCACCAGAAACTCAAGCCTACGCCAGCCAGGAGCTGGCGTGGACTTGAGCTATAACTGATTAACTTATGCCAGTTTCTGGCACAGGTTATAGCTAAAAGCAACTTTTTATGCCACAATAGTGGGCTAAAAGCTATAATAAATGTCCCTCTTGGTTCTCCTTCTTTAGGCTGGGACTACATGCCAACTTGGCCTTAACACGCTTCACATATCCAAATATTGCTTTGCAGCATTGAAGCCTCTCAAGTGAATGGGGTCACAGCAAAGCTCCTATGTTGCTGTGACCTCAATCCCAGAAACACAAAAATCCGATAGATTCTGAGATTTTGGGATGATGGCGACAAATTGTGCTGTGATCCCATTTACTTGTAAGACTGCACTGCTAAAAAGCCATCTTTCTTTGCACGACATTTTCTGTCCTTATTTGTACAGCCAAGCAGCAAATTATAGAACCGATTTGCAGACTGGAATAGGCTTCTTTTTTTTTTTAATGTGGCCTGTGTAAAGTGCGGGATCCAAGCTGACCACATCCATAGTTTGTGGACCACAAAACTGAGATGGTCTTGTGAATGCACTATAGCTCAAAGCATTGTTTACAGAGTCCCAAAATATTTTAATTAAAGGGGTTTTCTGGGACCTTCAAACCCACCCTAATTACTTATACCTCGCATGTAAAGTTTCCTGTATACTTAGTCTCGAGGTTGCATGGATTGGGAGTTTCAGAACCCAGGCATGTGACACACCTCATCTGAAAATCCTGTGTTCGCCCATGTACTGTCCTTTTATCAAGTTTCTGATCTATGGACGTGGACATTACTTCTGCAACCCAAGTCAGGGGAGCTGCAGTAGAGGGGTCCAGAACTATTTGTCTCTCTGGCACATGCGCAAATTCCTGAATCCACATCTGCACATGCGCCAGGTAGTTCTGGACCCATCTACAGCATCTCCCAGGTCCTAAGCTGCAGAAGTGACATCCGAGTCCACAGACTAGAACATAAATCTGTTAAAGAACACAAGTGTCACATGACCAGGTCCATGCAACGTCGAGACATTAAGGCCCCTTTCACACACGAGTGAGTTTTCCACGTGGGTGCAATGCGTGACGTGAACGCATAGCACCCGCACTGAATCCTGACCCATTCATTTCAATGGGTCTGTGCACATGAGCGTTTTTTTTCACGCATCAGTTCTGCGTTGCATGAAAAACGCAGCATGTTCTATATTCTGCGTTTTTCACTCAACCCTGGCCCCATAGAAGTGAATGGGGCTTCAGTGAAAAACGCATTGCGTCCTGAAGCGTTTTTCACTGATGGTTGCTAAGAGATGGTGTTTGTAAACCTTCAGTTTTTTATCACGTGCGTGAAAAAACTGAACGCAATCACAGACAAAACTGACTGAACTTGCATGCAAAATGGTGTGAGTTTTCCTGAACGCACCCTGAACGCATCTGGACCTAATCCGTCACGCTCGTGTGAAATTAGGCACTTTCTTCTACAGGCAAGATATGAGTAATTGAGGAGGGTTTGTGGGGCTCGCTGGGTCCAGGAAAACCGCTTTAAAGAAATAAAAAAACCTAATTACACTTACTGGTAATTTCCTTTTTATGAATCCTCCACGACGGCACAACAATGAGAGAGACCCTCCTCCCACTTGGTAGGGACAGGAAGCAAATAAATTAGATCCTCCTTCAGTTCCTCCTCAGTGTCTTACTGGAACCGGACAGCCCAGGAGAATCCACAACTAGAGATGAGCGAGCATGCTCGAGTGCCATTTTCGCATATTTGCGTACGCATTTTAAAATTGGTACGCTAATACATACGCATATTTTAATCTATACACAAATGCGTACGCATAACGTACAAATTGTTAAAATGCGTACGCATTAGTGTACAGATTAAAATATGCGTATGTATTAGCGTACCAATTTTAAAATGCGTACGCAAATACGCGAAAACGGCACTCGAGCATGCTCGCTCATCTCTATCCACAACACCAACACACAACTTATAACTATATCCTAAGTGAATATTATTCTCAAATAGTGTTTTTTATTTATTATATATATATATATATATATATATATATATATATATGGCGGGAACTAAACCGTGCCGTCATGGAGGATTCATAAACAGGAAATTACCGGTAAGTGTAATTAGGTTTTTTCCCTTTTATCTTCCACGATGGCACAACAATGAGATATACCAGATAAATCAATTTTAGGGCGGGATCACTGCCTGAAGCACCTTCCTACCAAAGGAAACCTCTTCAGTCCTAAGCACATCAATCCTGTAATGCCTAATAAAGGTATTCAGGGGAACACCAGGTCACCGCTTTGCATATTTGATCCAACTTAATGAAGCTTTAGAGGCCCTACAACCTTTACTGTTCCCCTGAAACTGTACGAACAGAAAGTTAGATTTCCTCCAAGACTTGGTAGACTCCAGATATTGAATTACTGTGCGCCTGACATCCAGACAGCTTAATCTTTCCTCCTTAGAGGAAGAAAAATTTTCACAGAGAGAAGGAAGAACAATCTCTTCCTGCTTGTGAAAATCCGATACCACCTTCAGGGTAAAAGAAAGATCAAACTTCAAAATAATCCTATCATCCAGGATTCTCAGGAAAGGTTCCTTAGATTTAAGGGCATGAATTTTACCAACCCGTTTAGCAGAGGTAATTGCTACCAAGAACACTGTTTTGAAAGTCAGGAACTTGATTGCAATGTCCCTCAAGGGTTCAAAGGGACAGTCCGATAGTCCTGAGAGGACAACACTAAGATCCCAAGGAGGAGCGAGGGACTTAAGTCTAGGCCTTAATCTATCCACACCCTTGAGGAACCTAATCACCCAAGGATGAAAAGCAATTTTTTCATCAAAAACTGAGCTCAATGCTGACACCTGTACCCTAAGTGTACTAGGTCTTAGGCCTTTCTGAAATCCTATGACGTGTAATATAATACTCAGTAGGCGTCCCTATATAATAATAAAGGATTCACAGTAAGTAGCAGGGCGCTAAAAAACAAAACAAAAAATATATTTTATTCTGAAACATGCTAAAATTGTGGGTAGAAAAACGCCCTCAATATGTGATGTTAGCAAGATAAAAAGAGCCACTCACATATTATAGATACTAATGCACAAACACATGTGCTACGTTCAGGGCACAAGGTTGGACAAAGTGACCTGGAGACAATATCATGACAGGTTACAGACTCTCTTATTTAGTCTGGTAACCTCATTACCAAGCACAACCAACGTGCCTTAGTAAAAGAAGTGTTGCCTCGGAGCAACAATGTAGCAGGTTACTGGTACACTGTTGCAAACCAGTATCCCTGCGCTCCAAGCAACACAAAGCTGCCTTTGTCGATGTGGCTATAAATTGTAATAGCTAGTATACGCTCGACGCGTTTCTGGGTATAAACACACCCTCATCAGGAGCCCATATACTACTAGCATTAGATGCCAACTTTCATTCAGACAGACAAACATAGAAAGCAACGCGCCAGCCACCTCTATCTGTGGCGGCGCCTCCGGCACTAGTGCGGCCGTAATGCGGCCGCCGAACATGCCCTGTATAAGAGGAGGAAACTCCACCCCCAAAATATCGATGCCAACCAATCAGCCGTCACCCGCACCAGAGATATCGGAGCGCTAAGATCAGACTACTCCCACAGGCAGGTGAGGGCTGACAACAACTTTGATTGGCAAAGAAATGTGTCAATATAACTGGGACCAATCGGCGGTTTACATCGCTGTCAACCAACAGCGGCATCAAAGAGGAGATGAGTAAGAGGTCAGGATATACCTCACTGACAGTTGGTAATCTGCCAATCGTAATGCAATGCAATAAACGTTGATGGTAATGGAATGCACCATACATAACCAGGCCATTCGTCACAAATTGAAAATTCCTGACATCATGGCATTAACCCCCTGGTCACACAACCTTAGTTCTGGGGGCATACATATTAGATGTCCTGTATGAATAAAATATATTTTTTGTTTTGTTTTTTAGCGCCCTGCTACTTACTGTGAATCCTTTCTGAAATCCTGCCTGAAGAAAATTAAGAATTGCCTGCACCGAGAAGGAATTAGAATTAACACTAGAAACAGAGCACCATTTGCAATACCTATTCCAAACTGTAGAGTATATTTTGGATGTAATCTTTTTCCTACATGCTGACATAGTGGAAATAACCTCATCGGACAGGCCTCTGGCCCTAAGTCTTACCCTTTCAGCATCCAAGCAGCTAGATGCAGACGATCTACCTGCGGAATGCGAAATTGGGCCCTGAGTCAGGAGACCCTTGGTCCAAGGTAAAGGCCAAGGACCCCCCCCCCCCAACACCAGGGATTTCAGGATCGGAAACCAAGTCCTGTTCGGCCAAATGGGGGCAATCAGGATAACCCTTGCTTTTTCTTTCCTGATCTTTTTTTAACACTCTCGGTATCAGGGCCAGGGGAGGAAAGGCATAACACAGATGACTGAAGGCGTCCACTCCTATCCCTCCGTTTCCAGGAGACAGGGAGTAAAACATTTTTAGTTTTTTGTTGGACATTGAGGCGAAGAGATCTACTGCCAGATTTCCCCACCTGCAAACAATCTGCTGAAACACCTGCTGGTTCAGAGACCATTCCCTTGAGTCCAGCTTTACGTGACTTAGAAAATCTGCTTTTACTTTTAAATCTCCTTTTATATGAACCGCAGACAGGGAGAGTAGATGCTCCTCTGCCCAGCCAAAAACTTTGTCCGCAAACTGTTGCATCACAAGGCTCCGAGTCCCTCCCTGATGATTTATATAGGAGACTACTGCCACGTTTTCTGATCTTATCTGGACATTTGAGTTGCATATGTGACTGGAAAGGGAAGATAGAGCCATCCACACTGCAAGGAACTCTCGCCAGTTTGAAGGTCTTTCTGCCTGCTCTCGAGACCATCTTCCCTGGAGAGACTCCTGAGAAAAATGGGCTCCCCAACCCCACTGGCTTGCATCGGTCGTAATTATGTTTAACTGATCGAAGTACCAGGGGACCCCTCTCTGAAGGTTTTCTACATCTTCCCACCAGGTTAGGGACTGTCTGACTTCCAGAGAGATTGTCATACAATTTTCCAGAGACTCCTGAGACTTGTCCCAGGCGGCTAAAATCTGTTTTTGAAGCATCCTGGTGTGAGCTTGTGCCCACCTGACTGCTGGGATACAAGCAGTAAGAGAGCCCAGCAGAGCCATGGCCTGACGTATTGAACAAGCAGGTTGGCTTCTGAAATTTTTCACCAGACAAATTATTTTCTCTTGTTTCTCTACTGGCAGGAAACACATCTGTTTTACCGAATCCAGATCCCAAGAAAAATCAATCTCTGAGATGGGAAGGGACAATAAGAATATTTTTTCTTCTTAAATCGGCCATCACTTCCAGCATAATTTTGGTGAACACCCGAGGCGCCGTGGTCAAACCAAAAGGAAGGGCCTGAAGCTGAAAGTGCCTTAGCTCTCCCTTCAGATAAACCGCTAACCTGAGAAATTTTTGATCTTCTCCAGAAATGGGAACATGGTAGTAGGCGTCCTGAAGGTCTAAGGATGCCATAAAATCCCCTTCCTGTTGAAGATTTACAGTTGACTTGACTGTCTCCCTCCTGAATCGTTTTTATTTCACAAACTTGTTCAGGAATTTCAGGTTTAATATGAGTCTGAATTTCCATTTGTTTTTTTCACTAAGAAAACTGTCGAGTTGTAACCCTGACCCTGTTCTGCCAGAGGTACAGGCAGCAAAACTTTTTCCTTCAGAAGATCTTGGATACCATTCTCTAAAGCAATTTGTAGAACATGAGATTTCTGGACAGGCGTTATTTTGAAACTCTGGTAAGGGGGAGATATGAAGGGAATGGAGTATCCGTTCTTTATCAAAGACACGATCCATAGATTTGTGGAGATCGACTCCCATTCCTTGAAAAAGAACTTCAATCTTCCCCCCACCTGAGCCAAACCATCATTGCTTGTTAGTATCAGATGGTTTGGAATTGAAAAGGAAACCCTTTGATCTACTGCTCTTGTTGGATTTCCATCGATCATTTTTCTTGTTTTGAAATTTTCCTTTTTTAAACTTCCGAAAGGGAAATTTATGTTTCCTGTTTTGGGATGGGAAAGACTTCTTGTCATCAGAAGCCTTTTCCAAGATCTTTTCTAAGTCCTGCCCAAATAACATGAAGCCATAAAAGGGAAGGCTACAAAGTTTCAGTTTAGAAGTAGTATCTCCGGACCAAGATTTTAACCATAGGGCCCTTCTAGCTGAATTGGTTAACCCTGTGGTCTTAGCAGCAATTCTAACCGATTCTGCGGTTGCGTCGGATAAGAAGTCCACCGCCTTTAGTAAAAGGGAAAAAATCTTTTAAATTCTCATAAGGAGTGTTCTCCTTTAAGACAGACTCCAACTGAACTAGCCACTTTTTTAGCGACCTAGCCACAGAAGCAGAAGCAATATTAGGCTTAAACAATGCAGCTGCAGAGTTCTATACTTTTTTAAGGGTGGCATCAATTTATTTGTCCATCGGGTCTTTTAATGAACCAGTATCCTCAAATGCAATTGCATTGGCCCCTTTTGATAATTTGGCCAATGAAACATCCACTTTAAGACAGGATTCCCACAATATTTCCTCCTCCTCCTCAAACAGAATCCTGCACCTGATGGTTCTGGGTAGAAATAATTTCCTATCAGGCGTTTTCCATTCTCTTTTAATCATAGATTGAATATTTTTATGGACTGGGAAAACATGTTTTTCTTTTTTGCTCAAGCCCACTAAACATCTAGTCCTGTACTGATCTTTGAACCTTAGAATCTGACAGGTTCATAGTTGATCTAACGGCTTTTATCAGATCCCTAGTGTCTTCAGATGAGAAAAAGTATCTCTTAAATTCTGAGTCAGAACCAGAGGAATCATCTGACAAGGAATCCACCAGATCAGAATCAGAGTCAGATGCCAAGTCAGAGGACGAGGAACATTCTGCCCTTTTTTCCCTGCGTCTCGGGGATTGGGAGGAACCAGAAGGACCAGGCGAGAACTCAGAAATCACTGATCTCATTTCTTGTCTAATGACTTCCTTAAGCTCTAACTTAATGGACAGCACAATGTCTTTCACTAGGTTAGCCGTACACCTGGAACAAATCTTTTTACAGGAGGACTCAATTTGACCGCACACATCACACATTTACATGGCCTAGGTGAAGTCTTAGATTTTTGTGTACTATCTCTTTCACACTGAAGGCAGACACAACAAGAGGTAGAAAACAGGATATAAATAAATTATCAATATTTAGGACATTCAAGGGTTAAGGTATCAGAATGTTGACACTCACAGCTGCTGCACCCTGAACGGAATCCATAGTGTCTCCTGGCTCAGACATGTTAACAGACAGACACTAGAAACCTAAATGACCCCTTATATATCCTACCTTCAGACCTCAGATCAGAGGGCGACTTCCGTCTTGAATCTTGGCGCCAAGGATGTCATTGGAAGGAATAGAGTTACTGCCCATCATCGCTCTGTAGCCATGCCTCCCGGGGAAGCGCTTTCATGTTATGCGAGCCAATACTTCCGGAAGCTGTCCTGCACGTGGGACGCCACTACCAGACACGCCCCCTCTGCACACCGGAAGAGCGTGTCCAGGAAGGTACTCCCGCGTGACTCCCCACGTGGTACGCCCTGCAGAGTACCGGAAGAGCGCTTCTCGCGTTGATTAAGGTAATTAATCCAGTTAGGGACCATTTTTCCAGTAGTGGCCTCACTGCTCTGAACTTGCCCACATTAAGTCTCCATGGGAGAACAGTGCGGATGCTGTAGGACAAGTGGAAATTACGGTTGCAGCCAGGCTTCACTGACATCCTACATTTACCCCGCTGGAGCCAAACCTATTGGAACAGCAGGGGCCCATAATAAAACACCGGAGGGACTCCATTGAGTGTCCAGTAACCATGCCTCCACTCCTAACAGCGCCACTAGGAGTGGGAGGGTAGATAGTAAGCCAGCCCTGCCGATATACATCTAGCATGGTGGGCATAGGTCCATCCATGAGTCAGTACTGCCCCATACCAACGCAGACCACAGAAAATACCGTGGTGCTGCATAGGCTTCCTCCCCACCTGGAAGGGACAGTAAGACACTTCTGAAGGATGAGCTGAAGGATGATCTAATATATCACTTTGACTTAAGAGGGTTGTCCGAGACTAAAAAAAAGTCCCCCATATGCCCAGGCCTCTCGCGGGTGACGCTATGGAGGCTCGTCACTATCATCGGCTGTCCCACCCCACCCCCATCTGACATCAAATATTTTCATCCGCGCACGGGGAGCAGCAGCGGCGGTGCGGGGAGCCTGGTAAGTATATTCAGTGTCAGCGGCCCAGGCATATGGGGGACATTTTGTAGTCTCGGATAACCCCTTTAACTATTGCCCCCTCAAAGTGATCTTCCTGGGAAGGCTTATACAGTGGGGGAAAAAGTATTTGGTCAGCCACCAATTGTGCAAGTTCTCCCACTTAAAAAGATGAGAGAGGCCTGTAATTGACATCATAGGTAGACCGCAACTATGAGAGACAAAATGAGAAAATCACATTGTCTGATTTTTAACCCTTTCCCTCCCGGAGGTTTTTTCGGTCATGCATTTTCGTTTTGCGCTCCCTGCCTTCAAACAGCCATAACTCTTTTATTTTTCTGTTCACATAGCTGTATGAGGGCTTGTTTTTTGCGGGACAAGTTGAACTTTCCAACGCCACCATTTAATATTGCATATGGTGTAATGGGAAGCGGGAAAAAAATTCCAAACCGGGTGAAATTGCAAAAAAAAAACGCTATTCCGCTACAGTTCTACGGGTTTCTTATTTACAGCGTTCGATGTGCATTAAAACTGATCCGTTACTTTCATTCTACTGGTCAGTACGAATCCGGCAATACCTAATATGTATAGTTTTTCCTGCGTTTTCATAGTGATAAAATAATTAGAAAGTTGCCCTTTTTTTTTTTTTCCTTGTCATATCTTGACCCCTATAACTTTTTGGTATTTATGTGTACAGAGCTGTATGGGGGCTCATTTTTTGCGGGACAATCTGAAGTTTTTATTGATACCATTCTGGGGTATGTATGACTTTTTGATCACTTTTTATTTAATTTTTTTTTACAAAAAAAAAGCGGCAAAAAACGGCAAATCGCCATTTGGACGCTTTTTTCTGCCACACAATTCGCCGTGTTGGAATTTTTTTTTTTATATTTTAAAAGTACGGGCGTTTTCGGTCACGGTGATACCCATGATGTCTATATTTATTGTTATTTAGGTATTTATTTTTTAATTATACGGAAAGGGGGGTGATTTGAACTTTTATATCTTTTTTATTTTTTAACATTTTTTAAAAAATTTTTTTTTACTATTTGAAAGCTCAAATATGGGCTGATATATTGTGGCTTTTTTTTTTTCTTTATGAGCAATCAGGGATTTTCTAGACTCAGAAATCCAAGAATTGCTCATTTCTTATCCTGGCCTGCCATCTAGTGGCCAGAATAAGAATTGCACTTTGAAAACTGTAATCCTCACCAGCGAGGATTACAGTTTTCATATGGTGTACAGACACCCCGATTGGCCACACGGGGTGTCTGTACACCACCCGGAAGCGAATGCTTCCAGGTTCAGACGCAACTAGATGCCGTGATCACGGCATCTAAACGCCCAGGAAGACGCCGCCGATATAGCAAGTAGCGGCAAGTCTCTGCTGTTAGAAACAGCAGAGACTTGCCGGCCATGACGCCCGCCGCACTTGCGAGCGGGCGCCATGTGCCCACGGCGCTGGGAGTGTAAGGGTTAAAGAATTTATTTGCAAATTATGGTGGAAAATAAGTATTTGGTCACCTACAAACAAGCAAGATTTATGGCTCTCACCGACCTGTAACTTCTTTAAGAGGCTCCTCTGTCCTACACTCATTACCTGTAGTAATGGCACCTGTTTGAACTTAAATAATAAAATATGGCAGCACAACATATTACATACAAACAACAGAACTAAGGTATGGGGATCATTCTAAATTAAAGTGGTATTATACCTACGAGAAATGAAAAAAAATAGAAGCTCTTTGCGCACATTTTTGGTCAAACGTGTGTCGGGCCCATCTACCAGGCATCAAAAATGTGCGCAAAGAGCTTCTATTTTTTCATTTTAGTAGGTATAATACCACTTTAATTTAGAATGATCCCCAGACCTTAGTTCTGTTGTTTGTATGTAATATGTTGTGCTGCCATATTTTATTATTTCTGTATGCTCGCTTTATGGATATGCACTTGTGTGCCAACCTTATGAAGACTTTCAGAAAACGTTTGACCTCTGTCATTGCCAACAAAGGATATATAACAAAGTATTGAGATGAACTTTTGTTATTGACCAAATACTTATTTTCCACCATAATTTGCAAATAAATTCTTTAAAAATCAGACAATGTGATTTTCTGGATTTGTTTTCTCATTTTGTCTCTCATAGTTGAGGTCTACCTATGATGTCAATTACAGGCCTCTCTCATCTTTTTAAGTGGGAGAACTTGCACAATTGGTGTCTGACTAAATACTTTTTCCCCCACTGTATATCTTGCTTATGGAAACAAGCTATTCGTCCTGACAGTGGGTTCACAAAAACAGAGTCTTTGTTGTATGAAAAAGCTTATGGAAATTTACAGAAAGCAGAGGCAGTACCACTTTATACCAATAGTGGCTTCAGTATCTCAAATCAAGTTTCATACAAATCAAACCAGATTACTGTACATATGTAAAAGATATAAAGGGGATATTCAAGCAATATAAACACAATTTCCTAAAGAAACTCTCATTTTCCAGTGAGTTTAAGCTGGGGCTACACAGCAACTTTGGCTGCAAGGCATGCTGCATGGCCAAAGATTACTGTTCCTGCAATGCTACATTGCAATATACTGAAAGAGAATGTGGTAGCGTTGTGACCTACAAGTTGGCAGAAATGCAGCAGGTGGGTCAAACTGACCACATTCATTTTCATTTTGATGTGATATAGCATTGTGATACAATTATTGTTGGTTGTGGAGCCAAAGTCGCAGTGTAGCTCTAGCCTTACAATAAAGGTGACAAGTAAGATGACTGTATCACATCTATTACTATATAGATGGTTTGGTTTATTAAACATCCAAGTCTTAAAGGGGTTGTCCAGGACTAGAAAAACATGGCTTCTCTCTTCAAAACACCCCTGTCCACAGGTTGTGTGTAGTATTGCAGCTCAGCCCCATTCACTTCAGTGGAGCTGACCTGCAATACCAGACACAACTCATAGACAGGTGTGGTGTTTTTGGAAGAAAGCAGCCATATTTTTCTAATATTGGACAACCCCTTTAAATAAAAATAAATCAACCTGTCAACATGCTCTCTATCAGAAAGCTGTCCTAAAACATTAAAGGTCCTTTCTTACTAGATAGATATGACTAGTTTAAACAGTTTTTGGTTGTTGGGAACTGGAACAAAATTTGTTTTCCTGAAAAACACAGGTATATACACATTCTGGGCAGAAAAATACAAATTCACAAGATGTCAACTATCGTTGTTATCTTCATTGTCTTTAGACTCTGTCTGCGCTGTGTCATCTTCAGAATCGCTGTCACATTCTTCGCCATCTTCCCGAGTAGATGGATCACCTGCAGGAGCTTCAGCTGTCTCATCAATAGGTACTGCTCCTTTACGCTGAGGTAGAACAGAGAAGAAGGCCTCCTTCCAGTCTCGTTTCTCCAAGAAAGCGAGTATTATCTCAAACACTGTAAGACAATGTTATATACTTCAGGAAACTTCAAATTTAAAACTCGGCCTAAACTGAAAGGGTAGTGTTCTTATTTATAATCATGAAATGGAAGTGATCTCACATTCTGAAAAGACCTTTATAAGAGAAATTGGTGTGAGATGATAATTTTAATTGGAAATTATGATGTGTGGAGAAATGTAGACAAGTACCAAATATCCATAAACTCACCATGGTTCACAGCTAGAACTTTTCTACTATTCATTTTCACAAAACTCCCCAGAGGAAGCTGAGCGTGGCTGATCCCAAGTTCCAAAGCTTGTTTATAGGTAATACCCTGCAAAATGTAACATTTCCCTATTATACATGGGTTATATGATTGACAGGTGCCATTCAAACACTCTGTATTCAGTTTATTTTATAAAGCTTCTAATTCAGTCAAAGCTGTGGTTAAATAGCAGAAGAACATTTTTTTTTGTCTGAAAAGCCAGAGAAGGGAGTCTGGATAATCATATACAGTCATGGCACTGTTGGCAACCTGAAAATTTTCCAGAAAATTAAGTATTTTTCCCAGAAAAGTATTGCAATTACACATGTTTATTTCCTTTGTGTGTATTGGAACACTACAAAGAAACAGAAAAAAAAAGTCAAGGTGGACATAATTTCACACACAGCTCCAAAAATGGGCTGGACAAAAATGTTTCAAGCATGTGGCGAGTAACAGGTGTGGGCAATATAAAAATCGCATCTGAAACCAGACAAAAGGGGAGAAGTGGACTCAATCTTTGCTTTATGCGTCTGTGCGTGTCACACTAAGCATTGAGAACAGAAAGAGGAGAAGAGAACTGTCTGAGAACCAAAACTGTGAAAAAATATCAACAATCTCAAGGTTACAAGTCCATCTGCAGAGATCTCGATGTCCCTTTGTCCACGGTGCGCAACAATCAAGAAGTTTACAACCCATGGCACTTTAGCTAATCTCCCTGGACGTGGACGCAAGAGAAAAGTTGATGAAAGGTTGCAACACAAGAGCGTCCGGATGGTGGATAAGTAGCCCCAATTAAATTCCAAAGAAATTCAAGCTGTCCTGCAGGCTCAGGATGCATCAGTGTTAGCGCAAACTAACTGTCAACATTTGACTGGAATGAAGCGCTATGGCAGGAGACCCAGGAGGATCGTATGGACACAGAGACATAAAAAAGCTAGACTGCAGTTTTCCTTCCAGGAAAACGTCTTGTGGACACATGAGACCAAGATAGAACTTTCTGGTAAAGCAGATCATTCTACTGTTTACTGAAAACTGAATGAGGCCTACAAAGACAAGAACACGTACCTACAGTCAAATATGGTGGAGGCTCTGGGGTTGTTTTAGTGCCTCTGGCACTGGGTGCCTTGACAGTGTGCAAGGCATTATGAAATCGGAAGATTACCAAAGTATTTAGGGTCGCAATGTAGGGCCAGTGTCAGAAAGCTGGGTTTGCGTCCTAGGTCTTGCAGCAGGACAATGACCCCAAACACCCAAAAGCACTCACAAATGGATGGGAACAAAGCGTGGCCAATAGGGATGAGCGATCGACTTCAGATGAAATATCCAAAGTAGATTCGCATAAAACTTTGTTTCAATACTGTACAGAGTGAGCGCTCCGTACAGTATTAGAATGTATTGGCTCAGAGGAACAGACGTTATTACTTAGCGAGGTCTCAAGAAGTCTTCATAAATTGATTTCTACTGTAAAAAAACATTTCCCAAACTCTGGTTGATCCCTAGTGGCCAACAATGAGTCCGGATCTAAATCCCATTTATCACCTGTGGAGAGACCTTAAAATTGCTGTTGGGAGAAGGCACCTTTCAAATATGAGAGACCTGGAGCAGTTTGCAAAAGAAGACTGGTCCAAAATTCCAGGTGATAGGTGGATAGCCATTTTTGGCTTTTTTTCTCTGTTATTTTGCGTTGTTCCAATACACACAAAGGATATATATATGTGTAACAAAATATGTTCAATTTTCTGGGAGAAATACTTCATTTTCTGGAAAAATTTCTAATATGCAACATATATAAGGAGGATGGGCCAGGAGAACTAGAGGCAGGCTGAGAAGCCTGACTGTATGTTATACATAGCTGTCTTCAGCATTCAGTAAGGGGACCCTTTAAAGGCAGTTTCTAATAAAAGTACACATATTACAAGAACCCTTCACATGACTGGTCCTACAAATTAAAAGTTACAATTTAATGATGAGTTATGTTATCATGGAAGCCAAAACCAAGGTTACCTTATGATGGTTATGATCTACTAGGCCGCCAATAATGTACGCTTTACTTTCATCTATCTCATGGAGTACATCAGGAGAATCCGATGTAAGGTACACCAGGTCTTCAGGCTTCATTAGATCTTTGTAATGTTCAGACTTAATATGAATATCCTAAGGCAAAAAAAAAAATATATAACCCTTAGGGGTTTTCTGGGATTTTAATATAGATGACCTATACTCAGCTGTTTGAAAAGAAGGCAGCGGATGGTGCCAGCGCTGCCTTCCCTTCATTGTTTACCTGCTCACCACTGATATTGCAGCAGTGATCAGGTGTAGTTACAAGAAGCCGTCCCATTCACTTCTATGGGACAGCTTGAAACTAATCACTTGAATAGGAAGGCGCCATCCCATAGAAGTCAACGGGACACCTTCTTGTAGTTACATCTATCCATCACTGCGATGTCGACGGCGATCTGATATTGATGACCTATCCTAGGTTAGGTCAATATTAAAATCCCGGAAAAACTTTAAAGGGGTTCTCCGAGTTATATATATTGATGACCTATCCTCAGGATAAGTCATCAATATCAGATCGGCGGGGGTCCGACACCCGGCACCCCCACCGATCAGCTGTTTGAAGAGGAGGCGCGCGCCATATCAGCGCTGCCTCCTCTTCACTGTTTACATGCTGGCCGACACGGGGGTAGTGGTGAGTAGGTGTAATTACACCTAACCGCCCCATTCATTTCTATGGGAAAAATCGCTTCCATAGACTTGTATGTGAGCGATTCTTCCCATAGAAATGAATGGGGTGGTTAGGTGTAATTACACCTACTCACCACTACCCCCATGTCGGCCAGCATGTAAACAGTGAAGAGGAGGCAGCGCTGATAGCTGATACGGCGCGCGCCTCCTCTTCAAACAGCTGATCGGCAGGGGTGCTGGGTGTCGGACCCCCGCCGATCTGATATTGATGACTTATCCTGAGGATAGGTCATCAATATATATAACTCGGAGAACCGCTTTAAGGAACCCTAAAGAAATGGATCTATACACACAGGAACAAGGAGGTTAAACGTCACCACATTTGGCATAGGCACCCCAGCTAAGCATTTCACTCTATCTGAGCACTGACTCACCACATCTAACCTATAGTACTGCCCTCTAATATGCCTAATATTACAACAATTCTGTGTCCCACACTCAGAGGACTCCCAACCAATCACCTAAGGCACCCTCATTTACACAGATATTGAATCTTTTGCCATCCTCATAAATTAATAGTCACAGAGCTTGTTTAGGCACACTAGTGGATCCGCCCAAGTTATGAAGAGGTGCAGGCCTGTCCATAACTTCAGCACATCCAGCGACAGTTCTAAATGTCAGACAGCTTCCTAGAAGCCTTACATTTAGACCATTTTCTACGCCTAAAACAGGTGTAGAAAATGATGAATAAGGCGGACCTGCCGGCCCACGCCGCCTCTTAGACCTGGCGTGAGCAGGGCAAAGTTGCAGATAGCCTAATTTAGGCGTATTTCAGTACATAAATTACTCCCTTTGTGTTTTTATTTACTATGTTGTGCGCTTCCTCATGTTCTTTGGGATTTATATGCTTACTGTATATGCAATGTTGTACATTGCTGAATCTGCATTTCTGTGTTACTGATATGCGTTTCCCCTATGTTTTCCTTGGTCACATGGGTGCATTTTGCTTGTCTTTTACTGATTTCATGTATCTTCATGCAGTGTACATGAAATAGAAACTCCATGTTACAGGTTGCTCTTTTTATCTGAAAAAAAACAAAAAACTCACGCCTGATTAAAGAAAAAAAGATGGGAGGCCTTATGCCTGATTAAAAACAGCTTCTTTGCTGGATGTTCTCCAATTGCCATGATATTTCATATAAACATAAGATTGAACTATATCACAATGTGATCTAACATGATTGTATTTGTGTGATAATCGATTCTTAATGATATTACTGGGCTGATAGCAGAAGTCTGCCTATAGCCTACCACATAAAACATAAATTACCTTACTAACATCTATTCTCAATTTGTAGCATGGAATACTGTGAGCACTGGAATAAGACATCAATGTTTGATTGGTGAGGGTTCAACCTCTGGGACCCTCACCGATCACCACCATCCATATGGGGCAGCTCTTCCCATTCAGTCTCATTCAAGTGAATAGGATGAGCTGCAGTACCAGGTACAGTGCCCATACGTATGAGCTGCTGTGCGAGCGCTACAGCCATTTTATTGCGCTGAATGGCAGAGTCTGCCTACCAATCAAAGCTGGCCTATTTGAAGAACAAGCAAGCCGTCTATGTTTATATCCTCGAGAACCCTATAACCGCTGCTTGCAATTAGACATACAGTGGGGAAAAAAAGGATTTAGTCGGCCACCATTTGTGCAAGTTCTCCCACTTAAAAAGATGAGAGAGGCCTGTAACTGACATCATAGGTAGACCTCAACTATAAGAAACAAAATGAGAAAAAAAAAATCCAGAAAATCACATTGTCTGATTTTTAAAGAATGTATTTGAAAATTATGGTGGAAAATAAGTATTTGGTCAATAGCAAAAGTTCATCTCAGTACTTTGTTATATATCCTTTGTTGGCAATGACAGAGGTCAAACATTTTCTGTAAGTCTTCACAAGGTGGCACACACTGTTGCTGGTATGTTGGCCCATTCCTCCATGTCGATCTCTTCTAGAGCAGTGATATTTTGGGGCTGTCGCTGGGCAACACGGACTTTCAACTCCCTCCAAAGGTTTTCTATGGGGTTGAGATCTGGAGACTGGCTAGGCCACTCCACGACCTTGAAATGCTTCTTACGAAGCCACTCCTTCGTTGCCTGGCAGTGTGTTTGGGATCATTGTCATGCTGAAAGACTCATCTTCAATGTCCTTGCTGATGGAAGGAGGCTTACGCTCAAAATCTCACGATACATGGCCCCATTCATTCTTTCATGTACACGGATCAGTCGTCCTAGTCTCTTTGCAGAGAAACAGCCCCAAAGCATGCTGTTGCCACCCCTATGCTTCACAGTAGGTATGGTGTTCTTTGGATGCAACTCAGCATTCACTCTCCTCCAAACACGAGTTGTGTTTCTACCAAACAGTTCTACTTTGGTTTCATCTGACCATATAACATACTCCCAATACTCTTCTGGAACATCCAAATGCTCTCTAGCAAACTTCAGACGGGTCCGGATATGTACTGGCTTAAGCAGAGGGACATGTCTGGCACTGCCGGATCTGAGTCCCTGGCGGTGTAGTGTGTTAGTGACGGTAGCCTTTGTTACGTTGGTCCCAGCTTTCTGCAGGTCATTCACTAGGTCCACGTGTGGTTCTGGGATTTTTGCTCACGGTTCTTGTGATCATTTTGACCCCACGGGGTGAGATCTTGCGTGGAGCCCCTGATCGAGGGAGATTATCAGTGGTCTTGTATTTTCTAATTATTGCTCCCACAGTTGATTTCTTCACACCAAGCTGCTTACCTATTGCAGGTTCAGTCTTCCCAGCCTGGTGCAGGTCTACAATTTTGTTTCTGGTGTCCTTCAACAGCTCTTTGGTCTTCACCATAGTGGAGTTTGGAGTGTGACTGTTTGAGGTTGTGGACAGGTGTCTTTTATACTGATAACAAGTTCTATTAACAGGTGCCATTACTACAGGTAATGAGTGGAGGACAGAGGAGCCTCTTAAAGAAGAAGTTACAGGTCTGTGAGAGCCAGAAATCTTGCTTGTTTTTAGGTGACCAAATACTTATTTTCCACCATAATTTGCAAATAAATTCTTTAAAAATCAGACAATGTGATTTTCTGGATTTGTTTTCTCATTTTGTCTCTCATAGTTGAGGTCTACCTATGATGTCAATTACAGGCCTCTCTCATCTTTTTAAGTGGGAGAACTTGCACAATTGGTGGCTTACTAAATACTTTTTTCCCCACTGTATTAATTGGTTCATCTGCTTACTAATTTTTGTCTTACTTTAATAACGGCAAAAAATATATTTACCACATCTGAGAATCTCTGCATTTCTTTAATAATACACTGACCTTCCAATTGATCCATCCTTTGTCATATTCATCCATGTTACTTTTCAGTTGTCCACCATGGCTTGTTAGATAAAGCTTCAAGGAAGTAAAATTATGTCAGTACTACTGGAGAAATCCATACAATGCATGAGGACATGAAGCCCAGAAAACAGCACAAATCCACATACAGAACATATAAAATTAAAGGCTATGAACAACTTTGACATTGCAAAATTATATTCACATATGTTTGTGGTTATATTAAGCTACAAAGTTGAACAAGTTTTCATTCCTTCGTTCATTTTCAGACTCCCTGGTATTTATGCAGTTTACAGCCTGGTCCTAGTTTCAGAAATGTCTCTGCCAGTAACACTTACTGGATTTGAGGCCTGTGCTGATGCTGAGGAGTGTATGATTTCCCTGGTCTTTCCCCTATAGAGTCGGCTATGGGTGCTCTCTTCTATCTTTACAATGATACACAGCCTATATGATTCACCTCCCCCTTTAGACTGCCTTGTGTGTGTGTTTCTTTTCTATCTACTGGTTAAGTGAGGTGCTCTACATGAATGCTTTCCCCTCTCTCCACACTCTATTCTGTTGGGTACAACCTCTTCCCCCTCCCTACTGCTATCTCAAACACTGAGAGAAGGGAGGAGGAGACCAGAGAGAGAAAAAGAGGACAGTGCCAGCTGTATAGTGCTGTTGGATCTAGGTCAAAAACAGCAGGACCGACAGTTTTTTGTACAATCTACAAAAAACAAAAATTTGGGATATTAGAAAGTTGCTTAATTTGGTTTCTAGTAATCAAACGAACAACAAGGGAGGAGGAGATGGCCATGTTACTCGGGGGGGGGGGGGGGGGGGTCTCCTTCTCGCTCCACTGTGATTGGTCAGCTAACAGCCAGGGAGAAGGAGACGCCCCCTGAGAAACACGGCCATCTCCTCCTCCCTGTACTGATCATATGGATTAGCATACAGGGCAAGAAACCAGAACAGGGGGCACAGCAGGGGACCGGAGTAGCCCATCAGAGAAAAAAAAAAATCAATATCACATCTACTCAATATGCCCTACTCTACCAGGTACTTACATTGTAATGTCAGGACCGGTGAAAGGTCCTCTTTAAATATGATGTTAACAATAACCCCTTAACAACTACCCAATGAGGTAAATACTGTAATTCCAGTGCATTGTTGGAAGTTCTGGTGAACATGTTGTTAACTGACTTGTGCTGCTGGGATCCTACCTGTGGCCTTTCTCACCTACTTTTGGTAAAAGGGGCAAAGGTGGTGTAAAAATTACAAAAAAAAAAAAATATATTGAGTTTTTGGCACAGGATGGTTGGGGTACAAAAATGAAACAACCCCTTCCTAGATGAAAAGTGTTCAACAACACCGATTGCTCCATATGTAGGAAGTGCCACAGCTTCTGCATCTAAATATACCCAGTACAACCCTGAAGGACAGGTCAGAATTGTCACTGCTGTTTTCACACTGTAAGGGCCCATTCACACAAAAATTCGGACCCGCAATACTACGGGTGCCGCCCGGCGTGTGTTCCGCAATGCTCGGAACACAGGGCCGGGCGCCCCATTGAAAATGCCTATGCTGGCTCCATGCTGCGGCTGCCCGCTCTCATAGAAGTGAATGGGGCCAATATTGCGGAATAGATGTGGACCCTTTCAAACTGTCGTGGGAATGGGCCCTAACTGAGTTAAATCTCAAATTATGTGCAGCATTAAAGGCTTAATGTAGAAAGTTTACCTGAACAGGATGAACTGCCCTACGATTTTCAGCATAGCACCTCCGTATCTGTTTGTTTAACTTTTTCACATCCTATATGAGAAATTAAAAAAAAAATTAACTAATGTTTCAAACAGGAGAAAAAAAAATATATAAAAACATACCGCACAAATGCTTTAGCTTACCCTCAATGCCATTAATTCATCAAAGCTGCAATCAATTACAAGACGCACTTTACTGGGCTGGATCTCTCTCCGCAATCTTTTATTGGGATTGTCTTCTATACTCTGTGCTATTTGCTCTTGGCGCACCAGTTTTCTTTTTTGCCTTTTCTCTTTACGCTTCTGCCTAAAAGTAAAAAAAGTAAGTATAAACTAGGCATGAATCTGAATAACATTGTACAAGTGTTAAAGGGATTTTCTGGTACTTAGATATTGATGGCCTGTGCTTTGAGGAGTCTGAAACCCCACATCCCTACTAATCAGATGTTTCAGGCCGCTGCTGGCACCGGAAAGTACGTAATAGTACTGCGGATATTCTTGCAGGATGTGGCTACCGTAAAAAGCTGTGGGTTTGTCGCACACAAGACTGTGGCTTCAAATCTGCAGCACTCATGTCCCATTTACAGGGCCTCCATAGAAATCTCCAATTAAAAGGGATTATTTAACTTTAAACTATTTTAACAGACCCCTTCACAGTGGTTGAAGCCACAGTTACCGGGTCCCCACCACAGAGTTCCAGTCCCATCTCTCCACGACGCCTCCGCAGGTCCCGGGTGTCTGGGAATCAACGTCCTGTTTGAGGGCTGCAGTGGTGACATGTGGCCCCGCCAGGATGTCGATTCCTAGAGAACCGGGACCTGTGGAGACAGCAGTTGAGAGATGGAGACGGAACCCAGCAGCAGGGATTGGGTAAGTATGAACCCCACCGTGGGTCCAGCCACTCTGAATGAGCCTGATAAGATTAAAAAAAAAAAAGTTGGATAACCCCTTTAAAGTGTAACCGTCATTCTTTTTTTATTTGTGTAATGTATAGGGGCAGTGATACTGACCATTTTTATAATATACTTTAATTACTGAAATCATACATTTCTATTAGAAAAATAGCCATAAAGTTGCCCATTTTGAGCCTTAGCAACGCTCCTCTGTCTTCAGTTTACATAACACAGTCAGTGTTAGTAAGTCTCCACAGTTATGTAAGCAGAAGACAGAGGAGCGTTGCTAAGGCTCAAAATGGGCCACTTTAGAGCTATTTTTCTAATAGAAATGTACAATTTCAGTAATTAAAGTTTATTACAAAAATGGTCAGCATCACTGCCCCTATACATTACAAAAAAAACAAAAAAAACCCATCAGTTACACTTTAACCCCTTCACACCCAGCGCCGTACATGTACGGCGCTGGGGCGATGCGGGCACATGACGCCCGCTCGCAAGTGCGGCGGGCGTCATGGCCGGCAAGTCTCTGCTGTTTCTAACAGCAGAGACTTGCTGCTACTTACCGCCATCGTCGGCGTCTTCCTGGGCGTTCAGATGCAACTAGATCACGGCATCTAGTTGCGTCTGAACCCGGAAGCATTCGCTTCCGGGTGGTGTACAGACACCCCGTGTGGCCAATCGGGGTGTCTGTACACCATATGAAAACTGTAATCCTCGCTGGTGAGGATTACAGTTTTCAAAGTGCAATTCTTATTCTGGCCACTAGATGGCAGGCCAGGATAAGAAATGAGCAATTCTTGGATTTCTGAGTCTAGAAAATCCCTGATTGCTCATAAAGAAAAAAAAAAGCCACAATATATAAGCCCATATTTGAGCTTTCAAATAGTAAAAAAAAAAATTTTTTTTTAAATGTTAAAAAAATATATAAAAAATAAAAAAGATATAAAAGTTCAAATCACCCCCCTTTCCGTATAATTAAAAAATACCTAAATAACAATAAATATAGACATCATGGGTATCACCGTGACCGAAAACGCCCGTACTTTTAAAATATATAAAAAAATTCCAATACGGCGAATTGTGTGGCGGAAAAAAGCGTCCAAATGGCGATTTGCCGTTTTTTGTCGCTTTTTTTTTCTAAAAAAAATTAAATAAAAAGTGATCAAAAAGTCATACACACCCCAGAATGGTATCAATAACAACTTCAGATCGTCCCGCAAAAAATGAGCCCCCATACAGCTCTGTACACAAATACCAAAAAGTTATAGGGGTCAAGATTTGACAAGGGGAAAAAAAAAAAAAAAAAAAAAAGGGCAACTTTCTAATTATTTTATCACTATGAAAACGCAGGAAAAACTATACATATTAGGTATTGCCGGATTCGTACTGACCAGTAGAATGAAAGTAATGGATCAGTTTTAATGCACATCGAACGATGTAAATAAGAACCATAGAACTGTAGCGGAATAGCGTTTTCTTTGCAATTTCACCCGGTTTGGAATTTTTTTCCCGCTTCCCACTACACCATATGCAATATTAAATGGTGGCGTTGGAAAGTACAACTTGTCCCGCAAAAAACAAGCCCTCATACAGCTATGTGAACAGAAAAATAAAAGAGTTATGGCTGTTTGAAGGCAGGGAGCGCAAAACGAAAATGCATGACCGAAAAAACCTCCGGGAGTGAAAGGGTTAATAATTACAATAACAACATTTCCTTTAACCAGTTCAAGGCCGCTTGTTGACCATACACTTCGGGGCGACCATGGTCATCTCTGCAAGGACGTTCCTGAAGTCCTTGTAGAGATTGCAGCTGAATGCTATAATTATGCAGCTGCAGGAAGTCTGTTGTCGGTGACAGCTGGGTTTCCGATCGAGAAGGCAGGGACGTGCCATGCTTCCTCTTCCATCACTGTATACAGAGCCCTCAATGACCGCTAAATACACAAATCAGGAAGTGGCAATGCCGCTTCCTGCGCTGGTCCTAGCAATAATGGGGGCTGGGTAAATGCATGAGACCTAATGTGCTCTGCAGTGAGGCAAAACAGCCTTGTTATAACCTCAGGGGGGCAATATGTCAGTCCTAGTTAAGGAGAAATCAGCAATAAGAAAGAAATGCAATATCGAATGTCCCCCAAAGATAATTGGGGGCACAAAGTTTAAAAAAACAAAACAATAAAATCAAAATAAAAGAATGCCACCACTAGCCCAGATGGCAACTTTTACCACAGCCCCCAGCAACCCGTTACCTATATATCCCTATATCAAAATGACTAATGGAAAAGGGACATAATTTAAAAAAAAAAAAAAGCATTGTAGTTGAAATTTGTGATATTAAAGGAAAAAAAAAAAATTGTGAACTACAGACTTTTTTTTAACACATTTTTTCCAGGTATAAAAGATAACAAAAAACATTATAATAAAACAGCATTAGAGTTGAGCGAACGTGCTCGTAACAAGCACTGTACCGCTCGGCTCCCCTGTGCTCGCATGGCCGCAGGCAGCCGCTTCCGTCCTCCTCACTCGACGGATCCGGATTCCTGCGGCCATGCGAGCGCAGGGGAGCCGAGCGCTACAGTGCTTGTTACGAGCACGTTCGCTCATCTCTAAACAGCAAACAATAAATTCCCCATGTATTAATAAAAAAAAAAAAAAACGCAAAAATTATTTCAACAACCAAACAGAAAAGTTATGGCTTTCAAAGCCGCTGGTACTGAAAAGAAACAAACAAAAACCATGCAGCATCTTTTTTTTTTTTCCTTTGGGCGCATTCACACGCTGCTAAATTTCCCATGACTGAAAATCAGTTCCATTCATCTGAATGTGCTTGCTTCCCCATTTACGTGAATACAACTGATTTTCAGCCACGGAAAATTCTGCAACAAAATGAAGGCACCCTTTGTGCACCATACTGCACTTTTCTATAGGGAAAAAACATATGCAGATACATACAGGCCCTGTGTATGCCAACAGGACACTGGATGCATGGAGACCTATGGATACACTCCATGGGGCAGATTTATCATAGCCCGCTGGCATACGCAAGGCTATGATAACCAGGTGCGCCTAATTTATGACGAGGGCAATGCCCCCCTGGCTGGAGCAGATCTCAGTGGCGTATAAGATGATAAACGTGGTGGGGCCACTAGAATAACGGGAAAGTGGCAAGGCCAGCGGCATAATGGCACTTGCACAAACATTTTTGCACAAGTGCCATTGAAAAAGTTGCAATCGCCACAAAAACCGGTATTATAATGATAAATGTGGCCCACTGTGCCCCGGGAGCTTTCTTGGCAGTGAATGCGTGAACAGGATGTACTTTCGGAGCTCGCGTTGGTCTTCCCATTGCTTTTGTCTGATCAGTTTCTTCATCTGCCTCTTTGACATGACCTCAGATCCTCCACAGCCATCCACCGAAGATCCATTCTGTGTCCTGGCATATTCTGGATTAGCAGGGGCCAGGCGATCACCAGCTTTCCTTTCATCACTATTTGTGGACTGTATGGTAGATTTACTGCCCTCAGAGGTGACAACTGCAGACTCTGTGTCCATTGTGATATAGCGGTAAATGTTCCATGCAAACCTGTAAAACAATAAGGTGTGAAGAGTTCTACACAATGACATCAAGTAGAGATCTTTATTGATACAGAAAAGCAGAACCCTGACACGTGACCCAATCATTCTGATGTCAGATGGAAGATAACTCTGCTATTAAACTTCCAGGAAACCCCATCCATCAGACATTACCGTTCCCTGTCAATTTGACAAGCTGCGGCACCGTCCTGTGGGCCGATATGTATGTATACAGTAAATGTATATATTACCTTCACACACACCGGCTGCTGTATGCAACGTGCTGACAGGAACACAGCATCTCCGTCGCACATGTGACGTCACCGTCGCATAAGCTTTGAGGGTTAGCAGCTGCCATATTTGTTACTGGCAGAGTCACGCTGAATACCTGTTCACGTGCGAGGCTAATGGGTGGCGTGGTGTACAGCCCTTGTGTGAGCGGCTGCCAGAAGCTCCAGAGGAGCTGTGCATACTATAACCGAGTGTATGTCTGCGTTTATTACAGGGGTAGTGGAAATAAGAATGGGCGGTATATACGTATACCAGGTTAATTGGAATTTATCTTCAGGTGTAAGGCAGCGTAGCATACAGTAAAGACCCTGATTTCAGCACTGTGGAGGAGTGAAAGCTGGCTTGGTTGCCCACAGTGACCAATCAGATTCCACCTTTCATTTACCAAAGGAGCTCTGAAAAATAAACTGTGAACTCTGATTGGTTGCCATGGGCAAGTAAACCAGTTCTACTTTACACCAGGGTTCATAAATCTACCCCTATTTGTCACTTGCCAGTATAGTGTCATTTTTATTTTTTTTAAATAAAATTTCAGTGTAGTGTGACTGTATGTTCTCTGCCTTCATGTGCAACGGGCTCCCCCATTCTCACACAACACTCTGCACGTGATACACTGTGATTTTTTGAATACTGTGAGTTTTGAATACTACTGCACATTGACAAGTTTGTGACTGATTACCTTTAGGCCCCTTTCACACAAGCGATCCCGACTCAGTCCAGATGCGCTCAGGGTGCGTTGCGGAAAACTCGCACCAATCCGCACGCAATCGCAGTCAGTTTTGACTGCGATTGCGTACGTTCGTTCAGTTTTTTCCGTGCGGGTGCGATGCGTATGGATGCATTTCGCACGTGTGTGATAAAAAACTGAATGTTTACAAACAACATCTCTAAGCAACCATGCGTTAAAAACGCATTGCACCTGCACTTGTGTGTACGGATGCAATGCGATTTTCACGCAGACCCATTCACTTCAATGGGGCCAGGGATGCGTGAAAAACGCAGAATATAAAACATGCTGCTATTTTCACGCAACGGCGAACTGATGCGTGAAAAACATCGCTCATGTCAAAAGACCCATTGAAATAAATGGGTCAGGATTCAGTGTGGGTGCAATGCGTTCGCATCACGCACCCGCGTGGAAATCTCTCCTGTGTGAAAGTGGCCTTAGGCTAGGGCTACGCACCACATGAAGTTTGCTTGTACCATCAGATTTGATGATTGTCCATTGGGTCACATTCTGCCCCCCAGGGGCAGACTGGCCACAGACCCCACAGGGAAACTTGCCTGAGCACTCCGCATGGCCGCCAGCCAGGTAATGATCTGACGCCCCCAGAGTTAATTAACGCTTGGACCATCAAGTACTTATGTACCTGGCCATCCTGAACTCTGAATTCAACTGTATTGCCATCTGGAGGCAGCTGGAGTAGGAGGACGGAACATGTCACTACACAGGAGCAGCTTCTGGGGAGTTATTAGGTCCTGCTGGGGCAGTATATTGTACTGCACTGTGGTATTTGGTTCTGCTGGGGCAGTATATTGTGCTGCACTGTGGTATCTGGTTGTGCTAGGGCAGTATATTGTACTGCACTGTGGTATTTGGTTCTGCTGGGGCAGTATATCGTGCTGCACTGTGGTATTCGGTTCTGCTGGGGCAGTATATTGTGCTGCACTGTGGTAATTGGTTCTGCTGGGGCAGTATATTGTGCTGCACTGTGGTATTTGGTTCTGCTGGGGCAGTATATTGTGCTGCACTGTGGTATTCGGTTCTGCTGGGGCAGTATATTGTGCTGCACTGTGTTATTCAGTTCTGCTGGGGCAGTATTCTGTGCTGCACTGTGGTAATTGGTTCTGCTGGGGCAGTATATTGTGCTGCACTGTGGTATTCGGTTCTGCTGGGGCAGTATTCTGTGCTGCACTGCGGTAATTGGTTCTGCTGGGGCAGTATATTGTGCTACACTGTGGTATTCAGTTCTGCTGGGGCAGTATATTGTGCTGCACTGTGTTATTCAGTTCTGCTGGGGCAGTATTCTGTGCTGCACTGTGGTAATTGGTGCTGCTGGGGCAGTATATTGTGCTGTACTGTGGTATTTGGTTCTGCTGGGGCAGTATATTGTGCTGCACTGTGGTATTTGGTTCTGCTGGGGCAGTATATTGTGCTGCACTGACGTTTTGGACCCTGACTCGACCGCTCGTGTTTGACTTCGACTTGGTATTGTGCTACTCTTTTTCTTCTGATTTTGCTGTGATTGTACAAACCTGGTTTTGACCCAGTCCCTCCGACTTTATTATTTTTTCCTTGCCTTCTCCCCTTAGGTCCCAGCACCTAGTCAGGAAGGGACAGTCATCCAGTTGTGGGCCGTCACCTAGGACAGATTGTGGAATTAGGCAGGGACTGTGGTTTGGGTGAGTTAGGGCTCAACATCCCTTGCCATGACACCTTTAGTAATGATAAGCCATAACTAGCTGATTGGCGGGGATCTGGCACCTCTGCCAATCAGCTGTACGGTTTAGCTCCATCAGCGGAAGTCTGTGCCAAAGCTACACAGTGGAGGGAGCTCGCTGCTCCCATTGACTCCAGATGTACTCATTTGAATTAGATTTAAAGTACCATATTTTTGTTTCCTCTTCCATTGGTCAAGCAGAGGTGAGAACACTACTATTTATTAGTATTGTGGCTGACACTGAAATAGGAATGCACTGTGATTGCTACTGTTAAGGCATGTTCACATGTCAAAAAGTTTCACATCAAATCCTATTTGAACATGATCCTTTTTAGACACACAAAATAAAAAGAGCCTGGCAAGGTTTCATGGGTTTGCTGTCACTTTTATGGAAGCACTGTGGCTGTCACTATTTTTGAATCACAACCTTTTTTAACCCTCTCTGCTCAATTCTAAGCCTGATCACTAGATGGCGATATACTTTAAGAAATAGATTTACAGCCAGGCATGCTTTTCCAGGCATGCTCAACCTATGGCCCTCCAGCTATTGTAAAACTACAATTCCCACAATGCCCTGCTGTAGGCTGATAGCTCTGTGCTGTTCAGGCATGCTTGGAGTTGTAGTTTTGCAACAGCTGGAGGGCCGCAAGTTGAGCATGCTTGATTTAGAGCAGTGTTTCACAACTCCAGTCCTCAATTCCCACTGGCCAGTCATAAATTGAGAAAATCCCACAGAATGAGTAACTTTGGTAAGTCCATTATCACCTGCTGAGGAAGAAGGAAATCCAGAAAACATGGCATGCTGGGGTGTTATATGGACTGGAGTAGAGAAACACAGTTTTAGATTTTTCGAGTGCCTGACATTTACGGAGCCAAAAGGACAATTTCACACAAGCGTATTCGGTCCATGAAATACATTCTGTGCATCATAAGTAGTTCCCAGAATAAAACGCTGCTCCTGTTACAAAAACTTATGTCATTGTAATGAGTTATAATGCTATTTGTTTCTGCCTGACCACAGCTGTACTGAACTTTACTCACCTAATGGTCATGCCGCCAGTACAGTTCAGTACAGCCGAAGTCAGGCAAGAACACAATGCATTATAAATCATTATAATGCCGTGAGTTCCTGGCACAGGAGCAGTGTTCATTCCTGGAACTACTGCTGACACAGAGTGGATTTCATGGCCTGAATATGCTCCTGTAAAATTGCCCAAAACTTGGGACAAAAGTAGAGTAATATTGCCACACTTTCACATTTGTATCTATTGAAGCCTATGGGAAGTGGCAGAGACAGTGGTCTTCTCAAGCTAGCTGCATAGTTATAGGGGCTGCAGAAGTTGCAACCAGGTCCTGAATCGAGGAGGAACTGAAATGGTCCTGCACCATGTGGGATACACCATGTGGGATACACAGTCCCAAGTTACTATAGTATCTCCTCCAAATTTGGGGTCTGATCTGAGGTCTGACATAATTTTGGAGTCTAGTCTGACATCTAAATTAATATTGGGTCTGATCTGCATAGTTGATTCAGTTTGTGGTCAGGTCTTGAGGACCTGAATTTATTCTGAGATCTAGTATAAGGTCTGATTTGGGTCTAAATGTTGGAGTCTGAAAAAAATTTTGGCTCTTGTCTGAATTAAGGGTTAATCATGTTGTATGATTTAATTTGAGGTTTTGAATTCAACAAACATAATAGTGAAATAAAGGGCATATTAGAATGTCAGAACCACTGCAACGGTTAGTTGCGCTGCTATCTGCAACTTCGCCCCACTCACGTCAGGGGTAAAATTGTGGGCGAGGGAGGCACTACGCCTGTTTTAGGCATAGAAAATGGTCTAAATGTAAGACAGCTGGGAAGCCTCTTCATAACTTCGGCAGAACCACTGCCAGCTATGGCCCTTTATTAAGACCGGAGTCTAAAACGCGGACTGTCGATAGAGATGTTTGATTGAGTTCAAGTCAGGGCTCTGGCTGGGCCACTCAAGGACATTCACAGAGTTGTTCCTAAGCCACTCCTGTGTTGTCTTTGCTGTGTGCTTAGGGCCATTGTCATGTGTAAAGGTGAATCATTGGCCCAGTCTGAGGTCCAGAGCACTCTGGATCAGGTTTTTATTAAGAATATATCTGTACTTTGTTCTCTTCAGCATTCCCTCAACCCTGATCAGTCTTCCTGTCCCACCCCTACAGCATGATGCTGCCAACACCATGCTTCAGTGTATAGATGGTATTGGGCAGTGCCTGGTTTCCTCCAAACATGATGCTTAAAATTGAAGCCAAAAAGTAAAATATTGGATTCATCAGACCAGAGAATCTAGTTTCTGACAGTCTGAGAGTCTTTAAAGAGGACCTGTCCCCTCTCCTGACATGCCGGTTTTAATAGCTTCATGCATTCCCCATGTAATACCAATTCTGGAACATCTATTCTTATGGCTCTATGTTGTGTCATTCCTTTATTATTTCTACTAGAAGTTATGAATGAATTGTTATTAGTCTTCAGTAAGGGTACAGAGGGGTGGTAACCAGCTGGGGGGTGTCCCTGCACAGACTCACTCTAGCCAATCAGTGCTGCTTTTTTTCAGTCTGTGCAGGTACACACCACCAACTGGTTACCACCCCTTTGTACCCTTATTGCAGACTTCTAGAAATTCATTCATGGATATGTATATATTTATTTTTGTCAGCTCCATCCATATGTGCGGTTTATGGACTTAATACACCATTTGTTTCATTATAACAACATATGATACATGAGATATAGGGTACAATATAGATATATACACAAAAATTTTTTATTTTTTTTCACTAATCATGATTCACTTATTGAACATATTTTTATGTGTGTTTTTGTAGTGATTATTATGGGTTTTAATTATATTTCACATTCATTTGTTATTCAATCATGTTTGAGTGTTTTTTTAATCTATTTTGTAAGTCACCTAATTGTGTCCTATTGTATAATATATTTTGTTCACTTCTTTTCACTTAATCATGGAATTTGTTGTATTGATCATTATTGCATTTATGTGGTATATATCATTTTGTTTTATTTCATTTTGATGTGTTTTTAGGAATTTATTATATGTAATTATGGTGTAATTTTCAAAATTCAAAATGATCTTTTCTTGATGTGTGTTAATCATGTATCATAATTAATTGATATTGTCTTTAATTATGCATTATTGTGGGTTATGCTATTCAATAGGGGCAATGCCAGGCCTGCGCATGCGTGTACCCTCTATGGATGCCACCGATGTGGATTTTGCAATGTTAACATCGCAAATCCCACTTGTGCCATCACGTGACATGATGTTTCATCATGTGACATGCATCTCGCAAAGTTTTCATCGCAAATCCTATTTTGCATTATCACATGACATGACGTGCGGGCACATGACAGAGCAGCCGCGTGACCTTCTGCGCCATGTCCGTATAGCCCCTCAGGATTTATACTCAGGTGTATGTGGTTATTTATCTAATTTCGTTTGGAGCAATGTGATTGGTTTATATGGGTATATAATGTGTGTCCCTTGGTGATGACGCCACCCCCAGACCAAGGTCCGCCGAAACGCGCGTCGGAGCTGGCGCCATCCCGGAGGAGACACACAATAGGTAACTGTTCTTTGTCCTGAATACAATCACTAATCTCAGTTTGTTGTACTTGCACTTTATTTATTTTGTTTGCTGTTTTGGACATATATGAATTGGTCCCTGTGCATTTACGCATATAGATAGTATGGACTCCCACTTATTGGAAAAATGGTAATCTCCTTTTTGCAGTAGAGACCGAGAAGTTCTGTACAGCCATCTCTCCACTCCATAGCCTTCTGTTTGTTCTGCCGAGGGATGTCCATTCACCTGATATATAGGAAACCCCGTCTGTCAGACATTTATGGTATATCCTGCAGACGTCTCAAATGGGAACAACCCTTTAAAGTAGAGCTGGGCGATATGGCCAAAAAAAAATCTCGATTTTTTTAAAATTTTGTACGATTCACGATTTAAATCTCGATTTTCTTATGTTAGTAAAAATATAAAAAAATAAATAAAAAAAAACCTACTGTGGCCCCACCAGACCTCACATCAGCCCACTATACCCCCATCAGACCTCAAATCAGCCCACTGTGCCCTCATCAGACCTCAGATCAGCCCACTGTGCCCCCATCAGACCTCAAATCGGCCCACCGTGCCCCATCAGACCTCAGATCAGCCCACTGTGCCCTCATCAGAACTCAGATCAGCCCACTGTGCCCCCATCAGACCTCAGATCAGCCTATTATGCCCCATCAGACCCCACATCACCCCATTGTGCCCCATCAGACCCCACATCAGCCCATTGTGCCCCATCAGACCCCACATCAGCCCAGTGTGCCCCCATCAGACCTCAGATCAGTCCATTGTGCCCCATCAGACTCCACATCAGCCCATTGTGCCCCATCAGACCCCACATCAGCCCACTGTGCCCCCATCAGACCTCAGATTAGCCCACTGTGCCCCATCAGACCTCAGATTAGCCCAAAGTGCCCCCTTCAGACCTCAGAGCAGCCCAAAGTGCCCCCTTCAGACCTCAGAGCAGCCCAAAGTGCCCCCTTCAGACCTCAGAGCAGCCCAAAGTGCCCCCTCCAGACCTCAGAGCAGCACAAAGTGCCCCCTCCAGATTTTAGAGCAGCCCAAAGTGCCCACTCCAGACCTCAGAGCAGCCCAAAGTGCCCCCTCCAGACCTCAGAGCAGCCGAAAGTGCCCCCTTCAGACCTCCGATCAGCCACCATCATAATAATAAAAAAAAAATCTCTCACCTGTCCTGCGCTGCGGCTCCGCTCCACGTCCGGTGCCCCTCTTCTTCTCCCGGCGCTGCACTGTCCTAAAAAATAAAATCGTGAGGCTTGCAATTGGCGAATTAATCGAATTAATTCGATTAATCGCCCAGCCCTACTTTAAAGGGAACCTGTCATCAACTTTAAGCTGCCCATACTAACAGCAGAATAAAGTAGAGACAGGTGAGTTGATTTCAGCGGTTTGTCATTTATAAGTTAAAAGTAAGTGGTTGCCGAGAACCAACATCACAATCATTGCAGACTGGGCCTGGAAAAGAGTCACGATCACCTGAGAACAGTCATGGTTATTTATGAATTCCTGCTCTCTCTGCCCACCTGCTGATGACTGACAGTCTTCTACCTAGTTTTCTCCCTTTCTCTCTAGGAGAGAACTGCCAATCATCAGCAGATGGGTGAAAGTGCAGGAGATTAGGAATAACCATGACTCTTAGATTTGACTCTTTTCAAGGCCTGAGCTGCAATAATTATGATGCTGGTTCTCGTCAACCACTTACTTTTAGCTCATGAGTTACACACCGCTGAAATCAACATTTCTGTCACTATTTCATGCTGCCCTAAGTGAGGTCAGCATAAAGTTGATGAGTTGAGTAGTGATGTAGTAGTTGAGTAGTTGATGAGTAGTGCAGTGCCTGAAGTAGTATGGATTCAAAGCGAGGATCCCTGTGCCCTCTCAAGCCTGCTCTAGACATAAGACAGTAACAGCTTTGCCTGGGCCTTCACGGCCCTATCTTTATGAAAGAACATATCTTTGCCCTCATGGTTGGTGGGCACACACAACCACATTGCTGACCATATGTGCCCCTGTGATGGTTGTCACTGATGTTTGAAGCGAAGCAGGAGATTTGTAGCTTATTATTAAATAAATCAGTGTAAATTTATGAACCTGCTGATATGAAAAAGTAAAAATAAATAGGTAGATTAGTATCACAGTTATGAACTAAGCAGACTGTAGTCAATGGGCATGTGTACTAAAAAATAGTGTTTAAAGGGGTATTCTCATATTAGACAATGGGGGCATATCGCTAGGATATGCCCCCATTGTCTTATAGGTGCGGGTCCCAGCGGTGGGCACCTATATCCAGAACGGAGCAGGGAGCGCTGCGCCTGGAGGACCCCGGGTTTCCGGGGGTCCGGCCACCACCAGGCGCAGCTCCCTGCTGTGCTCACAGAAATGAACGGGAGCGCAGTGCGCAAGCGCGGCCACCGCTCCCATTCATTTCTATGGAGCCGACGGAAGTAGCCAAGCCAGCGTTCAGCTATTTTCGGCGGCCCCATAGAAATGAATGGAGGGCGGCTGCGCATGCGCAGTGCGCCCTCATTCAGTTCGGGGTCTCTGTTCTGGATATAGGTGGGACCCATACCTAGAAGACAATGGGGGCATATCCTAGCGATATGCCCCCGTTGTCTAAAATGAGAATAACCCTTTAAAGACATGTCACCACAAAATGCGATACAGGCAGCATATTATAGAGCAGGAAGAGCTGAGCAGATATATGGTTTTATAGGAAAAGATTCAGTAAAACTTGTAATTTCTGCATTTAAAGGGGATGTCTCATCTCACTGCTTCCACGATGAGAAAGGACTAAGCACCGGCCCTAGGTGGCCAGACTCACGGAAACTAGCTGTGCATGGGAGTTGTAGAATCAGCATAGCTTGTCCTGCTACACAGTTCCCATTTATTGCAATGAGAGCCACTGAAACAGCCCAGCATTGGCCTACTTGGCAGTTTTTGTAATCCTGATCACCTGGGGCCAATACTTTTTCCAATCTCGCTATGGAAATCGCTAGATGGGACAACCTCTTTAAGTCTCTGCTTTTTCTGAGTTCACTTGTACACGGGTACCGTATTATCAGTGGCTGAGTTATCTCTGTTTACACAAAGAATGCTACCAGTCATTGATAAGACAACCCATTTGACTATTATCAGCGATGACAGCATTCTCTGTGTAAATGTGTATACAGAGATACTGTCAATCACTGATAAGACAACTTAGAAAGTACAAAGATTTGAATGTATAAATTACAAATTTTGCTGAATGTTTTCCCTCTACTATATATAAATCTACTCAGCTCCTCCTGCACTATAACATGCTGTCTGCAGATTGCACTGCATTTTGTGGTGACAGGTTCTCTTTAAAAGCTGAGAGTGCCACCCTGTGCAGCATTCATCTCTGGCGAATCGCAGACACGACAATCATTGGTTTTAGATACCCTACTAAAATTCTTCAGCTGCTAAAGTGGTTCATTGTTGGATCATTCAGGGTCTGACTACTGCCACCACAAATCATGAGACGGGTGGCTGTATGTCAAGTATATGTGCTGCAATGCCATTCATTCTCTGTGTCGCTGCTGGAGGTAGCTGAACACTGTACTCTTCTATCACTGGCAGTTCCATAGAGATGAATACTTAACCAATATGAGGGGGACACAGGGCTACCATTCTCATTATTGATATGCCCACTAGTCCAACACTTTCTCTAACCTGTGGGGAATAAGTTGAAATTTTGGGATGGTTCTTCTAAAGGCAAAACCCTACAAAATCAGCTATGGAAGCATGTCAGACAACTACTAAAAGTGGTTTTACAGTGTAAATAACCCATTTTCATATAGCCTGGTATGAAATTCTAAGTTGTTGGAGGGGAATCCTTCATTCAAGATTCTCATGTTTTAGTGTGTGGAGAGTGGCCAAGATCATCTCTCACTCTAGAGGACTTGTCCTCCTCAGCATTATACATACACATCTTTGATTTGAATGGGTACTGTGGTGGTGTTGTAAGGAATTTGAACACATAGGGGCACATTTATTAAGACTGGCATTTTAGATGCCAGTCTAAATAAAAGCCCAAAGCTGGCGATGCATCCGCCATAGTTTTGAAGAACTGAACTGAAAAATGACGAATGAGATGGGCCTGCAGGCCCGTCCACACCACGCCCACAATTTTAGACCTGGCGTGAGCGGGGAAAGTAGCATATAACAGCACAACTAATTTAGGCGTATTTCAGATTAGTAAATTACCCCCTTTACTGGGGATCCCAACAGAGGTACACTTTTTGATACTTATCAAGGGACCCTTCTAACAAGTCTAAGTCATCATCAGTGGATCTTGAGACATTCAGCAGCCAAATGAGCTGAAATTGTTAAAAGGGTTGTTCGACTTAATTAGGGAGCCCAAAGCCTCTAAAAGTGATGAGATAATAAAAGATCCTATACTCAGCCGGTAATCCTCTCTTATTTCCACCTTTTCCACTCTTCTTATCTCCAGTCTGTGATTACAGGCTGCAGTGGTGATGTATCTGTATAGCCTAAATGACTGCTGCAGTACACTTGTCTCAGTAGTCTCTTGCCATATACTGATGAGGCCAGTGATTGGCTTCAGCGGTGACATAGGGTATACGGCACATCATCTCTACAGTAAATAAATCATGGCTCTGTAGACTAACACAAAGGAGCAAATATGTGTGAAGTGAAATGAAAATGAGTCATGGTTTTAACATTTTTAATAAATAAAAATCTGAAAAGTGTGTATGCATTTGTATTAAGCCCTCTGTACTCTGATACCCCTAAATAAAATCCACTGTGACCAATTGTCTTCAGAAGTCACCTAGAGTCTACCTGTGTGTAATTTATTCTCAGTATAACTACAGCTGTTCTAGGAGGTTTGTTAGAGAACATTAGTGATCAAACAGCATCGTGAAGACCAAGGAACACAACAGACTGGTCAGAGGTAAAGTTGTGGAGAAGTGTAAAGCAGGGTTAGGTTATAAAAAAAATACCCCAAGCTCTGAAAATCTATCCCACCTAAACTGACAGCCCAGGCAAGGAAAGCCTTAATTAGCGAAACATGGTTGTGGCTACATTATTCTGTGGGAATGCTTTTCTTCAGCAAGGACATCGAAGCTGGTCAGAGTTGATGGGAAGATGGATGGAGCTAAATACAGGGCAATCCTGGAGGAAAATCTGTCTCCCAGAACAGAATACCAGAATTCCTGCCGCAAGTGTCCTCTTACCCTTAAAGGGGTTATCCCATGAATAATGTAAAAAAATGTAAATGATACATAATCTAGTACATGACAGCCTCTTTCTAACAAAGCTAGAATCAGCCCTGTACCTCACATGGACCCTGACCTGAGATCTCCCCATTCATTACTCCAATTGAATAATTGAGCTAAAACAATTATTCATTTAGGTAACAAGTATAAATGGCTAACATTAACACCCCCCCCCCCAATTGCTTAAAGTTACTGTAAAAAGGGCAATGCATGAAAGAAAGGGCATTTAAAAAATACAAATCTGAGGGGTCAGCTGTAGCCTTTAAAGTTTATAAAGGGCTTAATAAAATCTGTAAAAAGAAGGTAAAATCTGCAAATATTCAAAACGAACAGCAGATGGCAAATCCCAAAAAATTCTAATATAAATGCTAAAAAAAACAAGGTCTGAGCAGGTAGCTCCCCTAAATAACAGTAAAGGGGAGTTAGTCACTGAAGATAAGGAAAAGGCAGAGTTACTAAATGGATTTTTTAGCTCTTTATATACAAAGGAAGAGAAAGGAGCTGATATCTGTGGTGCTGGGGCTGTTAGTGCATCCAGTAATATACTAAATTGGCTAACTGTAGATATGGTCCAAGATAAGTTAAACAAGGTAAATGTGAACAAGGCTCTGGGTCCAGATGGATTACACCCAAGAGTTCTTGAAGAGCTCAGTTCAGTCATTGCTGTGCCCTCACATAGTAACATAGTTTATAAGGCCGAAAATAGACATCTGTCCATCCAGTTCGGCCTGTTTTCCTACAAGTTGATCCAGAGGAAGGCAAAAAACCCCTGTGAGGTAGAAGCCAATTTTCCCCCCAAAAAAAATTCCTTCCCGACTCCAATCAGGCAATCAGAATAACTCCCTGGATCAACGACCCCTCTCTAGTAACTATAACCTGTAATATTATTACCCTCCATAAATACATCCAGGCCTCTCTTGAACTCTTTTAGTGAACTTACCATCACCACCTCCTCAGGCAGAGAGTTCCATAGTCTTACTGCTCTTACTGTAAAGAATCCTCTTCTATGTTTGTATACAAACCTTCTTTCCTCCAGGCGCAGAGGATGTCCCCTCACCACAGTAACAGTCCTGGGGATAAATAGATCATGGGAGAGATCTATCTACTGACCCCTGATATATTTATACATAGTTATTAGATCTCCCCTCAGTCATCTTTTTTCTATAGTGAATAACCCTAATTTTGATAATCTTTCTAGGTACTGTAGTCCACCCATTCCAGTTATTACTTTAGTTGCCCTCCTCTGAACCCTCTCCAGCTCTGCTATGTCTGCCTTGTTCACAGGAGCCCAGAACTGTACACAGTACTCCATGTGTGGTCTGACTAGTGATTTGTAAAGTGGCAGGACTATGTTCTCATCACGGGCATCTATGCCCCATTTGATGCAACCCATTATCTTATTGCCCTTGGCAGCAGCTGTCTGACACTGGTTTCTACAGCTTAGTTTGCTGTTCACTAAAATTCCTAGGTCCTTTTCCATGTCAGAGTCACCCAATGTTTTACCATTCAGTATGTACTGGCGACTTGCATTATTCCTTCCCATATGCATAACCTTAGATTTTTCAATGTTAAACCTCATCTGCCACTTCTCTGCCCAAGACTCCAGTCTATCCAGATCCATCTGTAGCAGTGTACTGTACTCTTCTGTGTTAATTACTTTACACAGTTTAGTGTCATCTTCAAAAATTTATATTTTACTGTGCAAGCCTTCTACAAGATCATTAATAAATATATTGAAGAGAATAGGGCCCAGTACTGACCCCTGTGGTATCCCACTAGTGACAGTGACCCAATCTGAGTATGTGCCGTTAATAACCACCCTCTGTTTTCTATCACTGAGCCAGTTACTTACCCACATATAGACATTTTCTCCCAGTCCAAGCATTCTCATTTTATATACTAACCTTTTATGTGGTACTGTGTCAAATGCTTTGGAGAAGTCCAGATATACGACATCCATTGATTCGCCGCGGTCAAGTCTAGAACTTACCTCCTCATAGAAACTGATTAAATTGGATTGACATGACCAATCCCTCATGAAGCCATGCTGATATGGAGTTATTTGCTTATTTTCATTGAGGTATTTCAAGATAGCATCTCTTAGAAACCCAGTTTACCCACAACAGATGTTAAACTTACCGGCCTATAGTTCCCAGGCTCTGTTTTTGGACCCTTTTTGAATATTGGCACCACATTTGCTATGTGCCAATCCTATGGAACACTCCCTGTCAGTATAGAGTCCTTAAATATCAGAAATAAGGGTCTGGCAATGACATTACTTAATTCTCTTAGGATACGGGGGTGTATGCCATCCGGTCCTGACGATTTGTCCATTTTAATCTTTTCAAGACGTTGCTGTACTTCTTCCTGGGTCAGACAGGGCACTTTTAAAGGGGAATTTACTTTTATATTCTGCATTTCATCTGACAGTTTATTTTCCTCAGTGAATACAGTGGAGAAAAAGATATTTAGTAGCTTTGCTTTCTCCTCATCGCTCTCTGCAACTCCCCCCTCATTACTCTTTAAGGGGCCGACACCTTCAGGTTTATACATTTTACCATTTATAAAATTAAAGAACATTTTAGGTTTAGTTTTACTCGCTTTGGCGATTAATCTCTCGGTCTCTAGTTTGGCTGCTTTTATTTGTCTTTTACATGTTCTATTTTTTTTCCTTATAGTTTTTAAATGCTTCCTCGCTCCCCTCCTATTTTAGTGATTTAAATGCTTTCTTTTTGTCATTTATTGCTTTCTTTACAGTTCTATTTATCCACATTGGTTTATTCTTGTTCCTTAACCTTTTAATCCCATAAGGTATGTACCTCTCACAATTAGATATTAGGATGCTTTTAAAAATATCTTATTTTGTGGCTGTATTTTTATTTTTGAGGACTTTGTCCCAGTTAGTTAGGCCTATGGCCTCTCTTAGTTGACTACATTTAGCTTTTTTGAAGTTTGGTATTTTTGTTCCTCCCTGAAGAAACGCTCTTTTGAATGACAATTGGAAGGTTATTATTTTATGGTCACTCTTTCCCAGGTGTCCCCCAACCTGCACATCTGTTGTTCTGTCAGGTCTCTTGGTTAATACTAAGTCCAGTATGGCCGTCCCACTAGTCGGGTCCTGAACCACTTGGGAAAGGTAATTGTCTTTGGTTATTGCCAAGAACCTGTTTCCTTTATGAGACATACAGGTTTCAGTTTCCCAGTCTATATGTGGGTAGTTGAAGTCCCCCATAATAACAACCTCATTATGATTTGCCTCCTCGTCTATTTCGTTTAGAAGTAGATTTTCTGTGGACTCTGGTATATTGGGTGGTTTATAATAAACTCCTAAATTTCTCCTCCTATTTTATTATTGTTTTTGGCTCCATGTATTTCTACCCACAGTGACTCCACATCTTCATGTCCCTCACTTATATCTTCCTGGAGTGTGGGCTTTAGACAGGACTTTACATAAAGGCAGACCCCTCCCCCTCTATGGTTTTGGCGATCCTTTCTAAACAGACTGTAACCCTGTACATTAACTGCCCAGTCATAGCTATCATCCAGCCATGTCTCAGTTACTCCCACTATGTCATAGTCCTCCTCACACATCACTAATTCCAGTTCACCAGTTTTATTAGTTAGGCTTCTGGCATTAGTGTACATACAGTTAAGAGGTTTATGTATATTTTTTACCCTACACCTTTCCTTCTGAACTGTTCTAGTTCCTCCTTCCATTCCTCCCCCAGTTCCATTACCTTGCCCCAGGTCCCTATCTGCACTATCTTCCCCTCCTATAATGTAGTTACCCTCCCGCCAGTCCCTAGTTTAAACACTCCTCCAGCCTTCTAGCCATCTTCTCCCCCAAAACAGCTGCCCCTTCCCCATTGAGGTGCAGCCCATCCCTACGGTACAGCCTGTAGCCGACAGAGAAGTCGGCCCAGTTCTCCAAGAACCCAAATCCCTCCTTCCTACAACAGTTCTTGAGCCACTTGTTTACCTCCCTAATCTCCCGCTGCCTTTCTTGTGTGGCTCGTGGTACAGGCAGTATTTCGGAAAACACTACCTTTGAGGTCCTTGCCCTAAGCTTATGCCCTAAATCCCTAAAATCATTTTTAAGAACGATCCACCTACCTCTAACTTTGTCATTGGTTCCGATATGGACCATGACTGCTGGATCTTCTCCAGCCCCTCCCAGTAATCTGTCAACCTGATCCGCGATGTGCCGAACTCGAGCGCCAGGAAGGCAACACACCATTCGACGATCCCGGTCTTTGTGACAGATTGCCCTCTCTGTACCCCTAATAATTGAGTCTCCCACTACCAGCACCTGTCTGGCCTGCCCTGCTCTCCTGTGGAACCCCCCTCATCTTCCCTCTACCCCGCTTTCTAACTGTTACCCAGCTAGCTACCTCACTTTCCTGAGCCTTGCACATAATTTTTAAAGATTCTCTAGGAACTGGTACAATGCCAAGTGATTGGCGCAAGGCAAATGTGGTGCCCATATTCAAAAAAGGATCTAGGTCCTCTACAGGTAATTATAGACCAGTAAGCTTAACTTCTGAAAAATGTTTGAAAGACTCTTAGGCCCCTTTCACACGAGCAAGTTTTACGTGCACATCGCACCCGCACTGAATCCTGACTCATTCATTTCAATAGGTCTGTGTACATGAGCATTTTTTTTTTCACGCATCAGTTCTGCACTGTGTGAGAATCGCAGCATGTTCTACATTCTTTTCACGCAGCTCTGGCCCCATAGAAGTGAATGGGGCTTCAGTGAAAACCATATTGAATCCGGATGCAATGCGTTTTTCACTGATGGTTGCTAAGAGATGTTGTTTGTAAACCTTCAGTTTTTTATCACACATGTGAAAAACGCATCAAAAAGCATTGCACCCATGTGAAAACAACTGAACGCAATAGCAGGCTAGGGCTACACGACAACATGTGTCACGCAACACATAGGGCACAACGACACTGCAACATGTGTCATGTGACATTGATGTTGCACCAATGTCGCACAACAATTTTTAGATAGTCTATGGTGTCGCACTGCGACTGATGCAGAAAAATCCATCTTGGATCGATTGTTTTGCTACTGTTGTGTCGCAGTAGCATCATGTCGCAGTGCAACACCATAGTTTATCATTCTAAAAATTGTCAGGTGACACATGATGTAGAGTAGCCCTATCCTTAAGGGACTGTATACAGGAGTATGTGACTGTTAATAATATTATTAAGTGATCACCAGCATGGGTTTACTAAGGACAGAAGTTGTCAGACTAACCTGATTTTTTTTTTTTTTATGAAGAGGTGAGTAAAAGCCTGGACAGAGGGGTGGCCATGGACGTAGTGTTTCTGGATTTTGCAAAGGCTTTCGATACCGTCTCTTAAAGACGTTTAATAGGTAAAATAATGTCTATAGGCTCGGAAAGTATAGTTTGTAATTGGATTGAAAACTGGCTGAAGGACCGTGTCCAGGGAGTTGTGGTCAATGATTCCTATTCAGAATGGTCCCGGGTTAAAAGAGGTGTACCCCAAGGTTCAGTGCTGGGTCCTCTATTATTTAATTATTAATGATATCGAGGACAGGATTAATAGCACCATTTCTATTTTTGCAGATGACACTAAGCTATGTAGTACTGTACAGTCGTCTATGGGAGATGTCCATAAACTACACGCTGACTTGAACATTGAGTGATTGGGTATCAACTTGGCAAATGAGGTTCAATGTGGATAAAGGTAAAGTTATGCATTGTGGTAGTAATAATCTCTTTGCTTCACATGCCCTAGGGGATGAAACACTGGTGGAGTCACTTGTAGAGAAGGATATGGGTGTCCTTGTAGATTGTATATTAAATAACAGCATACAATGTCAATCATCTGCTTCTAAAGCTACCAGGATATTGTCATGCATTAGGCATGGACTCGCGGGGCAGGGATGTGATATTACCAGTTTACAAAGTTCTGGGCACCAGTCCATAGAAAGGCTGCTTTGGAACTGGAAAAAGTACAAAGGAGAGCGACTAAACTGATAAGGGGCATGAAGGGTCTTAGTTATGAAGAAAGATTAAAAGAATTCAGTTTATTTAGTCTTGAGAAGAGATGTCTTGGGGGACATGATTAACCTATACAAATTAGGGATGAGCGAACTTTTGAAAAGTTCGGTTCGGTTCGACGAATTTTCATGAAGTTCGGATTCGTACGAATCGAACCTAAAACGAACCTTGCTATAACGGCTGAATAATTGCTGCTACAATAATGGGAGTCTGATAGGGTATAGTTTCGTTTACTTGCAGTTGCTATTACAATGAAAAAAGTTGAAAAAATCAAAGTGACTTCAACCACGGCGACGCAAAATATACGCATATTTGAGAATTTACACTAATGCGTACGCTAATGCGAACATTCCTACTCAAGTAACGAACATACAGTGTATCGTTGTCAAAGGTACGCTACTTAACTGAATATGTACGCATTAGCGTACAAATACACTGCGTCTGCGAACATTCCTGCTCAAGTAACGAACATACAGTGTAGCGTTGTTAAAAGTAGCGTTGTTAAAGCGTACATTCTCAATAAATATGCATATATTTTGCATCGCCGTTATTTTAACCAGATTCGTTACGAACTTTCTCAAAATTCGGTTCGGTGACGAACCGAACTTTTGGGAAAGTTCGTAACGAATCTGGTTCGTTACGGTTCGGTTCGCTCATCCCTAATACAAATATAAAAAAAAATATAAAACATACAAAAAATATAGTGAAAAACTGTTACATGTAAAATGCCCTCAAAAGACAAGGGGGCACTGCTTCCGACTGGAGAAGAAAAAGTCTTCTTTACTGTAAGAGATGTGAATCTGTGGAATAGACTACCTCCGGACATGGTCACAGCAGTGGACAGGGTTTAGATGAATTCTTAAAAGTAAATTACATTAATGCTTATGAAAATGTTTAGAAGTCTGAGTTTCCCTTCCCCACCTATCCCTTGGTTGAACTCGATGGACTTATGACTTTTTTCAACCGTATTAACTATGTAACAATTGTTCTGCTAGATTTATTTCAAACTGTCAACTTAGGGGACAAGTCCTTTCTTAGGGGTTTGAACTTTCTGTCGCAGTTGGTGGCAGCTGAAGGTTGGAACTGAGCATGTGCTTCCATCTCAGTGAGCAGGACAGAGAAATTAGAATAAGAGCAAACAGTAGGTGGTGCTATATAGAAAGATTTTAGTGAATAACTCAGTAACTGTAATACATTTTTAATTATATGAAATTACAACAGTATTCAGTTCCAGGTACTGGTTTGAACACTGTAGAATATTATTCATGGGACAACCCCTTTAAGTAAAATGTACATGTAACATAGAGTGGTATTTCTCCAGCACTTAGTACATATCATGCTCATCGTTGGCACTCATCTCAATGACCTCCGTGTTTACCATATGTACTTTGTATGGAACAATGTACAGAGAAATCACAGTTTAAACAATGAGGGTACCATCTAGAAAGTCTTCCAGAATAATCATTAACTAAAAGACCTTTAGTCAACACAACTAACACATGGAGTTTGGATTCTGACCTTTACTACATCTAGATAAACATTGTTCTCCAGACTCGGTCTTTCCTTACCTAGTCTGAATCTCTCCTCAGTAAAGTCGGGTCACTGATTCCTAGTAAATGAGCCAACGCTTCCATTGGAGCAGGAGAACGGAATAATGATATCGCTCACCTTGTTATTTTTTTTCTGTATATTTTCCACATTTTCAGCTTCCATTAAAGGTAAGCATATTTAGACACTATTTACTGAGTTTCCAGTGAGATACTTTCTCAGGCTTGTTTTTACTCAAGTTGTATTCCTTAGATAGCCCAGACTGAGTGTATGTAATAGTAAGCTCTCACAAGCCATATAATGTGTCATATTCTATATTTACATGGGCTATACATATCAGGAAAGAGTTTGGTGTGATATTGTATAGCATTCCAGTGTATGGTGTGGAGAGGGCCTTGCTGTTGTTTTTCCTAGTGGTACTAAATATGTTACTGTGACTTTAGACTAAGCAGAATAATTAATTACAAAACATACACATATATCAATATACTGTATTACAGTGGGAGTGTTTTTGGTCCAGAGATAGACAATTTTTTTTTATAGATTTCATGTGTTTCTGGGTGGTTTCACGCATTGGGGGCATGTATAAGAGAAATATGCCAATTTTTGGGATAGAAAAGTGGCAAATTTTGGTGCAAGTCCTGTTTGGCAGAAAAATGTTTTACAACACCCTCGTCATTTAAAAAAAAAAATAGTTTGACTACAGGTGGGACCTCGATGGCCCAACACATTTAAAGTAAACCTGTCACCATGAAAATGCAGTGTAATCTGCAGGTAGCATGGTATAATGCAGGAGGAGCTGAGCAGATTGATATATAGTTTTATGGGAAAAGATTCAGAAGAAACTTGCAATTTATGCATTTAAATCCCTGCTCATTCTATGTTTAGCAGTCATGTGGGAGGTCCTACCTAGTGATTGACATCTAGCCAACTATAAAAGGAATGTTATCAATCACTGATGGGGCCATGCATGTGACTCTGAAGCCCAGAAAGAGCAGAGATTTGAATGTAGATATTTAAATGTGTAAATTACAAGGTTTTGTGAATAATTTCCCATAAAACTATATATCAATCTGCTTAGCTTCTCCGGCTCTATAATATGCTGACTGCAGATAGGAATGCATTTTCATGTTGACCTTAGAAAAGTGGCGCACATTACACCTAAAATCTACACCAGCAGCCTTCTGTTTTAGGTTTCATTTTCTGACGCACGGAACTTCGGAGGATGCATCAAAATTACTATCCTCATAATAATTCTGGCACAGTTTATTGGTTTATTTATGCTGTTATTAGGAGTTTGTGTGTTTTTGGGGCATTTAATTTTTTTGCAGTTCTTTTGCACGATTTTTGGGCAGAAAACGCAACCTCCAGATATTGGCTGTATCAACTGCAAAATAGCTCCATTAAAAAAAGCATATACAAAAACAGACTATTGGGTAAAAAGACCACTAAAATGGCATAAAAACAGAGCACAAGGCTGGTGTTTTTAGGTTTGGTTTTAAAAAAAACATACAAACCAAAATTATAGTATGGCAGTTCTCTCAAGTTTGGAGTTTTCTGTATGTTTTTGCATGTTTTTTAATTTCACATACTACTACCTGAGGGGGCACAAGGGCCTCTCTTCTACTTTCTTCTAGATGGCCACCCTGCGGCTCTCCAGCTATGGTAAAACTACAACTCCCACCATTCCCTGTGGTAGACTGATAGCTGTAGGCAGTTTGGGCATGCTGGGAGTTGTATTTTTGCAACAACTGGAGGCCCTCAGATTGGCCATCCCTGTTCTAGAGAATATATTTTTTAAAATGCTCCCCTACTCCAGTGGGACCTGTGAAGACAAGTACATGTATCTGACGCCCATCTCTCCATTCGGGTTTTGTGGATCCAGGCCTAGCTTCGCTGGACTTCCTGTCCCTGCATGTAAACTTGCTGCACTGACGGGATCATGTACGCTGCTGCAGCCAGTGACTGGCCTCAGCTGTGACATGTAGCCAAGTTGTAGATCACTGCAGTCTTATGTGACTTGGGCACAGACCTCCATTGAAGCTAGTCATTGAGTGCTACAGTGCATTTGACTCAGTCCATGCATAAAGTTTATAGGCAGGGACTGAAGACCAGTGAAGATAGGCTAGGACCCATGGAGCCCAAATAGAGCAGTGGGGAGCAGGTAAGTATAGCTTCCTCCACAGGGCCCGCTTGTGGGCAGACAAAAAAATTCTAGGACAACCCATGTAAAGGGATCCTGTCACCATTAAAATGCAGAGCAATCTGCAGGCAGAAGGTGATAGAGCAGGAGGAGCTGAGCAGATTGATATATAGCTTTATGGGAAAAGATTCAGTAAAACTTGTATGTAGTAGTCCAGTAGTATGTTTAAAGTCCAGGAGGCGGTCCTATCAGTGATTGACAGCCTTCCCTCTATGACTGTGTATACAGAGATAGCTGTCATCACTGGTAGGACCTGCTCCTGGACTTCACAGCCCAGAATGAGCTGGAATATAAATGAATAAAATACAAGTTTTACTGAATCTTTTTCTGTAAAACGATGTATCAATCTGCTCAGCTTCTCCTACTCTATAGCATGATACCTTTGGTTCATACACCATGTTCAACATGACAGGTTTCCTTTAAGGGATAAGGGCTATTGGTTTTACATAACAGTGTGCATGAGGATGCCCAAAGATCCCTTTGTCACAGAAGTAGACAACTGTATTAGTAGTTGGGAGCTCTGATTTGCATGGAGATTTTGCATTGGGGCCTGAGAGATTCAAGATGCACCTCTGTACTCTTATACCTCAGTTTTTCATTGTATATTGTAAGCGATGGGTTATGATAAAGACTACCTTAACAAAGGGCTTCAAGCTGCATGTCTGGTGATAAATGAAAAAAGAAAAACCTGGAGTATGATACTATTTTAGGCAACATTCACACAAAAATGGTCATGTGAGTAACAGCTGTCACACGGCCATTTTTAGATCAACTTGAAGTCAATGGGGCAATTTACAAGGCCATTTTTTAATGGCCAGTGAATAACGACCATCAGAAAACAGGACTGGTCCTATTTTTGGCTGTTTTAATGGCCAGATGGATCCCATTGAAATCAATAGGCCCATTATTAACAGGCGTTTAGAGAGGAGTGCACCCAACTAATGGCCATTAAAAATGGGTACACAGAAAAAGCTGTTAATGGCGGTTAAAGTAATAATGAAAAAAAAAAAACACCTTCAACCACTTGCATGTGTAGGGCACTCGCTCCTCTGAATGAATCAGGACCTGCTCTCCCAGCACGGCCAGGTTGCAACCGGCAGCATCATACAGTACTAGCAAAATTAATGAGATTTAACAAATCTCACGTACACTTTGCTTTTTTTTCTGTGAGGAACTTGACCAGCCATGTGGATTTATAAATCTTCAGCATGTCAATTGTTTGCGTGGGGCTCCATAAGAACTAACTCAGGAAGACAGAGGCTGCAGCACAGAGCCGGAGCACACCCAGAAGTATGGCACTTGTTGGGAAGGGGTTCAAACACAATAAAAACTATAATGTGTGTAATTGTACTGACCCAGAGAATGAAGGTAACATGTCAGTTTTACCACATAGAGAACTCCATAAAAACAAAACTCATAAAACTATGGTGGAATTGCATTTTTTTCCAATTCCATCCCACTACATTGTATGCAATATTAAATGGTGACAATAGAAAGTACAAGTTGTCCTACAAAAAATAAGTCCTCATACGGCTATGTGAATGGGAACATAAAAACATGGCTCCTGGAATGCAGGGAGCAAAAAACAAAAATGCAAAAATGGGATTAAGGGGTTAAAGGGAATTGTCACCAGCAACCTCCCTATTCCCTATTCAACTGCTTTGTCACAGCCTGGCCCTGTCAATCAAAGCAGCCAGAGAGGGGCTGGCCACAGAAAGGAGTGGAGCCTGGGTGCTAAAAGAACAATGGTGCTTCCCTCATTGCACCATAGCCTAATTTGACCATTGTCATGCCATAAGTTTCACACTCTCATTTGTTTGGATACCTAAAGTAACATAGAAAAGTGAGAAAGGTTGTTTCATTTGGCCAGTCCCTACCTGTATAGATGTCATAGAGAGGGTGTCCTGCTTGTGACTCCCCTCTGTGATCTTAGCTTACCCATAGCAACCAATCCGATTCCACCTTTCATTTTGGACAGCTCCTTTGGAAAATGAAAGGATAAATCTGATTGGTTGCTATAGGCAGCTAAGCCAGTTCTACTTTACACCAGTTTGATAAATGACCCCCAAAATGTTCCAGTGCAAGTAGGATTATTATTGCACTGCATGCACGGTGACCTGATCCACCACCCATATAAATCTTATAAAGGCCAGGATTGCCAGAAAGGTTGTTTGTGGCTCTGTTTATTGGTGACGCTGGATATTCTGACAATTACTGTAATTGTATTGGAACTCTATGAGTCTAGAAAATTCCATGAGAATTAAACACAGTACAGATCTCTCTTCTGATGTTGACTAGTTATAGCTTCTCAAATAGTAAATCTGCCTACAGTAGCTATGGAGGAGCATCAGGGGAAGAGCTGTTCACCAATTTTATTGCAATACAGTTGTTCAGTAGCCATTACTAGATTTGTAATACTTTGCCTTTTTACATTGGCTTAGGTTTGAAGATGTTGGGGGTATGAGGTCAGTGCAAGGTTTTCTCTGCATTGCCCCTTATCTACTATTTCATAGTATTTTATTGCACCTATTTATTGATTAGATCATCTTATTCTGAAGGTTAGTGCTCCTCCTGAGATAACTCTGGTTCCTTTGGCCATTGACTTTTAAATCTTACACGGTTGTTGGTTGAGCAATGTGTTAAACACTGAAGTTTAGATAAAAAGTTGGGTAGCTGGCACTTTTTGCACACTCATTGATAATATGGCTCTTGATAAACAGGTTACAAGAATGCAGTATCATTTTTAGAACATGCAGACACAGGTCTTATCACAGCCAAGTAATCTTCGATTGGACGTGTGTCCTTGTGTAGTCACTTTACATTTTCCAAGTGCACCATGGATGAACGTCTAGTGTCTAGAGGCTTTAAGGGGTTGGCTTATGAAGGCAACACCTGTCCATACGTGCTATTAAATACTATGAACATCATCTCACCTGCCTGGGACCCCCTCTTTGTGGCAGAATGGAGAGCATGGTGGACTCAAGCTGTTATTTGCCTTACATGAATAACCATTTAGCTGAATTGCTGCAATGTAATACTACTTTTCTAGAAAGGTAGCTGTTGTTAATGAATAAAAAAAGACATACTTCCATCCAGTTCAGCCTATTATCCTACATAGTTAAACCAGAGAAGGAAAAAACTGTGAATCCCCCTACAGATCATTCATATATTTTGAAGAGAATAGGGCCCAATACTGACCCCTGTGTTAATAATAATAATAACAATAATAATAATCTCAAGTCATACACTTAAGACAAAACATACTTTAGATCTAAACACACTTGCCATCTCGCAGACTTGCTTTGTCACTTTGCTTGTAAAGCTCCTTTTTCCAATCAACAGCAAAACAGTCTGCTGATTTTCTTTTCCTTTTTCCTCTGGATTTAAAGGGAAGTAGCAGCCAGTCACTTTACTATGTAATGAAATGAGTTAAAAATAAGACTGTTATGAGCTTACAATCATATCATTTAGGCTGAATCGACATTGGGGTTGGAAGATCACTTCTCACTTTTTATTCAAAAGCAGAGGAGAAGATTGCAGGGCAAATGAACAAAAGAAGTATTACCAAAAATGCGAATTCATTCTCGTTTTTTTACTTGTTTCCATTTTAGGATACAACATGGATGGGAGAACTGACCCCTACACAACACTAATGTGAATAATTGTACTAATTATACAAAATAATCTAAGTGTGCTTACCAGATCCTTAATAAAGCACCAGCCATGTTCTAGATATCCGTTTGGTGCACAGTAACTCATTGGCTTTTGAGAAAGGGAACAAAATTAAAACCCAAGGTTTTATTATGTAACATCATGATAAAAGCATGCTGTCAGCAATGTAATCAATATGGTTCATGTGACTGCTCACAGGCCAACAATTGAACAGATCATTGCTAACGAGTGTTACTAGTAATGCTCGTTATCGATGATCTTGAGGTATAAATGCACCGCCAATTACTCGATGAAAGAGCAAAATGTTTGTTCATTGGGTAATTGTATCTTTGGAGGAGATCGCTGCATGTAAATGCAGCGGTCTCCTTCTCTAGCGATCAGCAGATTGTTGGGAAGGAACGCTTCCTTCCCAAAAATCTGCTAGATTGTCGTCCTGTGGAAAGGGACCATTACACATTTAGGTTCTTTTTCAAATCATGTCTAAGTTCAGGGTCCTAGACATCTAAAAGGAAATGTGTTTGATATCCACACACACTGGGTGGTACAAACAACCTGTTACCACAGGTAAGTAGCTAAATAAACATAAATAACCTTCAATATACACCCTAAATACTATTTCTTGTACAAATTTTTCAAAGTAGTTGTATTGTAGACAGTGGAAGTACCTCCATTTCAAACCTCATTGATACCTTGCATCCAACCTAAGTATTAATTAGGTTTCTCTATTCAAAATTCAATGTTCCCACTCTCCATCCCCTTTCAGCCTGACATGAATGAGTTGATCTCATAACTTGAAACGTGGATTAAAAGTATTAACTTACCAACATATTTGCCAAAAAAATTGGAGTGCTGAATGTTTTCGGCCTCTTGGGCAATAATTATACATTAAAATATGTTAACTGTAAGATTTCCCTTTCCTTCTAAACTGCTAGAACATCTGGTGCTCGTCAGGTAAATCATGTCTCTGCTGACTCTCTGACTGACACCCTTTACATTCTACTGGAACTACACCAATTAACCTACCAGTGGTGCACCACCAATGAGGCCAGGTGAAGCAATCGCCTCAGGCAGCACCAGGTAGGGGAAGAGGGGGCAGCAGAAGGGCCATGGGGAATGAGCGCTTTCATTGTGGCAAAGGGGTTAGGTTAAGAAATTGGCATGGGTGGGGAGCAGTTTCAGTTTTCGTCTCAGGTAGCAGAAAGGCTTGGTGCACCCCTGTAACCTACCCTTCACATTTAACGCATTGCCAAATCCTTGATTACTGTAATTCACTACTAATGGACTGTGCTTCCAACCAATAGTGCAGCAGCCAGGATGATCTTTGTGTTATACTAACATCTCTGCACTCTATTGCTCAGTACACTGGCTGCATGTTTCTTGTAGTCTTATATTCAAAACTCATCTACTATTCCATACCAATCATATACATCACACCTCTCGTCTTCCAGTTCACATATGCTTTTCAGCCATTATCATATAGTTTCCTGTATTTATGACCTTTTTGCGCTTTGTTCTCCACTGTGTTCACCAATATCCCATTTATCTTTGTGTACGCCAGTTGTCGGTGTAGAAGAAGAATAAAATCTATGTCAGCCAGGGGCTGACGTAGATTTCAGTTTGGGTGTATGGACTGCAGAAGGCTGCACCTAATTTATGATGAGGCATGCTCCTCATCCTAAATTAGGCGCTGCCTCCAGCATCGCACAGGATTATCATGGGCTGGTATATGCCAACGGTCTATGATAAATCAGGCCCTACGACTCTTATCTTCACTTCTAACATCCTCTGTCTTTCTGTCTGCATGACCTCTCCTGTGCTGCACCCATTTTTTGGAACTTACTGCCCTGGTACCATTAGACTTGCTTCTAACATTCCCAGGCTTAAACGTGCCTTGAATTCTACTTTCTTCATAGACAACTATTTCAAATAATCATAATTTTGTCCCAAAACACTCTAGTTGTTGCTCTAATACTTCCACTCTACTCTCCTACTGTATGTCCTCAACTTACTAGCTTTGCTGCATCACTCTGCACATCATATCTGTATCGGTATCTGTAGTGTTACTGATAATGCACTCTTGACAAATAAGCTATTAGCAAGCAAGCAACTCACATACAGTACCTGTACATGGGTCCTCTACTGTCTGTGTATGCCCCTGCCCTAAGTAACTGTTCTTTGTGTTGTTTTTAAGGCCCCATTTACACGACCGTATGTATTCCGTGATCCGTATAAAAACAGAACTGAAGACATACGGAAAGTCTTCCGTAGTGTTCCGCATTTTTGCGGACCCAATGACTTTAATGGGGCTACGGACATGATTTTGCGGCCAAGTATAGGACATGTTTCATTTTTTTTGCGGGAGAACTTCCGTAATATACGGATGCGGAATGCACACGGTGTGCATTCCGCTTTTTTTTTTCTCCTATGGAAAAATGAATGGGTCCGTATGGTTCCGCATCTTATCCGCAAAAATGCGGATAAGATGTGGAAATGTACACACGGTCGTGTAAATGGGGCCTTACTGTCTAAGATAAATGATGGCTACTGATGATGTATACTGTTCATACAGGTAGTTATTTTGCCTTGCTGTAGTGTTTATTGGTGTCAGAAACTGGCATGACTTTGGATTTCCTTAATAAGTTTTCTTAAGGAAATACTATTGTAACACCGTAGGTGGGCACCTACTGTTTCACTGAAAGGATTTAACTTAGGGCAACTTCTAATGCCTCATTCACACGTCAGTATTTCGGTCAGTGATTTCCATCAGTGACTGTGAGCCAAAACCAGGTGCGGCTCTAAACACAGAACAGGTGCAGATCTTTCCCTTATACCTTATGTCTGTGGAGGCTCCAATCCTGGTTTTGGTTCACAATCACTGATGGAAATCACTGACCAAAACACTGACGTGTGAATGAGGCTTAAGGGTGCTATCTAAGTGTTTCTCTGCTTTTTACCTCCCCACCCTGTACAGTGACCTGGTCTTTGCTGCAGAGGAACCACCAGGCCACTACCTCTTGGAGAAGTCTCTGTTCAGTAACAGTTCACCCAGGTGTGTCATAAGAGACCAGTGTGTGGTATCAAAATTGTGGTCAGTGGACAAGCCAAGGTCAGGAAAGAGTTAGTACAGTAAACAGGCAATAGGTCAGAGAAGGCATTAATATATTGAACAGGCAGAGATCAGAATGTGCGGAACAGGATCAGCAGGTAAACAAGCAGGTCAGGCACAAGAGGTCAGAACACACAAAACATTTTTGCAGGTACTAGAAACACTAGGAAGCTTATTGCTCAGCCACCTTCCCATACCTCAGGGAATGCAGCCATTTAGTGTGCTGGCCATTAAAAGCCAGGGAGAGCCTGCACGCTTCCTAAGGGAACACACACCAGGAGAGGACAGAAGTGCAGAGTATCAGAGATACACCACACTCTGGTGGCAGTACCCACCAGGAGAGGAGAGATGCTGGAAAGCACTGGCACCATAGAGCTGCAGGAGAAGTGAATATACTGGCGGCCATGCCCTCAGGGAGTGATAAGATGCCAGTGGGCACGGACTGCCAGTATTGCAACTAATCTGGTGAAATATATTTGAGTTCTGCCTTATACACGTAGGCTTTCTTTATGATGAACTTTGACATTGGTCCTCTTCCTGTCTTTATCAGTGTAACATCAGAATGTCACAGTGACCCAGGCAACTATCCAGGGCTCAGTCTGCTATATCCACCCCCATTCTGCCCAAGAAAAAACAGAATTCAATTAACTCATATGAACTGTTGTTTCTACATTGCGGATGTTTATCATATATTAAAATGTTTTGCTGATTCTACTTTATCTACGTTTTCTGTACCTATTGAGGCAGATTTACTAATCCTATAGATGGCGTAAACTTAGAACGGCTGTCTAGACCTGCACCAGATTTATCACAGTGCCTCATGCTGGATGATAAATTTGGTGCAGTGATAGACACTTTTATCTAACCTTATACTATTTATGGTTTGACTTACTCTGCAACCGAATTTTAGACCAGAATTGTATTGCAATTTTGGCGCCAAACATCACAACTTAGGCTACACTAATTTCCCTGATAAACAATGTTGATCTAGGTGCAGAGGAATTCTCTAAACCTAAAGGCGCCACAGATCCGCCACACAATTTACGACACTGTGTGCACTCACATTAGTAGATGTAGGCCGCCATGTACACTTATTTGCTATTTTACACAGTTTGTATATTTTGCTATTTTATATGCAGTCAACCCAGTAGAGGATTTTTTTCAGGTTTGCGTAACAACAGTGCCATCTCATTTAGCAGTCTAACCGATGACAGTCTCATAAAAGTCTTGTTTTTCCCTCCCCTCCTAGATATGTTATTCTTTGGATTTCACTCATGAATAGAAAAAAGAGTCCAGGTGCTTTTCACTCCTGCAGTGAATGATGACCCATCAACTTCCTCTATGTTGGCTTAGATTTCCCATGCTCCACGGGGACATTTAACATAACGCTAACCCAATGACAGCTATGAAGGTCACATTAATTTGAGCCTTCCAGATGTCCTAGTTTAGCATTCTGAAGCTAAGTCTACTGACTGATCAGACTCTAGGACAGATGATTACATAAGAAGGGACATATATAAGAGTAGAAAAGACAGCAAGTACAGTATACGGTATATATTGATGAGTAAATGTCAAAATATAGCAGAAGAATAATATATTTAAGTTAGCGGAATTGTTTTTTGAGATTGAAGTAGTTAAAGAAGAATTCTACCATCTTGTTATCCAACATTTTTAGTTTTCTTAATGTTTTAATTGAAACATGTACTTCAATTACATACATTGATTGTTGCAAATTCTTCCTTGTCTTCCTCGTGTCCACGCACTTCCACATATCCAGATTCTTGCAACCCAAGGGATTCCAACCAGAATTTTTCTTTTCTTTCTTTTTTCTGGACTTGTCCCAAAATCACGGACAGCCAATATTTTTTTTACAGACAAACTGAAAAACCATAATGAATGATAAAGACTATAAGTAATGCATGTCTATAGCTTAATATACTGATTACCAGCATTTACTGTGAGCTGTAAAATGATGCTAATTACCACCAAAATAATCTAGTTAAGTACCACCAGCCATAATAATCATGGACATGGACACATCTATTATTTTTCACGGACACAGAAAAAAAGTTGTCTATTTTTACGGACTAGTGAGAAATTTCTATACGGTTGGCAGCTCTGCCCACGAACTGGATGTGTTGATATGGTACAAAAAAAGCTATTTAGTTTGTTATCTGAAATCACAATTTAGGTTAGGAGATCTCCCATGTAATAGGGTGATGGTATACCACTATTTCATCATTTTCTGATCTTGGGGGTCTTCTGGGACCCCCATGATTCTGAGCTTTCCCTGCGCAGTGGTTCTCCCAGCTACTTGGCTATGCATGGAACCACAGCTTGCCCCATTTACGTGAATGGGGCAATGCTGCATTGCGCTGCATAGTGAGTGGCTGGAGCACCCCTGTGCAGGGAAAAACAGTGAAGAGTATGCAGCAATAAACCAGCGCTGCAGCCCCTTAATTGTCAGGAGCATTGGAGATCACAGAAGTCAGTGATTGCATATTCTAACAATATTCCATGCCTTTATAAGATGGGAAACCTCTTTAAGCCCTTATAGTCACTTTATGATTGGTGGGGTTCTGCCTTCTGGGACCCCCAATAATCCTAAGAATGAAATTTTCCATGCACTGCAGTACACATGGCCAACTGGCTATGTGGTGAACCGCAGTCAGACCCATTTTGGGGTACAGATGACTTCTTGAGTACTTTATTCCTCTTTATTCCTGTTTTTTGCAAGCAATACACAGAAAACAGCTATTCTGGCCTTTTAACTTTTTTTTAGTTTATAGCATTTACTATGTGGGATAAAAAGGATAAACATGGGGAGAACATACAAACGCCATGCAGATGTTGTCCTTGGTTGGGTCTGAACCTAGGACCCCAGCGCTGCAACGTGCCAGTACTAACCACCGAGTCACTATGCTGCCACATGTCACACTCAGAGAGCAAGTATGCCTACTAATTAATGTTGGGATGGGGTGAAATTTTGAACAAGTTTATATTAACCTTTCCCTCGAGTCACCGGAAACCATACAAGGACAGGAGGAAGATTACAGAATCTCCTCATGTCCCTACATTACCTTCCATCATCCCCCACCCTCTCTTCACCTAGGCTGAAGGAAGAGCTACAAGTATATGCTGCACCACTTCAACCTGCTGTAGTCAAGATTGTTGGCTTTAAAAACAAGAGATATTTAGGCACTAGCCACGTTTCAGCCTGGGTTAGAGCCTTTAGTCGTGGCTCCCTCCCTGGTATAAATGCTGAAACGTTTGATACCATGTTCCTTTCCCTATATTAGCATGTTTTTCTGTATGGAGTATATACGAAGGGTACTATAGGTACTATCTCTACTGAATTTATCTAATATCTATCTAGGTATATATCTATCTGTACTGTATTTATCTAATATCTGTCTATATCTATTGTATTGACCGATCAGTCTGGCTATATCTACTGTATTTATCTAATATCTATCCATATCTACTGTATTTAATATCTATCTACCTCGTACTGTATTTAATGTCTATCCATCTGTCTCTCTGTTCTTTATTTTAGTTTTTGTTTTTATCACAATTTTTGTAATTTTTTTCTCTGTACTCACACAGTATATGTGCTGTAATGAAATACTGCTGTTGCTACAAACCTAAGCTATTAGTAAACTATCCCTCAATTATAAGACATGCATGGCCTCCTACATAACCCCACAGTCACAGCTGTTGTTATCCTGTGACAGGATCTACTGCCCTGTGACAAGCAGAGTCCATGGAGCTGCATGTGTTCAGTGTGGGAGGCTGCTCAGAGTGACAGCAAGAATCTCTTCTTGTTCCTCCTAATAAGACTTGTTCTTAATTACATCTAACATCAAGATAACCTATTCATACAATGCTCCACGGATTAGAAAGTCTTCTTTCTGTATTTGCCAATACATGGAGTTGTTTGTTGGAAAATTGTTCTTAAGTACTAAAGGGGAACTGTATTAACTACTGAAGCACCTCCAATTCTTGACTGTTCTTGAGAGGATGACAATGGTCCTCATGCTGGTGCAAGGAGGAAGGTGTGGAACATGTCTGGTGAAGAGGTGGAAATGGCGGGAGAGTTAATAGGAATCATATATGAAGAGTTGAGTCCTTCAGAAAATATGATAGACAGTTTGTCATATTAGTCATTTTTTGCTTCCTACTGAAATCCCTTACATTTGTAATATGAGGTATGGCTAAGTATTCAGTACACGCTGACATATCTATGTGTATATGTATGACTTACTTAAGTTGCCCCACAGGTCAGGTTGCAACAAACTAATGAACTATTCTACAACATTTTCTTAAGGCCTCATGCACATGACTGTATGTTTGGTCTGCATCTCATGCGCATTTTTTGTGATTCAGACACAGACCTATTAATTTATATGGGACTACAAAAAATTCAAACAGCACATGGATTTCATCTGTGTGCTGTTCGCACTCATATAACATGTCCTATTCTTGACAAGAATAGGCAATTTTTTACTATTGGGCCCACAAGAAATGTGGAATGCAGACAGCTGGTATCCATATTTTGTGGATCCTCAGTTTAGAGATCGCAAAATACATATGGTCATGTATGTGAGGCCTAAATATAATGCAGATCATTACAATTAGAGCAACATTGAAGTAAAAACTGTCCCACTGATTCATGACCATGTCTCCTTCTTGGAGTGAAAGCCTCTTTAATCAGTCGTGACGTATGAAATTCTCAGTAACATTTAGGGTCAGATGACAAATTGACGTTAGCTACAAATGTTATGCAGAAAAGCCTGGGCGTTTCATAGAATGTGATCTGTGAATGAGGAAGAGCTTTTAATAATGTGGGAGACAACATAGTAGACATGTTATATCCGCTCCAAAAATGAACAAAAAAAAGTAGCAGTTAAAGCGAAATGAATGATGAGTAATAGGATCATGGATTGAAGCCCTCAGAGGGCTCTACTGCTTCATTTGCCATATATAGTAGACTTTCTGGACAGGTTGGCAGGTTCTCCTGAAACACAGTCTGACAGATTTGAGCTGCAGTATGTTACTGTTACTATTCAGGGTGATGATTTTTTGTGTGTTTTTGCTGCATCCATTTAATAGTAAAAATACTGGCTTGAGTAGATTCCAATACATTAACTGTTTCTCTGACAGGGTCCCCAATAGTCTCCCAAACTATTTCTGAGGTTCTTTAAAACAAATAGTGGACAATTGTACTACTACATAATTTCAAGTGTAACTGTTGTATCAGTGTAAATAGTCTTCTTAGTAAAGCTACAATTGAGTGTCACTCATAAGGAGTGTCGGTCTTCAGTTCTACTGAGCGCTGAAGACGTCTGTGTGTAACAAGTCAGATAGGCAGGGTGAAGGAAAGTGATATTTAGGGAACATATATATACAGTAGGCAGGGACTGGGGTAGTGATAAGAGGCAGGCTGGAAGCCCCAATATGTTACACAAAGGCACCTTCAGCGCTTAGTAAAACACTGAAGACTTACTCTCCTTAGCAACACTGTTAGATCTTGGCTAAGAAGACTCTTTACATTCTGTTTTCTAGTATTTTTCTCTAATAAAGTATGTTATGAAAATATTCAACATGCCTATCCCTACACAATATTAAAAATAATTGAAACAACAGTTACACTTTAAAGGGGTTGGCCCATCATAGACAATGGGGCATATCGCTAGGATATGTCCCCATTGTCTGATAGATGTGGGTCTGCCAAAAATAGCCAAGCGCTGGCTCAGCAATTTCGTCGGGCCCATAGAAGTGGATGGGAGTGGTGGCCGGTCATTCATGGTGCGCTCCCATTCACTTATATGGGGAGAACGCTTTTGGTGGTGGCCGGACTGGAGTGCTCCAGCCACCATTTTGCAGGGCTGCTTTCCCCTACCATTGGGACCTGTACCTATAAGACATTGTTGGCCTATCCTAGTGATATGCCCCCATTGTCTGAGATGACACAAACCCTTTAAGGGGTATTCCCGTCTGGGACTTTTATGGTATATTGATATGATATGCCATAAATGACTGATAGCTGCAGGTCCTAACTTCAAGAATGGGTCTTCACCCTGAAAGGAGATTAAGACACACATATATGGCTTTCTCCTTTCACCACTTAGTGAGCACAATCAGCTACAGTATTTTCGGAAGTCTCACAGCAGTGAATGGAGAGGATGATGCACATGTGTGGCATGCTCTCGATACATTACGGGGGGGCCCTTTTCTTGAGATGGGAACAGGAGCTGCATCAATCAGACATGTATGGCCTTTCCTATTGATATGCTATAAATGTCCCATATAGAAATAACCCTTTAACTATACAGGTTTTAGGTATCATGTCAATTCGGCTATTTACCGTAAATATATCTGTCTGACATGACGTCTGATCAACCCGTTCAGACCTCTAAGGAACAGGTGGGGGGATTCCAGACACAGTGAGGTACATTTACTACTCCCAGTAAACTTGGACAGGGAGTCTAGAAATCTTCCAGATCTTAGGCCTCTTTCACACTAGTGTTAGCACGGATCCGGCACCTAAAGGGTGCCAACGGATCCGTGCTAACGCTGATACATGTGTGGAGCCGGAGCAGCGCTCCGGCCCCACACATGTTAACATGGAACAAGACACAGACATACAGACATACATACATACACACATACATACTCACATACTCCAGGGACGCCGGCAGCATGTCTTCACGCGCCTCCTGCGCGCAGTGATGACGATTCCCCACAGCGCCCTCTGTGCGCAGGAGGCGCGTGAAGACATGCGTCATAGCTGCGCGCAGGAGGCGCGTGAAGACATGCTGCCGGCGTCCCTGGAGTATGTGAGTATGTATGTGTGTATGTCTGTATGTATGTATGTCTGTATGTATGTATTTATGTATGCCCCTATGACGGAACTCAATACCGGAATTTTAAAACGCTAGTGTGAAAGTAGCCTAACACAGTGGCTACTGCTGGATTATATAATTGGTATACCTCTACGGGCAGTTCTCATGTTTTTTGTGCTTCACGTCAAAAGTGTAAATTTAAATGCATTAAAAACATCTTGAAACATATCGCTTTACATACCAATAGAGTATAATTGGGCAAACATAGTCCAAAATTGCATACATTTGACTACACTTGTTCTTGTTTACATTCTTGAAGGACAGAAAAGCGTAGCATACCGCGAATTTCTGCAAAAAATGTACATGGCAAATACTGTATATGTTTGTTTTTTACATTGTAGCCTATGGGAAATGTATGGATTTGTAAAGCATGACTTTTCCATCCCTTTTACACCGGTCTTTGATATCTCCTATGCACGTCTCATCATAAATTATGCACATCATCTGCAGGCTGTGCACCTGAACTGAAATCTATGCCAGCCCATACTGTCGTAAAAGGCGTAAATGATGATAAATGTGCTGAGGCTGATGGCTTGCCAACACTCCACCTTTACCATGCCTCCTTTTTGTGAAGTGGCAAGAGTGGTGTAGAAATGCTTCTTACACGTAGATTTAGGCCAATGGTGTTTAATAAGTCACAAACTTGAGGATTGTGACTTTTTTTTATGCCAGAAAATTTGCGAGTGGATGATAAACTTTCCAACACTCTCTAAGGGTTCACGCACACGACTGTATGTATTTTGCGGTCCAAAAAACACGAATCCACAAAAAAAAAAAAGGATGACATCTGTGTGACATCTGTGTTATGTCCGTTTTTTTTGGGGGGGGGATCCATTGTATCCATATATGGGTACGGAATACCCACTGAGTCATTTCCGTTGTTTTGTGGCCTCATTGAAATGAATAGCTATGCATATGGGCCACAAAAAAAAACGGAACGGACAAGGGCAAGAAATACGTTTTTGTGCATGAGCCCTTAATCTGTATTACTGGCCTTTAAATGTGTAATTTTATGGGTCTACACCGTGTTTTTTTTTTTTTTTCCAATTCTGGTGTCGCTGTTATGGCAGCTTTTAAGTTGTGTTGCAAATGCAGTCAAACCTATAGTTACATTATCAGATATTCTACTATAGCACTATGGTTTGTAATACACTCAATTTCCTTCTACACTATCTAGAGAGATGTAGCTATATATTTAAATTAATTTAAAATATTAAATTATTTTTATTGCTTGTTTATTGTAAAACTACTCCATTGAAAATGCCCTATTCATTGCACAGTAATACTTTTCATGGAATAACCCCTTTAATGACAACATATTACAACTGTGAGAACATTCAGCAAGATTATCAGCGTGTACTGAATGTGAAATTCAATCAGTGTCAATGCAATGCAAATCAGTGTCACATCAATATATAAACCAGGAAAACCTAAAAGTAAACAAAAATAATTTATTGCTTACAAAAGTTTCTCTGTCAACATGGCTAATAAAGAATTTCCAATGTATAACATAGGAGTATGCTGGGCAGGTGACAGATATGCATACTTAGCCTGTCGCTTTCTCAGCCAGTGACACTTGCTTGTGCGTGTATTACCGAGTTATGCAGTATACTATGACATGATTTAATTATAGACCACACATACTTATGCAATTGGTGATCAGTAAATGTCCTGATGAGCTATCCAACAACTCTAAAGCTACTGTACCAAATCTTTTAATCAGCAGCGTGACTATAATTCATGGGGCCCTGTAGCAAAATAACATGGGGCCCCACCACTCAGTGTAAAATTAAAAACAGCAACATCAGTAGCAGTAATAAAGGCATTTATAATAGAATTAGAAAACTCACATAATAACAAAAAGCCAACATATTGTTTTTCCTTACAAAAAGGTACAATGTTATTGTACCTGATAGGACCCCCCCACACCTCCAACCTCTGGGCCCCATACAAAGTGCTATAGCTGCTATGGCTATACGTAAGCCCATGCTTTTACACCAAAATTTGGTATTTTATTCAAAATTCTAATCTTAGAACTAACAAATGACAGAATAGTCAAAAGAAGGTCGACTTTCGAAAATACAAAAGTGGTTGGACTGGATGGAATGAAATGACGTGGTCCAGACGATCTATTCTATAATGACAGATGTTAACTTCTTTTGATACAGTACATACCGCAGGCCCAAGGCTAAACAATGACAAGGTATATAAATATGCATATACAACGGAAGTACTAATAGATAAACCAAGAGGATCCCCTGAGGATAGTGTGGGATACAAGATTTCATCTGATGTAGAAGTCAACTTGATATGGAGAAACCCTACCAACAAGGATGACCAACTCGTCAAGATTGCGGTATGTTTTCTCACACCAGAATTATAGTAGTTATATAAAGATATCTTACACGTGTACCACTACGCTCCTGTATGCCCCCTTTACGAAACAAGTCCAATAAGTTTGTAATTTGAGAGTTATCACTTCTCGAATATGAGTTGTACAACACAGTGGGTAAGTCCTGAAAACTAGGAAGGTATCCACATTTAAGTCATTTTAGAGATTATTGGTTTCCAACTGAAACTGCTACAGGGATAAAAGTTATAATAGCATAATATAATTTAGTATAAATACTGCCACCTAAAAAAGGGTCCAAATGGTGTCAAATAAAAAGTCATACTCCCCTTACTGATCCCTTCCCGCTCTGACACTTCCCGTTCCCCTGTCGACACAGGAAATAACTGCTTAGCCAATGTCACGAGCAGGTGTGGGGGGGGGAACCAAACCAAGAGTAGGAGGGAAAGGAGATTAGGCCTAGAAACTAAGGAAGGAAGATGGACACCTCCTACAGGAAACCCTGGCTCAGTTCCTGTCTATCTACCAGTATGAACAGGCCTCAAAGGTAGGCAAGTTCATACACAGGAACCTAAACACTGAACTGACCCTATAGGACCCTGGAACTAATGACAGGAATGAGTCTACCTGTTCCTCCAACAGGAAGGACGAACAGGAGTCTCCCTAAGGCCTAATAACAAAACACACAGAAGGGAAAAGGAAGCTTATCTTATAGTGAAGAAATGGAGGCTCCAGGAACTCAGCTGAAAACCAAACTGCTGCACACCACAACAACTGAAGCTATAAACCGCAAGGAATAGTGGGAGAAGAAGCAATAAATAGGGGAGGGACAATTACCACACCAGGAACACCTGAGGGAAAAGGGTGTGGTAAAAACCAACAACAAAAAGGGAAAACATGTCAGATTATACCACGTGTTGCCAATCTGACAGACCTCCTGTTATCTGTCATAGGAATGTCCGTGACAGCCAATCACTGGCCGCAGCAGTACTCCTCCTCAGCCAGTGATTGGCTGCACAGTAATTTCCTACATGTTAAGAGAGAACAGTAAGTAAAAGGGGAAAGCGCTGGGGGATCAGTTAAGTGAGTATGAGTTATTTTACTTTACACCATTCCAAGCCTCTTAAATGAGCCGAACAACCCCTTTAGGGCATTTTTTTAAAATAACACATGACATTACAAATTATAAAGTTGTTAATGGTTATAAAGTAGTATGTTGTATATAATCTGGTCATAGGTCATAGCAACACTTTTATGCAACCAGATTGTGGCAGGGGTGCACCACCAATGAGGCCAGGTGAGGCGATCGCCTCAGGCAGCGTCAGGTAGGGGCAAGAGGGGGCAGCAGAAGAGCTGGCAAAGAAATTAAGTTAAGACATTGGCATGGGGTGGGGTGCCGTTTCAGTTTTGACCTCAGGCAGCAGAAAGACTAGGTACACCCCTGGATTGTGGCCATCGCTGGGCATAAAAGGATCCTTACTATTCTGGCATGACTCTATTCCTCATTGGTACATAGTGCTCGGGTGATGATGCCAAAATTACACAACACACACAAGACATTACTTATTCAGTTGTTTCTTTTAATTACAGATGAAAAATATTAAAGTTGAAAATATAAACCTACGTCCACAAGGTCCAAATATTTTTACTGAAACTAGCCCTGCAAAATTACTAGGAGATACTAACCTGGATATCCTCCAGAGACCAATGCTTGTGCAGTGGACTAATGGAAAGGTAGGTTATTAATGCAAATCTTGTGTATTTATCTCATAATCTCAGTCATATACACTTTAATGTATACTCTATCACCACATCATCATGCTATACATGGCATCTTGATGCAGATGGAGATTTAAGTTTATAATGATGTCTATATATAGATTAGATACATTGAAGTTTTGGGTAAGGATTGGATGAGATTGCATACTAAAGGGCATCTGTCAGCAGATTTGTACCTATGACACTGGCTGACCTGTTGTATGTATACTTAGCAGCTGAAGGCATCTGTGATGGTCCCATGTACATATGTGTTGAGAAAAATGATGGTTTAATATATGCCAATGAGCCTCTAGGAGAAATGGGTGCGTTGCCATTACACTTCGATGCTCTGCTCTGTCTGCTCATGCCATGCCTCAGCACGTTGATTGACAGGGCCAGACAGGCGTGATCACGTTCACAAATTTGCATTTATGAAAACTTCATATTTCTCAGTAATGCAGGCACATATGAACATGGGACCAACACAGATGCCTTCAGTTGCCAAACTAAATGGGGGTTCTTTATAACCAGGGAAGTAGAGCAGTGCATGCAGATGGGAAGTAAAGAGTATGGGTTACTTGCTAACCATAGCAATTCCAGTAGACAGGTCCACATTTACTGATCCTATAGATGGCGTTAGTTTAGATGTAGACCTGCACCAGATTTATCACAGGGGCTCAGGCTGGATGATAAATGTGGGGCAGAGATAGACATTTTTCACTGACTCTATGCCAGCTAGTGTTGGCTTACTTTGAGGCTGATTTTACACCAGCATTGTAATTACATTTTGGCGCAATGTAGCGCATATTAGGCCCTGTCCCTTTTCCCACAAAGCTTCACACAATCTTTGCTAAGCTCCGCCCCTTGTCGAGCATGTCAGAAAAAGTGTAGAAACCCTAGATGTGCCAAATTGTGTTAAATTGTGTCACCTTTTTAGACAGATTTTTGGCACAGACACCTAAGTAAGTCTGGACCACAGTTCTTTTATTTCTTATATGATGTACTTTATCTGTGAAACAACTTTGTCTTGCACTATAAGGCTGTTTGCACATGGAACAGATATTTTTGCACCAAGATCAACATGGCAGGATGGGAGATATATTGCTAACTGTGAGTCATTTGCTTATGTTTGGCCACCACTTTTTGTTTTTTTTTATGCTGAGGACAGGCTGACTGTTTAGAATGAAGCCAGCATGGTGATCATTTGATTACCAGATGTCTGGCTTCTCTTAGCCTAGGGCTACATGGTGACATGTGACGCACCATTCATGTCGCACCAATGTTGCGTGACATTTATTGTAATGATAGTCTATGGTGTCGTACTGCGACATGTCACACGGTGTAACTGTGACATGACAGTTGCACAAGAATCCAACTTTAATGGATTTTTTTGCAACTGTCGTGTTGCAGTGGCAGCATGTCGCATGTCACAGTACGGCACCATAGACTGTCATTGCAATAAATGTTGTGCAACATTGGTGCGACATGAATGTCGTGGGACATTGGTGCGACATGAGTGTCGTGGTGTTGTCTTGTAGTGCTAGCCTTACCCTCATCAGTCAGATGTTATCACTGAGGAAATCCACGTCAAGGCTTACATGGTGGCCATTAAAATGAATGGACACCCATGTCATACATGGATGCATCAGGTCTGCCAGAGTGAGTGCCACTGTTAGGGTATGATCGACCATGGCAGATACGCTACAGATAAATTTTTTGTCTGATAGTCGTCGGCCCACGAACAATCTTTATGTAAAAGAACATTCCTAGAAAAATTGTTGGTCCTTTGCCTGATGTCGGACATGTATGGCCAGTTTGAATAACTGCAACAGCCAATAATGACTAAAATGTGTATGGACACATCTGCTTAAAGGGATCGGCCACTTTATGGTTACAGTTGACCAATGTGTTTGTAAAATTATTATATTGCAGTTACTAATATAGACTTTCTTGACATTCTGTGCCATTTTCTATATTTCAGAATGTAACAGGGTCTAGTCCATAAGATGGCTGCTGATGGAAGGTCATGTGGCCAGGCAAATCACCTCCATGTGATGTCTCCTCCATTCACCTGCCATCTGTGCTTGCTCTGTTGGGAGTTTAGTGCAGGTGCAGTGTGTTTGAATGGAGGAGACATCACATGGAGGTGATTTGCTGGATCACATGACTCTTCATCAGCGGCCATCTTATAGACAAGACCTCTGGGTGGACGGCATAGAAGATTTACCTAACAAGGTGACATATAGCAAACAGCACAGAATATCAACAAAGGCTACATTAGCAATTGTCATATAGTCATCTTACATACACATTGGTCACAAGTTGCCAGAAAGTGGCCAACTCCTTTAACGATCACTCACCACACATTTGTTCAATGATACCTACTTCTATCTGATGTGTATGGCCACTTAGGCTACTTATACATTTACCACACAGCTCTCTCTGGTAGGCTTTTATAGAATGCCAGGAATTGGCCAGGCAAAAACCGTTGCATGCAAAGGTTTTTGTTCTGTTGAATCCTAGTGTTCAAATAACATCCAGCAATGGCGGATCCGGAGAACTCTGGCAGGCTGTTCTCTAAATTCCATTTACTTGACTGGGACTTGCAATGAATGGAACTGATCTTCAGTTGCAGAAATTTCATGTGAAGGCATCTTTATAGGCTGGGTTTCAACATTTGGGATTTTAGTGCAGAAGTCAGCAACGGATCATAATCACAGGACATGTATAAAGGAAAGACTTGAATCCTGGTTTTGGCTTGAAAAAGTGCATTAAAAACCTAAATGTGGAAACCCAGCCTGAGGGCTGTATTAGACCTAGCGATAGTCGAGCAGATCATCGCTAACACGTGTTCGTAGGAACGCTCGTTAGCAATGATCTGCCTGTGTAATAGTGGCGCCTATTATCCAATGCTCGTTCATCAGCTAATCGCAATCTTTAAGCTGGTTAAAAAATACTTGTTTGTATAGCACTGTCTAATCTGCTGCAGGCAGATAATGATACTGTTTGGGGACAAGCGATGGCATTAGCGATCACTCCCCCTTATACAGTGGAGGAGATCGCTATATGTAATAGCAGTAGTCTCTTCCACTAAAGAGCAAGCGATTGTCTGAAAGGAATGCTTCCTTCCCAACAATGGTATGTAAAATCTTACAGTGTAATACAGCCCTAAGCCTTCAGAGACACTGATATGCAGTAAAGTAAGCTTCACTTATCACCATGTGCTAATAAAACTAATAAATAAGATACCTGTATAAAGGTCACACACAACCAATCAAATAAAGACACTTGTTCAAGTCAGTGGAGGCCTTATCTGAATATGCTTAGAGACAAAGAATCCTGTAACAACTGCTCTCAGCAACAAGGATTATTGCTTCTAAACCTTATTGCAAAACGTAGTCAGAGGCCAAAAGTTTCCTCACTCACCTATACTAAACCAAGATTTTCTCCATGTTTTATTTTTTATTTTTTTTGCTAGATAAATTGGAATAACATTTGTGCAGGAGTAAAAAAACAAAACTGAATTTTTAAGGTCCAGAAACTGGGTTAGATTGGGAGAATGCTGAGGAAATAATTAGTAATCAGTAAAGGAGTTTTCCAGGATTTTGTTATTTATGTCTTTTCCTAACTATAGACTTATGAGGGTCTGATTCTTTGCACACCAATGAACCAGTGCTGATTAGTGCCGCCTTACTTCTACACAGCGATTTTGGTCACAACAGATTTTGTGCGACTAAAGGTCTCAGTGTTGCAGGGCTTCCATAGGATTGAATGAGGTTATTTGCAAAAAATGTCTTCCCATCATATTGAACACATGGCCATGCATAGAATATATCAGATAATCCTCTTTCATATTAGGCTACTTTCACACCAGCGTTTTTGCTGTATCCGTCATGGATCATCAAAAACGCTTCCGTCATGATAATACAACCGTCTGTATCCGTTCTGAACTGATCCGGTTGTATTATCTTTTAAATAGCCAAACTGATCCAAACTGATCCGTCATGAACTGCATTGAAAGTCAATGGGGGACGGATCCGTTTTCTATTGTGTCTGAGAAAACGGATCCGTCCCCATTTACTTACATTGTGAGTCATGACTGATCAGTTTGGATCAGTTTCTTCATGCGGACACCAAAAAGCAGCAAGCAGCGTTTTAGTGTCCGCCTCCAAAACGGAATGCTGACTGAACTGAAGCAAAACTGATGCATTCTGAACGGATCCTTTTCCATTCAGAATGCATTAGGGAAAAACTGATCAGTTCAGGACCGTTTATGAGAGCCTGTGATGGATCTCACAAACGGATCCTTACAACGCAAGTGTGAAAGTAGCCTTAGTTAAAAGGGTTGTACCATTTCAACATTTATGGCATATCCATAGGATACTTCACAAATGTTAGATTGTTGTGGATCCAACCTCTGGGACACATTCCCATATCCACAACAGATCCCCCGAAGTAAAGAGTGAGCAGCCAGGCATGTGTGGCCACCCCCATTCACTACTATGGAACGTCTGAAAATAGCTGAGCACCATCAGTCCCAAAAAGGCAAATTGACCACGCTTGCTTGGCTTGGTCTCCATTCACTGCTAGGGGAATTCCCACAAAAGCCAAGTGTGCTTGCTATTTTTGGTTGACACTGTGCATGCTTAATGTGCGCTCCTTTACTTCACTGAGTCCCAGACGTGGTGGTCCAGAGGGTGTTCTAAGTATCTACTACTCTTTCAGTAAAAAAATGTTTTGTGACATTGCTTCAGATCTTGCTCCCAACTAGTTTCAGATTGTGCTGCCTTGGTCTCATTTTCAGTTTCTTATTAAAGAAGCACTCCCACAAACATTTTTATTCTTTGACCTGTTAGAAAAGGTACAGAGTGTAAACTGTAGTGAAGGTCATTTTCTTACTAGTGGCTGTATTTGTGAGTTATAACCTCCCTTCTGATCCTCAGCTGTGTCATGTGACCAGCACTCTGACTTTCCAAATAACAGAACATCTTATGTGTGGACAGGAAGCCAGTTTCTCTGTATATTACTATGGGAGCCTCAATGTCAGTCTCATAGGAATGAATAGAGACGTAACTGACTTCCTGTCCTGCGTGAGGAGGAGGATGAGAAGGGAAGTTATTACTCACAAATACAGTCACCAGTAAGAAGATTACTGTCACTACAATTAACATGTACCTGTCTAACAGGTCAGAGAATAAAAATGTTTGTGGGAGTTCTTCTTTAAAAACACTTCCTGAACCTTATTTAAACATTTAACATAATTAAAGATTTCGATCCTGTCACCCCTTACCTTTCCTTCCTCAAGGCTGTAAAATTTAAGTACTGTATTTCTTTTATGTTTTTTGCTTGAAGACCCTCCACCATTTTTTCATGTGTCTATTTTAATATGAAAGCATAATGCTTTGGGTGGTTTTTGAGAATGTAGTGCTCATTTTGCCTTCCAATAACACGACTGAAAATTACAAATGAAAAAAATATCAAGAAAGACAAAATATATATCTTCTACATCAGTTTTCATTTAGTTGTTTAGTTAATCCTATATATGTACCATATAACTTACCACTAGAGATGAGCGAACGTGCTCGTAACGAGCACTGTACCGCTTGGCTCCCCTGCGCTCGCATGGGCGCAGGCAGCCGCTTCCGTCGGGTGAGGAGGACGGAAGCAGATGCCTGCGCCCATGCGAGCGCAGGGGAGCTGAGCGGTACAGTGCTCGTTACGAGCACGTTCGCTCATCTCTACTTACCACCTTTCTACCTTACTTCACATTTTTCCACAGTCGGCTGCCACAATTAAAGGGGTTTACAAGACTGGAAAGACATGGCTTCCAGAAACAACGGCACACCTGTCCAATGGTTGTGTCTGATAATGCAGCTCAGATAGATTGATGTGACTGGAGTTGAGTTGCAGTATTACACTTGTGGCGATGTGGGGCATTGTTTTTGAATAAAGTAGCCATATTTTTCTAATCCTGGACAACCCTCTTAAAGACAATAAGACATTTTCCTTCCAAAATACAGTCTCTTAGAGGTTGTAGAGTTCTGTATTAGTTAGTTATGTTAGCAGTGTTGGTTGGCCCATAATGGCACACAAGAAATTCCATATTTTGCTTGTTATCTTCAAATATACAAACGCTGATTTCCTCCTTTTTAATGGGCTAAGGTTTCATCTACATTGCAAAACCCATGTTAAGATAAAGTCGACATCTGACTACATGGTATGCTGATGCCCACCCGTGTTACATTCCTTTCAAGTTGATGTTTATTCACATGACTGTATTTTTGTTCAGTTTGCTATCTATTACTATTACAAGTAAATGGGTCCGAACTAGAAATGAGCTCATTGAAGGCTTGATATTGACAGGCCCAGGCAAGATGTCTGGCCATATCGTTCAACGGATAGAGCAGAGTCTCTTGAGCAGTGCGGACAGCCCATCGTTGCTCAAGCAGGCTGAGTTAGGAAAGAATTTGTTTCAAACTAAGCGATTCGCTCACCTGTAGTCCGAACCTAGAACCCTATTCTGGTCTGTTTTGGCAGATCTGACTCGTCCATTGCATGGGAAAAAATGGAGAGCACAATGAAGCCATTCGTATGCTGTCTGCTTTTTATGGATCCATTTTTTACAGACGTAAAAATTGTGTAATTGAGCCCTTAGGTTGCTTCCCAATACCTTCTGAATAGTAGCTCCAAAACAGAGCTTTATTTTAGCTCAAAGTTCATTTTGCTATTCATGAGTCATCTTACGTGGAAGAGGTTACACTAGGACAGCACAAAGTGTAATTCCTAGAACAGTGCATAATGCAGCGTAATCACTGCTTATTCTGCACTAAACAATAAAGTAAATGATGACCACATTGGAGATAGTAATCACAACTGAATGTCACAATACTTATAAGAAGTAAAAGTGAATAGACCTAGACCTAGACTCCATATAGAAGCTATTGGATTGATATGAGCAATAAGATAATGTAGTACTAGTTGAACAAGTCACTGCAGACATTGTCACATTTTAGTTGTTTTAGATATAACAAAATATTATTTGTGCTGAAGCCTAGTTAAAGGGTCAAAAGATTCACCCGAGGGATCTGTGATACAAAAAGGTTGAAATCTTTTGGTTTTTAAAAGAAACCATACAGAAGAAAGTGCCCATTACTCTCTAACAGCAAATCAACAGTGAGGAGAAGTTGTATGGATTGGTGGTTGTGTATGGATGCTGCCCCTCAGTACAACTTCATGGAAAGGTATGGACACAGCTGAGCGAAGGTCCTCAGGTGCTTCTGGGAAAAAAAAGCGATGGCATATCTGAGCAAAATGCCAACACTTTCTGTAATGGAAATAACCCTTGAAAGAAAATGAAGTACAAGAACTTGTATACAGTATCTTAAAGGGGTTGTCTGAGTTATATTTATTGATGACCTTTCCTCAGGATAGGTCATCAATATCAGATCGGCGGGAGTCCACCCGGCAATCAGCTGTTTGAAGAGGAGGCGCGCACCAGTGCTGCCTCTTCTTCCTTGTTTACCTGCTCGCCGTAACATCAGTAGCGGTGAGCAGATGTAATTACACCCAAGCTGTTCCATTCATTTCGATGGGACGGTTTGCTCCTATACAAGTGTATGGGAACGAGCCTTCCCATTGAAATAAATGGGGCGGTTAGGTGTAATTACACCTACTCACTGCTTCTGATATGGCGAGCAGGTATACAATAAAGAGGAGGCACCTCTGGCATGGCGCACACCTCCTCTTCAAACAGCTGATCGGCGGGGGTGCCGGGTGTCGGACCCCCACCGATCTGATATTGATGACTTATCCTGAGGATAGGTCATCAATAAATATAACTCAGATAACCCCTTTAAGGCTTGTGGTTCCAGGAGGGCATCTTGCAAATTGTAATAAAAAAAAAAAACACTGTGTTTTTTAACTAAAAGTGGCCCCATGTTGTAGATGCGCCCAGTAATGACCCCTATAGTGCCCCCATAAAAATATGCCCCTGGTAATGGTTCCTATAGTACCCCAGTATTAACATTCCCCAGTAATGCTCCTATAATGTCCCCAGTAATAAAAATTCCCCCATAGTGCCCCCCAGTAATGCTACCTATAGTGCCCCAATATGTTCCCCACAGTTGTAGTCTGTGTCTGATTTATCTGCTGTCTTTAACTGTATGTAGAAATGTCAAAGCTCAAGTGTAATCACCTTAGGCCTCTTTCACACTCGCGGTAGCACGGATCCGGCGGGTGAAGGGTGCCGCCGGATCCGTGCTGCCGCAGGTACATGTGTGGGGCCAGAACCGCGCTCTGGCACCACCCATGTCACACAGTGTCACATACTTTAACAGACACATACACAGACATACTTACATGCTCCCGGCAGCTCCGCACAGCACAGCTGGGCGCTGTGGGGAAATCTTCCTATGTGCGCGCCGTCCTCCTCGTGTGCTGTGGGGAGCTGCTGGAGCTGCCGGGAGCATGTAAGTATGTCTGTGTCTTTGTATGTGTATGTGTCTGTGTATGTTTATGTGTCTGTGTATGTGTATGTGACACTTGTCTGACACGTGTGGTGTGCAGGTGATGGATCCGTCATGAACTCCATTGAAAGTCAATGGAGGGCGGATCCGGTTACCATTGTGGTTACACCAGACGGATCCACCCCCATTGACTTGCATTGGGGGTCATTCCGGATCTGTCTTGGTGCGGATGCCTGGACCGGAGAGAAAACTGCAGCATGCTTTATTAGGAAAATATATATGTAATTTTATTTAGGAAAAAATGGCTGAATACAGCTTAGATGCAGAGGTCAGCTTCTCAGCCTGCCTCTGCTGTCTCTGCCTAATTGTCTCGCTATGTGTAACTAGCCTATATTAATATGAGTGGTACCATGATTTGTACTGAGTCCCTTCCCTGTACTAAGAGTCAGTGCCTATATCATTTGCTGTCAGCGTTGAAAGCTGCATCCCTGCTCCTCTATCTTCCCAGTGCTAACCAGAAACTCACTGGGAGGATAGGGATGAGCAGGGCTGCAGTTATCAGCCCTGGCAGTAAGTGTACTGCATGCCTGTGTTCATTACAGTGCTGTTCATTGTCTTCCCAGCTTCGTCCCTGGTTAGTTATTAAGCATTTTATAGATGGAGAACAGTGCTGCAGCGAACAATAAGTGCTAGTCAAAGGCTCATGGTACAATTACTGTCAGGGCTGCAAGCTGCAACCCAACTCCCCTCTATCTTCCCAGTAAGTTTTTGGTTAGCACTGGGAAGATAGGGAGAGGAGTTGGGTTGCAGCGTTCAGAGCTGATAGCAGATTATATGGGCACAGACTCAGTACAAGGAAGGGACCCTGTATAAATAATAGTAAACCTTATTAAAATAGGTAAACATAGGGAAGCAGTGGCTGGGGCAGAGAGAGCAGAAGCAGGTTCTGAACCTCTGCATCTTACAATTAGCGGGTCCGCCATATATGGGCACCGACCGTGTGCATACCGTATCACGGATGTAGCCCCATTCACTTGTAAGGGTCCGCAATCCAGGAGATACTGTGAGGTGTGGAACGGAGGCATGGATCGGAAGCCCATGGAAGCACTCCATAGAAGCACCCTGGTTTTCTGCTTTTCCGTCCTTCTGCACTTCAGAAAAATAGTGCATGCACTACTTTTTTGTGGTGCGGACCCTATTCAAGTGAATGGGTCCACACTCTTTGAAGGTGGGCACAAAGTAGGCATACAGTCGGTGCCTGTGCTTGAGGCCTAAGCCATATTCTGTGTTCAGTGGAACACTGAAGACGGATTCTCCTTTGCAGTTCTTAGATGTTGCTAAAGGGACCCTTTAGGGGCAGTGTTTTCAGAAAATGACACCTTTTTACCTAATAAAGTCTATTACATAAGATATTAACATGACTGTCCCAACTATTTTTTTCTTTTTAAAGTTGAAACAACAGTTACACTTTAAGCTGACCATACACATAGATAAGTGTCAGATAAAACTGCCAATTTAAGCAGGCTAAGGCTAGTTTCACACTAGCGGCAGCACGGATCCAGTGGGTGAAGGGGCCCGCCGGATCTGTGCTGCCGCAGGTGCACCCTTGCTGAGAGGCGGCCGGAACGAAAATACATGTGCACCTGCGGCGGCGGGTGAAGGGACCCGCCGGATCCGTGCTGCCACTAGTGTGAAAATAGCCTAAGCCAAACATCTAATATGTATGGGAGCCTTTCAGCTCTCCCTCAATGTCAGATAAGATGGTAGATAATGATCGAGCAGTGTTATTTCAACACCCCATTCATTTTGTTCAAGGGGAGATAAGTCGCTGTCAGAGGTGTCTGACAACAGCTTTCTCCCCTCTCCCATTCAGCTGAGCAAGCATGTGTATGGGGAGGGAGGGGGTGGTAATCTGGAGAGATATCTGTCAGCCAAACCTATCTAATGGTTATGGCACGTCTATGGTGCAACTCATTTCAGGAAAGTCATAAGCAAATTTATAAAGATTATCAAGTCAAACGTGGCTATGTTAAGAAGAATGAGATAACTTTATAATTATTATTATACTACCGCTTTACACTTCACCTGCCGGATCCGTGCTGCCGCTAATGTGAAAGAGGCCTAATCTTACTAATGCTCGGCCTGGGTCTGTGCTGCATGTAAATCTACATACGTAGGTCACCTCTTATCCTATCCCTGTGTGGCTGTTTTCACATTATGATTTAGCTCCCTGCTAGGCGTTCTATTCAGGGTAAACATATGAATACCCAAAAACAGTAATCAAATGTATACCATAACGTACATTCACTTTAATCTGTCAAAGGATTCATCCTTGGACTCCTTTTGACCTGCTTTCTGTTTGTTGTCGGAAAGAATAGCATAGTCTACCAAGCAACAAAGCCAGAAACTAATGGAAGCAGGTCCTTTGACCCCCTGAAGTGAATGTACCATTTGCAGTATATACGTTTGAATATGACTTTCAAGTATTCAAATATATACCCCCCAAGAAAAAGCCCAAATTTTGCACGTTTTCCCACCTACAAAGAATGGAGAGGTCTGTAATTTTTATCGTAGGTATACTTCAACTGTGAGAGACAGAATCTAAAATAAAATCCAGAAAATCACAACATATGATTTTTAAATAATTAATTTGCATGTTATTGCATGAAATAAGTATTTGATCACCTACCAACCAGCAAGAATTCTGTCTCTCACAGACCTGTTAGTTTTTCTTTAGGAAGCCCTTCTACTCTGCAGTCATTACCTGTATTAATTGCACCTGTTTGAACTCGTTACCTGTATAAAAGACACTTGTCCACACACTCAATCAATCACACTCCAACCTCTCCACCATGGCCAAGACCAAAGAGCTGTCTAAGGACCCCAAGGACAAAATAGTAGACCTGCACAAGGCTTGGATGCGCCAGGACAATAGGCAAGCAGATCTGTGAGAAGGCAACAAATGTTGGCGCAATTATTAGAAGATAGATGAAACGCAAGATTACCATTAGTAACACACTACTGTCATGGATTAATATCCTGAAGGACATGCAAGGTCCCCCTGCTCACTCCAGCACATGTCCAGACCATGACCATCTGGATGATCCAGAGGAGGCACAGGAGAAAGCCATGTGGTCATATAAGACCAAAATAGAATTTTGTGTTTTGTATGTATACACAAACTTATCACTTGTAATTGGTTGGTACAAACTCATAGAGATTATGAAAAGTTATTGACTGTACTTCGCAATATTATTCTAATTTTCACTATTTATAGTCAATTTTCACTATTTATAGTCAATTTTCACTATTTATAGTCAAAAGCTGAAACAGCTTTCTGGAACTACTACCGGCAGTGTGAAAGAAGCCTTATTCTGTCATGATGCCTTCTCTAAGGAATATTAGTCATGTCGGTTTCATGTTGCAACATAGAATTTTAGAGATTATACTGTATGTTCTTACAGTCAAGCCGGAAAAATAGATACAAAGTTCTTAAGTGTAAATCAGCAGATAAAAAGTAGTTCAAAGACTACTCAACTGGTGACACGTCACCTCCTGCATAATATTGTAACACTACAGTACATTGAAAGATTTCAAAAGGTCAATGTTTTTGTAGGGCTGGTGGCAAATCAATTCATACTGTACCTACTCTGTCCTGCCCTCTTTCCAGCATCTTATTGTAGACAGAAGAAGATACTGATGACAGCAAATAGCAGGGGTTAGATTTTTTTATTGTGTTTGGTATAAATTAATATCACATCCTGTAAAAGGTGATTTTAGTATATGAATCAATTGGCAACTGGGTGTTCCCCTTCTCCTCCTTAGTGGGATGCGTCCCTATACAGTTTTTTTCCACTCAGTGTCAGAATGTGTATTTTATTCATACATTTTCAGAAGCGCACACCTCTATCGTTTTGACATTTCATAAATGTTCTAAATGATGGCAGAGCAATTCCAAGAGCCATACGTTTTTTTTTTTGTTTTGACTTCAAAAACTGCATCGTAAAACGTGAATGTGTAACCCCAGCCTTACTGTCCAGTTATGTATGGAGCTCTAGGGGCATCACATAACAACGTAGCTTCTTATCTACTGGAAGTGAAAAATGAAAGTTCCTACTAAACAAAAGCAAGCAGAGTTTTTGAAAACAGTGAGGATTTGATACAAAAAGTACAGTATATTGAAAGAATGTATAACTTTATTTACACAAATCTGACAACATTAAGTTTATATGTTCTCTCTATATTTGTATGGGTTTCTTCTCACAGTCCAGACAACATACTGGTAGGTATTCGGCTTCCTATGAAATTATCATTAATGTGTGCAGGCTTGAAATAGAAAATTACATTGTGAAACCCACTGGGCATAAAGACTGACATGAATGTTGGCAACTTCCAAATAAATAAAAACTCATAGTCATAAACTTATAGGAGGAGATCTATCATATCCCATTCACCAGAAAAGTGATTTTAAAAAAGTTTTTAAATGTGACTTTTTGGGGGGAAAAGGTCACAAGTGCCTCTTTTTACGCTGCCCTCAGCACTTTTCCAAAAGGGGCGTGGAAAGGGTGTAAAATGGCATTGTCAACAGCAGAGACAAACTCCTCTTCACTTACACCAGTTTTATGGTGCAAATAAAGTCAGAAATTTATGGCAGCTCTGGGCTGTCGTAGATTTCTATTTAGCTGCACGGACTGCCAGAGGATGCGCTTAATTTAGTACAAGGCGCAGTGCTGGGGATATCGAGACCAGCGCATAAAGCACATGTCTTGGTATATCTCTCCCATAGATTTATCAAAACGTAGAAAAGTAGAACTGGCTTAGTTGCCCATAGCAACCAATCAGATTCTTCCTTTCATTTTTCAGACCTCCTTTGGAAAATGAAAGGTGGAATCTGATTGGTTGCTATGGGCAACTAAAACAGTTTTGCTTTACACCAGTTTTGATGGAGCTCCCCTTATGGACTACCAGTCTATGTAAGGTAGTAGCAAGGTGTAAATGCATTGTGTGTGTCTGCTTACCAAATGTATGTTTGTTTCCTTAGGTGAAAACACTGTATCTGTACCAGAATGAACCCACACTCCTTACTAATATCAAGAGAGGCTTGGCAAGCTTATTCCAGATCCAGCTCAGCCCTGGTACAGTCACTGAGGTAATCGTCTTGCATGATGTGGGCAGTTAACACAAGTGGCAGCTTGTGGCCCAGCAGGAAGCTATCACGCCATAAAAGCCCTTGAATTTCAGATTCCAGCATAGGTCATCTCCTGTGCCTGGTATGGTTTTATGCTATGTAGGAAGCAAAACATAGGATGACAAGAGTCATATTCTTGTGGTGGGAATGTGTAGGATTGTTCAGGAACCATGAAACCTGTTTCCTCATAAATAATTTTTTCATCTGTCACACATACCCAGCATAAGAATGGCAGTAGGATGCTTGAGTATTTGGCTGAGGGTTTCTCTTTTTAATAATTATGTAACCTGAAGATGTACATGCTTTTCAAAACGCTCATATTTCACATGTTAGATGCTAGCCACTTTCAAAACAAGAATTATTGAATTAAAGGGTTGTCTCACCTCCTTCCTTGAGCGCTGCAAGGCTGGAATTTTGGTGGTCTAGGGCGCTGTGCTTGCTAGTGGCACTGGGACTCTGTAATCCCACCCCTTGCCTGTGCGTGCATGTTTCCGAGTCTGCCAATGGTTCAGTTGCAACCTTGGCCAGCTCAGAGGAACTATAACAGAGTACGAGGTGACCGGGGAGGGGAGTTACTGCGCATGTGTGCGACTTTATGCATGCTCCCAGCCACCTCAGGAAAGGTCATCAGTATCTGATCGGTGGGGGTCTGACACCTGGGACACCTGCCGATCAGCTGTTTGAAAAGGTATTGGTGCACCTGCGTCCTTCTCTGTGCTTACCAAGCACAGTACCATAGATTGTATAGTGACTGTGCTTAGTATTATGCTCAGCCCCATTCATGTCAGATTGGACTGAGCAGTGTCTAGACCATTTGACCAGTGAACGTGATGTCACTGGCCTAGGGAAAGCTGTGAGAAGGCCACAGCATTAGGGCTCATGCACATTCACTTCATTGGGTCCGCAATTCTGGAGATGCGGGACGGAGGCACGAATCGGAAGACCAAGAAAGCACTACGGTGTGCTTCTGTGGTGTTTCTGGCCGTGCCTCCGCACCGCAAAAAAGTATTGCTTGCAAGTGAATGGGTCCGCGATCCGAAAGCGGCGGCCCCACTGTCAGTCCCCGTGCGTTGTGGACAGCAAATTGCAATCCCTTCAATGTACCTCCAAATGTCTAGTTTCATACATATGATGGCTTTTTCTGCCAGATTCCTTCTGAAAATAGTATTTGCTTGTTTATATCCTGGTTGATAACTGGATTGCTTATTTCAGGTTGATGTTTCTGGAAATTGTAAAGTTACCTATCAGACCAAGCAGAATCAGGTTACCAAAATCAAGGAACTTGCCAGCTGCAAGATCTTCAAAACTGGGTTCACAAACTCCAACAAGGTATGAAATATATTGGGAGCAATTTATTAAGTCTGACGTTTCATACACCAATTTTAACCAGAAATGTGCTGGAGTAGGATGCACCAAATTTATTAAGAGGAGCAGGCAATCCGTGCATCGGACCATCAAATCTATGCCAGCCTCGATCAGGCATCAATCTGAGCTATTTCTTGGCAGTTTTTTCATTGAAATGGTAGTAAATCTGTCAGTTTCTTGGAGGCCTCACTGAGTCCTGCCCACTTTTCCTAAAAATAACGCGTGGCATAAAATTTAAAAAGTCACACATTGTGCAAAGTGCTTCTTGTGCAAACATTTGCAGCTATAGTACACCAGAAAACTAACATGCTTGTTTTCACGAATTCCTCCTATTGAGGAAACCCCCAAATTATTGTGAAAACTAGTTCCAATGTGTGTTCTCTAGTCACTACAGAACAGACGTTATTAGTATCAGTTCCTCAATAAAAAGTACTTGTGGGGGAAAGTAGAACTGGCTTAGTTGCCCATAGCAACCAATCAGATTCCACCTTTCATTTTTGACAGCTCCTTTGAAAATGAAAGATGGAATGTGATTGGTTGCTATGGGCAAATAAGCCAGTTTTCCTTTACAGGAGTTTGATAAATGACCCCATTGGAATCTGATATAACCAGCACTGGTTAAAAGCAGCTGTCTGAGTGATGAATTATGGAGAATCCATCGGGAAGAAACTGTACACATCCTATTATCATCGATAATGATCAAAATTTCTAATCTGTTGACAGGAATGGTTACATAGCAAGGTATATAGAAAAGGTATATAGAAAAAAATATTAAAAGTCTCCCTCTTTCCAGCTACTGCAGGTATTTAAAGGGGTTGGCCCATCTCATGCACTGATGGCATATCGCTAGGATATGCCACCAATGTCAGACAGGTGCAGGTCCCACTTCTGGGACCTGCTGTAATCTCTAGAACGGGACCCCCAAAGCGAAGGAGAGCGCACCGAGCATATGCGGCGTGCTCTCCATTCACTTCTATGAGAGTTCTGAAAAGAGATGAGCAATGCAAGTGGAATGGAGAACGCACTGCATAAGCGCAGCCACCTTTTCATTCACCTCTGGCTAATTTTAGCACTTCAATAGAAATGAATAGAGAGTAGTCGCACTCATTCACTTTGGGAGCCCCGTTCTTGAGATAGGTGCTGGTCCCAGAGGCGGGACCTGTACCTGTCTGATATTGGTAGCCTATCCTTGCAATATGCAACCAATATGGGAGATGGGCCAACCCTTTTAAGCCTACACAGGAGACCCAGTAATGTTTCGTTAGCATCTCACACATGCTGTGTCTTGTAAGATGGGAATTGGTACTCATCCTTTAGTAGTATTTTAAAGGGTTTTTTTGGGCTTTGGATATTAATGACCTATCCTTAACTTAGGTCTTCAATATCCCATTGGTGGTAGTCCGATACCAAGCACCCCAACAATCAGCTGTTTCCTGCAGCCACGGGCAGCTCCTGGGTGTTGCACCCCCACCAATCGGATATTTTTGACCTATTCTGAGGATAAGGGCTCGTTCACATCACCGTTAGGGATTCCGTTCTAATTTTCCATTATAACATCGTTATAACGGAAAATAACGGAATCCCTAGGATGGAAATCAAAATGGACACCTTTAAGAGGCATTCCGTTTTGATCTGTCATAATAGAAGCCTATGGGAAAGCATAACGGATCTGTCTGGTTGGCGTTATGCTGGACGGAAAACAAAGTTCTGTCGACATCAGTATTGGGAGCTGGAAACCCCTGTGAATAGGCCAACAGGGCATTCTGAAAAAATAGTTATGGGAACAAGCCTATGAACTCATAGCTTCACTGTGTTACCTTATCAAAATTCTGTCCATATAGCCCTATCCCATGTAGCTTATACATCTTACACACATATGCAATTGCTTCATGCTAGTAACACGCTTATTGAACAGGTCCTGGGCATCTCTAACAAAGAAACATCTAGCACTGTTTACCGTATCGACGATGATAATCTAAAATCTGTGTTGGCAGAAGAAAATCATGTTCTGGTGCTTAATGTGTATGAAACCATTGCAGCAAAAGTTCTTTGTAGGTAAGTTTCCTTTTGTTATGTCTTTTTTTTTGTTATGAAGAGTGAAGTGTAAACCATATGAAACACACGCTATTATGTATGTATGTACCTTGTAGGAAACACTTTCTTCTGGATTTTCAGCTTTTCTGTTTTTTGTTTTTTCAAAGGGTATTTCCAATGTTGCTTGTGTTCTTGTCTCCCACCAGGAGTTTAAACCGGTGGGAAAGCTCAGATCAGCAGATCAGGCAGTACCGTACCACACCCCAAGCGTCTCATGCAGTGCTTTTCTGCAGGATGTGCCTCCTAACGTTTCTAATAAACAGGAGCTGTCACCTCACCGGACATGTTTGTTTTAGTAGCTACTTGCATTTCCCATGTAATAATAATTCTGGAGCATCAGTTCTTATGACTCTATGCCGTGCTATTCCTTTTATTCATGCTAGACGTTATGAATGAATTACTAGCAGTTTGCAATGAAGGTCCAGGTGGGTGTTACCAGTTAGGGGTGCGTCCTTGCAGAGTTTGACACTATCCAATCAGTTCTGCTCGTGTTAGACTGTGCAGAGATACATCCCAACTGGTGACACCCTCCTGCACCTCCGCTGCAAACTGCTGGCAATTCATAACTTCTAACAGGAATAATAAAAGAATGGTACAATGTAGAGATATATGAATAGATGCTCCAGAACTGTTATTACATGGGCAATGCAAGAATTTGCTAAAACAGACATGTCAGGAGAAGTGACAGGTCCCATATAAACTAGACTGTTAGCAACTCTCTAGTTTTTTTTTTTTTTAATGCAATGGCAACCAATGAGATATTATTTTAACCCCTTCCCTACATTCGCCACACATGTACAGCATATGTTGGGTCTTTAAAGGGTTTCTGTCACCAGTTTTTTCGGTATGAATCAGGCTGACATTAGAGATGTGCTAATGTCACCTGATTCCAAATATATATCTGTTTTATTTACTGGTGCCCCCATTTTTATATAAAATGAACTTTTATTTTATGCTAATAAGGCCTCTTGGTGCAAGGGGTGTTACCCCTGCTCCTAGAGGCTCTGTTGATTGACAGGACCAGGCAGAGAAGAAACACTACATTCACCATAGCTTGCAAGGACCTTCAATGATGTCATGGCTATGTGATCAGTCACATGGTTTAGGAGGAGACAGGCTGTTTGTGTGATCCTAACCATGTGACTGATCACATGGTCATGACATCATTGAAGGTCCTTGCAAGCTATGGTGAATGGAGTGTTTCTTCTCTGCCTGGGCCTGTCAATCAACAGAGCCTCTAGGAGCAGGGGTAACGCCCCTTGTACCTAGAGGCCTTATTAGCATAAAATAAAAGTTCATTTTATATAAAAATGGGGGCACCAGTAAATAAAACAGATATATATTTGGAATCAGGTGACATTAGCACATTTCTAATGTCAGCCTGATTCATACCGAAAAAACTGTTGACAGAAACCCTTTAACCTCGCATTTATATAGAGCGGGCTGCTGCGGTGAACCTGCTCCATACGCAGGAATGCCGATTCCACAAACCCCGTCATTTAACCCTTCAGATGCCGTGTTCAATGTAGACCACGGCATCTGTGGAGTTAGGCAGAGGGCTGCATAGATGGCGAAGAAAATAAAGAATTAATGTTTCAAGTTTTTTTTTTCAGTATTAAAATACAAGAAATTGATGTGCTTGTTGCCCCATTCAAATGAATGGAACTGATTTTAAGTGGTGGACATTTCTAAAATAAAATCTACAGCATGTGAGTGTACCCTAAAAGTGCTTAACTTGCTTTTAGTATGTGTAGTGAGTTGGATCAAGCAACATGAATCACTGGATAAATTTCCCTGACCCGTTATATAAAAAGCCAATTTGTCATACAGTAGGTCAGCTACAATACAATATTAGATCCATTTCAATTGTGGTGTCAGTGTATATACTATACTATATAAGAAAAATATACACTTTCAGTTGATTTCATTTCTTCCCACATGTAGACAGAAACTAGAGTTAAAATCCAGTGAAGCCGGACCTAAAGAAGTTGCTGGAAAGCAGCTGTCCAATGTGGTAAAGACAGTAGATACTAAATATGTAGCCACTCCTTTAGTGGCTGATCAGGTGAAATCACAGTGTAAAGGCTGTCCCTCGGTGAGTACAATCCATCTTTTTTTGATAGTTACCTGTATATATTTTAAAATTGATATTTAAACAAAAAAGTACACAATTCTTAAAAATAAAGACTATGGGGGCCATTTATTAAGACCGGGGTTTTAGACGCTGGTCTTAATAGCCCCTACAGATCGTGGTGGATCCACTGAAGTTATGAAGAGGCGGCGACCAAGGGCGGATTGGCCATAGACCCTACAGGGAAATTTCCTGGTGGGCCGATGCCCAGGGGGCCACACATAATGATCTGATGCTCAATGGCCACAGGTGCCCTCCTGAACTCAACTGTGATACAGTTGAATACTGTGGTTAGGGCAGCAGTATTTTGTGCTGCTCTGTGGTATTTGGTTCTGTGGGGGCGGTATTCTGTGCAGAACTACAGTATTGGGGGCCCTACCTACTTCTGTTGTCCCTGCCTACTTGTTTTGTCTTGTGTTTTGTCAATTTGGACCCACCTACAAAATGGGGCCACTTTTATTTTTTTTCCAGGGCCACTTTAAAGGGAACCTGTCATCTCCGAAAAAAAAAACCCTGAACTAGAGTAAGCGTTGTATAGTGTAAGTGATGCTGAATCCGAATATGTCAGTTTTATCTTCATACTCACTTCCATTCTGACGCTGTGCTCCCACAAACCAGCAGTAAAATGCATTGAGAGGACTCTTCTTTGAGTCCTCTCCATTATGTGAGTGAGCACTGGAGTCCACTGAGTGCATTTTACTGCAGGTTTGTGGGAGCACAGCGTCAGAATGGAAGTGAGTATGGAGATAAAAATTACATAACCGGACTCAACGTCACACCACTTACTGTAGTTCAGGGGGTGTTTCGGAGATGACAGGTTCCCTATAAGTTCCCAATCCGCCCCTGGCGGCGACCTCTATGTAACTTCGGCCGATCCACCGCCGTTTCTAAATGTAAGACAGCTTCTGACCGAGCTGTCTTACATTTAGACAATTTTCTACACCTAAAACATAGAAAATAGTAAATGAGGCAGGCCTGTTGGCCCTTCCCCACCCGTGCCAGGCCTACTTTTTTAGACCTGGCGTGAGCAGGGAAAAGTTGCAGATTGCGGCAGGTTGTTACCTTTGCACCGCAATCTGCGCTAGAAATATGCCTAATATAGGCATATATCTGGATAGTAAATGACCCCCTATGGTCACATAGACTCTTTTTATTTCCTTTATTCTACACCGTTATACTGTAGCAGCAGAACAATGAAAATAACATAACCATCATGTCCATCAAATGATGGAAATGAACGACACTCACCATGTCATTTGCCACTATTCTGAACCTAATATGCTAATTTGGTCTGACTCTGAATAGGTCTAAAAGTTAATCCTTCATACAGATTGTAGATTCAATCTAAATAAGGCCACCTTGACATCACCTCTAGTTATTTCTATAGTTGTGCTCCGTTAGAGGAGCAGAGAATCGATAATGATGGAAAGTACCAGATCAAGCACATAACTGATACAAACAGAGCTCATTGACTAGAATGGGGTCAGTTCGGACATCAACTTTTTAGTGGAAAAAAAGTCCTGCATGCAGGACCTTTTTGTCCACTCTTTTAAGAGGAATCGTTGACAAAGGCTATAAATGGAGCCCACGGATGCAAACATGCCCTAAATCTAGCCAATCATGACTCCTTTTGAGTACCCATCACAAAACATTAGCAACCAGCAACTGTAAAGGAACAGAGTCAGAGGCCACGAAATCCAGTAGCCTGTTTACTGTTGTGACCCTCTGATGCCTGCTCTGACCTCTGACATGCCTTGAATTCACATGAACTCTGCCTGCCCTGACCTCACCCTCTTAATAACTATGCGTATGCCTGTTCCTTTGGTGCCTTGCACTAGTGTCTCTGATACCCGTGGGTCAGCTGTCAACCACACCAGGTCTACTCCAGGAGGTTGCAGTCTGGTGGCTCCCTGCAGCGAAGTCCAGATACCTGTATAAGGGTTAAAGGTTGAATACCAGGAAGCTGCCAGGATAATGGCTTTAAGTTTAGCCCAATGTTAAACTGGTTGGTTAACACAGTGGTTCCACACACACTGTCATGATACAATTGTGCTAATATTCAAGAGTGGAACTCAGCTGAGCACTTGGATAAGGCCACTTCATGAATATTCATGTGTCAGCAGTAGTAATGGGTAATGACCCCAATATGTAGAGCATTATAAAAGAAGGAGTATGTGTATGTGACTAATTTCACATATGCTGTAACATTTTCTGCAGGCGATTCCAGTAGAGGAACAGCCTGCTGGAGTTCACTATATCCAGCACATATAATGGGATCGACTGGTTTCCAGCATGAGCACCAAGTTTCAGCCAGACAAAAACTGGTGCATGCCGTAAACTGCCTGGATCTTGTTATAGTCAATGGACTCTGGCGGTGAACGTCGGCATCCGTCAGGCTTTTCTCTACCAAAACAGCCTGACGGATACTTTTACCCAATAAAAAGAGGAAAATGTTGATGAGGTATAAAGCCTGCAGACCAAAGGGTTAGCTTCATTTTTCATAGTTTTGGTGACAGATGATCTTAATGGATAGTTAACAATACCATTCTGATAATTAACCAAAAATATATATTGTAGCTGTTACAGCAATGGAAGACTATTCGTAAGGACCTGGAACCTGAGAATCTTTCAAAATCCAGTGCGGCTCGTAGCTTTTTACAACTGATTCAGAGTCTTCGAAGAGCCAAAAAGTCAGACATCATGGCACTTCTCAAGTCAGAAAAAGATGATGTTCTGTGAGTATAAGTGACCTTTTTTTATAGTTTTATGGTTCAGCACATTGTGGGGCAGATTTACTAATCCTGTCTAATATTTACCACTGTAAACATAAACTAGACAATCAAATGATGCACCAGATTTAATGCAGTGGCTCATGCTGGATGATAAATCTGGTGCGCATTTAGGGTAGGTTCATACCGGATCATCCTGCTGAAGTGACAAGTGCTTATTCGCTATGGACAGGGTTGCTGAAAACTTTTAATAGAAGAATATTGGATAAGGAGAGTGCAGGGAGTGTTTTTAGATACTGTAGGGATAGCATAGGGAGACAGCAGGGACAGTGCAGGTTGACTGTAATTGCTGTATGCATCTTGTTGAACTGCTGCCACATTCCCAATTAATTTATTAGATTATTATAAAGATTATACATAAAACTTCTGTACCTCAGTATTAAAGGGTGGTGTAATATATCACTGTGTGCATCTTCTTGAACTGCTGGCACATTCCCAGTTATTTGTTAGTTTATACTAGAGATGAGCGAATCTTCCAAGATTCGCTTTGGTGAATATTCGCCGAATTTTTAAAAAGATTTGCCTTGGATAAGATTCGATTCGGTTCAAGTTGCGTTTAAAAAAAAGTGTCTTCTGCGAACATTCCCGCGAATACGTACACATGAGTGTACAAAGTGCGTACAAAGCTTTAGTTTATTATTGTCTAGGCCCACAAAAATAACGAACATACAGTGAATACCTACGCATTAGCATACAAATTATTAGATGCATAGCATTAGCGTACAAATTATATTATGCGTACGTAGCATTAGCGTACAAGATCTTCCGAAGCGAATCTGAAAAGATTCGGATTCGCTTCAGTGTAGAAAAAAAATAAGATTCGTATCGAATCTACGAAGCGGCAAATAGATTCGCTCATCTCTAGTTTATACATAGAATTTATTTGTTTCGGTATAAAAGGGCAGTCTAATATATCACCTGTCTGGGATTCCTTGGCTATACTGCTAAACAGAAGATGACCTTGTTCACATCAGGTGACTTATCTGCTGGAGCTTATCAATGGTGTTAGGCAAATCCTTATTATTATGTCAGAACCTAAGCCCACTGGTAGATCCTCTGTTACTGTTATTCTGTAGCCCTTATTACCTATTGGATCCAATTGATAATGATGAGCTCGCATAGATAAATGGGTTTTCAGCTTTGAACAAGCCCAACATATAGTAACTTTACACTAAGCAAATTGCAGATACAAAGTGCTCACCTGCTGAGACCTCCAGCAACCACCTTACCTGTGGCCAAACTTGGCAGTAGATATTCAGTTGCCCTGCTCACCATAGGTCTAATTAAAGGGATAATCCTGCCATAAATATTGCTGACTTTCTGTGTGCAGGGGAGAGCCGGAACTTCTGTGTGCAGGGAACAGCCTGGCCGACAGCGCTCCTGCCCATGTGCTTAGAATATGGGCAGTGAGCTGAAGCAGGGAGATGATGGACTGGAGCAGGCTTTCCTTTCATACTTACATACAATGCAACAACACACTGCCAACCAGATAAAGCACAAAATGCCATAGTGATATGAGGTATTCTGAAGCGAATGCTATGCTTGTTTAGTAAATTAGAGATTCTTGGCAAATATATTTTGTACAAAATTATCTGAGCCCGTCCACCAAATCGTCAAGGTGATCTTTGTAGGACGGGAACCTAACACTATTTCCTACCTGTTATGTGCCAACCTTGGCTTCCGTATAATCAGGGGGTGTTGGTTCTACATGAATGCTGGGTCCCTTCTGCCTTTTACCATTTGTGGTGCTTCAAAGGCCTCCACTAATACATGGATGCAGATACCAAACATGCATGCCGAGTCCACTCGGCTTTATAGTTACACTAATTAAAATCAGCCTATGGGGCAGCACCAGAAATGGCAAAAGGCAGAGTGGATCCAGCATGCATGTGGAACCAACACCCCCTGATTATACGGAAGCCAAGGTTGGCACATAACAGGTAGGAAATAGTGTTAGGTTCCCGTCCTACAGAGATCACCTTGACAATTTGGTGGACGGGCCCAGATAATTTTGTACAAAATATATTTGCCAAGAATCTCTAATTTACTAAACAAGCATAGCATTAGCTTTCAGAATACCTCATATCACTATGGCATTTTGTGCTTTATCTGGTTGGCAGTGTGCTGTTGCATTGTAAGTATTTACATTTCCTTTTATACTTACCTGCTCCGCCTCTACGTCATCCCATTTGACTGGTCCATTGTATGTGCAGCCCTGTGCAGTAGAAGGCCAGTCCACAGTTTGTCAGTGCTGTTCAGTGTTGTAGTCTGCAGTATCTAGAGTGCTGTTTACACTGTACAGTCAAAAGAGGCTTTCCTGTGAAAAAGGTACAAATAAAGTGTTATTAAAGTGCCCCCCATAAGTGTGTCACTGAACACCCCCCATAAGTGTGTCACAGCAGATCCCTCATAACATTGTCAGCAGAGGAGCCCCCCATAAATTTTAACACACCTTTAGTTCAAAATATTTTTTTTTCTTATTTTCCTCCTCTAAAACCTAGATGCGTCTTATGGGGTGAAAAATACGGTATGTCAAAATATGAAAGGTGTGCAGGCATGTGGATATTTCCATAAAATAAAATAAACATAATGTATTAAATACTAATTATAAGTGTCCCTGCAGAATTATTATCTCTACTATTACTATAACTATGCTCTTCCCACAGTCCTCAGCTAATTGATGCTGTTACCTTTGCTCAAACGCCTGATGCTCTAGAGGCACTCTTGGAGTATTTGGACTTTGGGAATGGAAGTAGACCTTTGTTACAAGAGAGGTTCTTATATGCCACTGGACTGGCCTCACATCCAAATGAAAGCATGCTGCGAGCACTACTTGTAAGTTTATTTGACTTGTGATAAGCAAACCGAAATGTGCAACCAGGGACACAAAAATGTATTCAATCACATTTACTGCCTACAATATCAAATCATAGTGTGCATGTGCCGTCTCCCATCTCTCTCCCTGCTCACTGCTGCTTTGCCATAGACATAGCAGCAGCGAGCAGGAAGAGAGAAGGGTGATGGCACATGTGCATTGCGCATGCCTCTCCTTCATATAGCTGAGGGTGCCAGGTGTCGGACGATCTGATATTGATGACCTATCCTGAGCATAGGTCATCAATATTAAAAACCTTGAGAACCCTTCCCGGGGAACCCCTTTAAGGCTTCTGCGGAAACAGGCCTCATCTGTTAGTACCAGTAGATAGCTATAAAAAGTCCACAGGTCATGGCATTAGTGCCAGGGAGTTCCAAGGACCAATTCACTTTTATATGACAGATGTACTATAAATGGCCCATGAAGATCAACTTGACTCTTTAATTTTATGTTAAATAGGGGGCACAAATCATAGACAGACCTTGTAGATGCAGTGGTTCTAGTGAATGTGGATGACCCTAGCTTAGGTTGGCTCCACCTTTCTTTCACAATAGCAGTGTGGTCCTAGTATACAACATAACTTCAAGTTCCAGACTCTTCTGTGATCAAATGTGATGTGGCACCATCAACTTGAAACAAGAGGAGTTGCAGTTATGTTTTCCTCTATAAGGATACCCCACTATTGTAACGATGCTTATAGTTGTATAAAACAGCAGAAATATTTTAGTTATTTCGGTTATTTTATTGTTTTATTTTCTTTATAACATTACAGGACAAATACAAAGGAAAAATAGCAAATGACGAGATTAGAGAAACTGTGGTTATAATTATTGGTGCCCTCATTAAGAAACTTCACCAGGCTACAGGCTCTGAATTACCGGTAAATATCCTATATCAAAGTTGTGTACATGTGTGTTGGTGTGCTTTGATGGTGTTATATAATCGGCACGTGCTTGCTGCTGCTCTGTTACTTTTGGCACGCACAGGTGCCGATACACTCACCCTGTGTCTATCACAGGTTCAGCCCTCTGGCAGCGGGCCCGGACGCCGGTCTCCTGTGACCATTGAATATTTTTAATTGAACCTTACCTCATTCTGCAATATTGCAAAGGATAAACCCTCCTTTGTTTCTATGTGAAGCTGTTAGGCTTTTTCTAATGTGTTAATCAGCATCTGCTACATATGCCATTATATTTGTCCCTTTCTCTGCCTGAGCAATAGGTTCACTAGTATGTTAGTTCCTGTTAAAGTGTTCTTTATCTGATTGTTTACTCATGTACCAATTTCTGCCTGATTCTTCAATTCTGACCCTTTTCTGCCTGCCCTGACCTCAGACCTGTTTCTCAGATTTGCACATACTCTGCCTTCCCTGACTACAACCCGTTACTGACTACAAATTTGCACCAGTATCTTTTGACGACAGCATGGAAGCAACTCTAAGAGGTAGTGGCCTGGTGCATTCCCTGCAGCAAAGAACAGATCCATGTATAGGGGTAAAAACCAGGGAGCCACCATAATATTGCCCTTAGGTTTAAACAAAAGCCAAATTCATTGGTTGGCACAGTTGGTAATAGTGGAGAGATTTATTTTTTGGGAGTCACTATTTGTTAAATATTCAAGCAATTCTTGGAATTGTAGTATTTGGGTATTAGGAATTCTAGTAAATCACCAGCATTCACACAGACATTTGAGGTAAAATTAAAACAAGAGAAAACAATCAGTTTATTATAGTTGAAATTAATTTCATTTTAGATACATTTTAGATATGGATGACTGTTTTGTCCTTTACATAAACTTCTGTTGACTATGAAGAAAATATATAATAAGCAGCTCTAGAAAAGGAATCCACAGTACTACACAACTCCGAGTGAAAGCCTTCATGCTATCTCAAACTTGTCAGGTGTGAGGGGAGGACATCTAAAAATTAAAAAATAAACATGTCAGAAGTATGAGTATTATTTGCATTGTTTGCTTTACAGGCAGTTTTGGAAGCTAAGAAGTTAATCTTGGATGGTTTACAAAAGGCAGACAAACCGTCTGATGTTAAGACATATCTTCTAGCCCTGAAAAATGCCAATCTGCCAGAAGGAATTCAATTCCTGTTGAAATATTCAGAATCCGGGGATGGACCTGTCAGCAGCATTGCTATCAGTGCTCTTCAGAAATATCATATCTCCTTCATCACTGATGAGGTAAATCAACAAAGAGGCCTTCTAGCTATAGTATTACAGAGACATGCTTGTATTTTATATACATTTGTGCTTGAAAGTTTGAGAACCCATTAGAATTTTCTTTATTTCTGTGTAAACTTGGCCTAAAATTGCAAAAGATTTTCACACAAGTCCTAAAAATAGATAACGAGAACCAAAGTAAACAAATAAGCCAAAATATTAGACATTTATTTATTGAGGAATATGTTCAAATATCACATGTCTGTGAGTGGCAAAAGTATGTGAACCTTTAGAATTGGCATATAATTTGAAGGTGAAATTAGAGTCAGGTGTTTTCAATCAATGGGAAGACAATCAGGTTTAAGTGGGAGACCTGTTTTGCTTAAAGAACAGTGGGAGTATATCATGGCATGAACAAAGATTTCTGTGGACCTCAGAAGAAAAGTTGTTGATGCTCTTCCACCTCTGGAATAGCCTAATAAGCTTATACCTAAGGTAGACCAATGAGCCTTTATTAGGTTCACATTAGGTCCACCAAGAGAGAGGGAGCTCACTCCATCTGCCAAACTTCTTAGATACTGTAGTCACTCTTAACAGCAGTATCGTAGAGGTTAAAAGACCAGGCTCCTACTGTAGATGTACAGCTATGCCATGGTGTGTTAAGGGACTAATATTAGACACCATATTACAATTTTTTAATAATCTGTATGAAATTGGAAGCATACAGTACAATTGTGACTTCATACACCTCTATGGCTGCCTTATTTCAGCTGTGTACATGAAGACTTACCTTTGTTATGAATTATATGTAAATTGTAAAGCAGTGGCTTTAAGAAGTATTCCATTTCATTTTCATGTCTTTGTTAACATATTTTTGTATTGTATTAGATAAAAAAGGTCATGAACAGGATCTACCACCAAAACTATAAAATACATGAAAAGACAGTGAGAACAGCAGCAGCAGATATTATACTGAACAGTCAGCCTTCATACATGGAAGTTAAAAATCTGCTTCTTTCTATTGGCGAGCTTCCACAAGAGATGAGCAAGTATATGCTCTCTGTGTTTCAAGATATTCTTCAATTTGAGATGCCAGCCAGGTACATGAATATATAAATTTACTGGAAGCAATGCTGATGAGGATTAGAGGATGGCAGCCACTGAGAAAAAGTTGTTCACAGCACTAGAGATGAGCGAATCATTCAAAATTTGCTTCGCCGAATATTCGCTGAATTTCTGACAATATTCGTATTTAAACAAACTTATTCGCCAAATCTACGTAAAAAAAACACGTTTTTCCGAACATTCCTGTCCAAATTACGTAAGTACAGTCAGCGTAGTTAAAAGTACGCAATACGTAAGCATTAGCGTAAAAAAGTGCGTACGAATCCTTAGCGTACTATTGACGCGCGAATGCATCATGTGCATGAGGCTAGGCCGCAGCGTACAATCTTTAGAGGCAGTCCATATGAACTAGAAAAATAAGGTGCTCACTGCTGCTAGCTATCAATAAGTGAATAATTTACAAAAAACACCGTACAATAAGTGCATAATAGGACACATTCCAGTACCAGAAAAAGAATACACACAATGGGCTAAAGTGCTGAACCATTAAAAACAGTGTAGCTAAAATACAGCAAAGACATAAGTATGCAAACATTTTAGTGCAATCAATTTCACATTTGCAAGCATAAAAGGCTCAGATATATGTTTGAGTCTCTCCTTATGGCTCCTAGTTGGCATGATAAAATACTGTCTGTCTGGAACACATATTCCAAAATTCAATTGTAATCCATGTGAGGTAAAATTGTAATCCAAACAGGTAATGTGTAATCCACATGGATAATAGAGAATAGCAGCAAATAGAGAACCCTTTTTGCAAAGGGAGCTCCCAAATAACCTGAGAAGGGGGTAAAAAGGAAAATAGGCGCACTTCGGCGCAACAGGGACCTTTCTGCAGAATGGGGGGAGTCCTGACAGCCATGCCCATCTGGGTGAGAGCCAAACGGGGGCAACACAAACTAAACAAAAACAACTGCCAACTAGCATCTCACCCGTCAGGTGCAGTCCATGGTGTGGCTCCCATAGGTCCTCCTGCAGTGTCCTTTACACTGCCAGTAGTTGGGTTCCCCTTGAGGGATCTGAATTCCTCCTCGCTCGAGCTGCTGCTGAAGCTCATCAGAGGAAGCTCCTGCCTCTTGTAGGCCATGCTCGCTGCGGTGGTGGAACTCCAGTGGCCTCTTCTTCCTGAAGTTGGACTTGACCGGCCATGATGCAGCCATTTTCGCTTTTCCGGATGCTCTTGCCGGGACAGCAGGGGTAAGGACTTCCGGCTGCAGCGGTTCCAGAAAGGTAGCATCCAGGGAAGAAGACCCAGCTTCCCCGGCTGCTGCTGGCTTCATCTTCCACGGCAGCTGGTATCGGTGGATGACCGTGGATTGGAAGGTGAACGTTAACGTGGTCAGCTGACCCAGCTATAAGGGCTGTGGTGGTGGTGGTGGTGCTGGCAGTCCAGGAATCAGAGGCTGAGGCTGTGGCTTTTCCTTGAACTGGAGGACGCCATCTGGGAACTCCTGCAGGCAGCGCAAGCGTCCTGGACCTGGTGGTTCATCCGGCCACACTTCTGGTTCCATTGTAGGCACCAGAGGCTTTGAAAGGAGGGTAACCCCGGTCGCAGATGGGCCTTTCAGGGACGCCATAGGGGTGTACTCCACCTGTTCCCCCACGTACAGGCTATGACGATGTTGTGGCAGGTACGGCCGTTTCACCGACCTGCGGCCCACAAAATATTCCTTTCCATCCTCGTCATCCTGCAGGAAGCCAGACCCTCTCCCAACGGAAATCCAAAGCACAGTTCCCTTTCGGCGTTCCAATGAGGGATCTCCCGGCCTAGGGTGGTCGAGTACCTGGATGACCCAGTCCTCCACTGCGGTTTTATAGTCCCAGAGGGTCTGTGCATGGCCCTTCACAGATGGTGGAACAATTGGGTTCTGGTGTATGGAAGGGTGGATCTCCTCCTGGGCGGCGAAGTGGATGCTCCAGCTGCCTCCGCCGTACGAGCCACAGCAGACGTTCCAGCTGCACGAGCCACAGCAGACGCTCCAGCCGCCTCCGCCGCATGAGCCACAGCAGACGTTCCAGCTGCACGAGCCACAGCAGACGCTCCAGCCGCCTCACGAGTACAGCGACAGCAACCTCAGCAGGTGGTAAGGAAGACACAGGCACTGAAGCTGGGTTTCTCTGGCAGAGTTGTGACACCCTGATGTCTGGAGCGGGCGGTGGTTCAGGGAACTCGTCCCCAAAAAACATTTCGTTCCAATTTGGGTGCAGCTGTTTTTTAGCCATGATGATGCTTGCCTCTTGCTCGGAGGTCAGCGCTGGTCTAAACTTGTTCAGACTTCAGAGGAGGGTGGAGTACTGAGGGAGGAGTCTTCACTCCCTATACGTGCAAAACATTTAGATCCCGGTGGGCCAGGCTGGTTTTTTCCAGTTCTGAGGGGAACGTATCTTCACTTTCCTGCTCTTGCGTGGGCGTATCATCATTGTCCCGCCTCACGCAGAATGCGTACGTTTCTTACGTTTCATACGCATCGTACGTATCGTTAGTGGGTTAAATTTTGTGAAGATTTATGAATAATACGAAGCGAATCCAAAGAAATTTGGATTCGCTTCGCAGCTGAAAATTTCCAAGATTCGATACGAATCTACGAAGCGGCTAATAGATTCGCTCATTTCTACACAGCACCATAGAGTAAGCTGACAGCACTTTACAGAGGCATTTACTGACATTTTTTCTTTCCCCACATATTTGTTAGTGAGCTGGCATACATAATCATGATCATGATTGCACCGCCCCCCGTCATTGAACCCCTCAGATGCTGCAATCAATAATGATTGCAGCATCTGAGATTCACATTGAGGCCTTTCATGGATTAATCAGAGGTTAACAAAAAATACATACTCACCTCACCCATATGATTACGGCGAGGCCGTCACGGCCATCTTGATTGAAAAAAAGGTGCCATATCTCATGCACGCTGATGTGATGTCACCACGTCATCACGCTAGCCAGGTGCTGTGACGTCATCACTGATGATGTTGCTACGCCCGGCCAGTGCACTGGATTCATGGCAAATCAAATTTATCCAGAAATTCGGATCGAATTCCACTTTATTAACTTTGATTCGCTCAACACTAGGGACAGCTGTGAAAGACCACTAAATGGCTTCCTCAGGAGGAAATCTGCAGAATTCTCGGCATACCTTAACTGTACATTTCCTGCACCAGCCCACCACCATCAACTCCTGCACCATCCTTAATCAAACAATAATATAATTATATGATGTCTGTTAACTGCCAAATCACTATACACCGCCAAAGATAATAAATATTAACCCATAATCATGTTAGAAAACCATGAATAATAGAGATTAAAAGGATTCTCTGGGAATGGTATAATAATTCCTTCGAGCAACCTGTCCAAGAATTTGAATAGGACAAGTTGTCTACACTTCTACAGCTGCTTAGGAGGGAGGGGGTGAAAAGGATGAGGCCTCCCTACACTGAGCACCAGTGCAACATTCACTTTGTGGTGATGAGATATGTCATCAGGCTGCTCAGCCTGCCAGCATATCTCATGTACAGTACAATCTTTCTTTACTATCTATTGTGGAGCAGGTGCTTTACAATAGATAATAAACATGTGATCTTATGTTATGGCTGAGAAGCATGACAGCAACAGGGACCAGAATCGCATCCCTCCTCTCCGTTCCTGTCAGACTGCTCAGCCATGATAGAGCAGTACATGTATATCTATTGCAAAATATGTGCTCTACAATAGCTCTACGATGATCGTAGATAAGATATTTTGTCAGGCTGAGCAGCCTGACAGTACATTTCAGCAGGTGCCGGAGCAGAGTGCAGATAGGTCTTGCCCCCTCCTAAGCAGCTGCAAGAGTGCAGTTGACCCTTTCTAGTCACATTGTAGGACGTGTTGCCAGAGGTCTTATCTACACCATTCCTGTAGAACCCCTTCAAAGGGAGTCTGTCACCTCCATAATTGGTACCACAACCATACCTTTATTGTGAAAATCTGGTCTTCAACTCCTTACAAATACTTCTTTACATTTTTATGAAAATAAGGTTTTCAATGCACCATCATTCTGCCAATAATGCCACACAGCACCTCCTTTCTTGTTAAATTGTTAGTCCCTAAGATTTCGGGAGCAGCGATGGTACCTTTTTTGCATAAAAATGAAAGAACCGTCCTGAGGACTGGAGGACCAAAGTTTCACAAGAAAGCTTTGGTTATGTTTCAGGGCACATACCCTACTTGGCGGTATGCTTACTTTGAAACTGATTTTGAAAGTGACCTACCTCCTTTAACAAATTCACTCTACACTACCAAAGATGCTACATTTTAACTGCTGAGTTGCTATAATGTGTAAAATTAGACTGAGAGGAGAAGAATTTTGCATCCTCTATAGTGGTCACAAATTGCCTTGGAATACATCATAATAGAATCTAAAGCGACAGCTAGTATGTACTGATCAACTAAAGTACATTACATACTGTATGTAAAGAAGAACAAATCTGCAGGAAGCTGCTTGTACGATTGAGTAGTAATTTCACAAAGTTTCTCACTATGACTTGAGCTAGGACCTGTAATTCCCTTCTAGTAACATGTATATGTCTATTCTGTACTTTAGTAAGCTCATTCGGCAAGTGTTGAAGGATATGAAGGTTCATAACTATGATCGCTTTTCAAAGCTTGGATCCTCATCTGCTTACTCAGGATATGTGACACGTATGTTGCACATTTTTTGTTCTCCTATCCCTTAACATCTACCACCTCAAGGTTAAACATAAGCTTATAATATATTGTAGTCTGTATAGGGGTACATGGTGTCTGACAAGTTGCTATTGGTTATGATTAGGCTTCAATAAGACAGTCATAACATGAGTACTTTTTAGTGTCTACATTACAGACACAAATCCTGGCCAAAAACGTGAGTCTAATGATACAAACTTACAGCTTCATAGATCCCTGTGATGCTCCTAGTTTGGGTCAATAGACCTTCAGTCAGACAGGGATTCGCTACTATTACACTTAGAAACTAGATATAGTGGCAAGATACTAATATGCATCACTATCACTATGTATCAGTACATCTAGGAGACCCTCTGGTGGGCCCAGTCTCTGAAGCCATAGTAGACCCCAAAGGTCCAGGAGAAAAAACCCATTAGGAGCTCCTTTAGGAGCTAATCACTTACCACTAGGCCCAGAGAATAATTCCCTCTGGTGGCCCCAAGGAGCTCCAGTCCAACACTGCTAGTTTATAATATATCAATGAACTTATAGGCATTTACCTTTAGTAAATGGTTGTGATTTATGCCCTTGTAGATAACAGGATTGCTTTATGGATAGAGAAGGGGTTCAAATGCTTTGCATTTGTATTCAATAACACATATACATTTTCGTTAGTGATGATAACCACGCTTCCCTCTTTTAGGAGGCCCTGACTCATCAGCAACATACAGTCTTGATATACTATACTCTGGATCTGGGATCCTCAGAAGAAGCAACATGGATACCTTTGTCTATTCCAAAAACACCGAGCTGCATGCCATTCAGGTAATCAGATATGTATCCAACTTAATTATCCAAGCAGCCTGCAACATACCCTTGCAGAACTTGTCCTTTAGGCCCTGCTCTGTGCATTAAGAACTTCCGGCAAGATCTGTAGTCTGACTCGTTGTATTTCATGCTAAATTAGCAGCTCAACAGCTGTCTATTTCTGAAATCCACCTGGTGGAGTGCTAAAACACATGCATGCTATTCTCCAAAACGTTTACTCACTGTTCCCATGTGGTAGAGTGTTTCTGTCTTGGTTATTCTTGTTCCAGCATGTTAGTTGTTAAGTGTGAGATTGTCATGTCCTCTGGGTAGCAGGCTATGTTACTGAGACTGCCAACCTGAATTACAGCTTTAATGGCCTATTTTTTTATTTGTTGGGCTGACAAAATAAATGTTGTGTTCTTTTCCTATAACAAAAATCTGGATTTTATATTTTTTAGGGGCAATTATGAAAAAACACACATATATATATTTTATTATTTACTTTTGAAAACTGTTCTGCCACTACTATTCATTATAAGGCTAGGGCTACACGGCGACAGTTGTCGCGCGACTTCTTGTCGCACCAAAGTCGCGCAACAATTTTTATAATGGAAGTCTATGGTGTCGCACTGCGACATGCGACATGCTGCGACTGCGACACGACAGTCGCAAAAAATCCATCAAAAAAAATCCGTCGTCGTGTAGTTGTGCACTATGTGTCGCGCGACTTATTGTAGCCCTAGCCTTAGAGAGGCATGAAACATGCCCCTGCTAGTTTGCAAGGGGTTAACCCTTTGAAGACCTGGTAATTTTCCATTTTTGGTTTTTAATCCCAGCCCTCCCAAAGCCATATCTTTTTTATTTTTCCAATCACATACGCATATGAGGACTTGTTTTTTGTACGACAAGTCATAGGACCATTTACGGTTACATATAAGGTAGTGGGAAGCGGGGTAGGGGGTATTCTAAATGGGTGGAATTATTTTTAAAAACACAGTTTTAGGCTTCTTTCACACGAACGTTGTTTTTGCGGGCTCCGATCCGCATTTTTTGCAGATAGGATGCGGACCCATTCATTTCTATGGGTCCGCAAAAAAAATGCATCCATCCGCATCTGTATGTCCGTTCCATTGCCTGCAAAAAAAAAATAGAGCATGTCCTATTCTTGTCCGTATTACAGACAAGAATAGTACTGTTCTATTAGGGGCCAGCTGTTCCGTTCCACAAAATACGGAAAACACAAAGATATCATCCGTTTTTTTTTGCGGATCCACAATTTGCGGACCGCAAAACAAAACGTTCGTGTGAAAGAAGCCTTAGGCCCCTTTCACACGGGCGAGATTTCCGCGCGGGTGCAATGCGTGACGCGAACGCATTGCACCCGCACTGAATCCTGACCCATTCATTTCTATGAGTCTGTGTACATGAGCGTTTTTTTTCACGCATCAGTTCTGCTTTGCGTGAAAAACGCAGTATGTTCTATATTTTGCGTTTTTCACACAGCCCTGGCTCCATAGAAGTGAATGGGGCTTCAGTGAAAAACGCATTGCGTCCTGAAGCAAGTGCGGGTGCAATGCGTTTTTCACTGATGGTTGCTAAGAGATGTTGTTTGTAAACATTCAGTTTTTTTATCACGCGCATGAAAAACGCATCAAAACGCATCGCACCCGCGCGGAAAAAAACTGAACAACTGAACGCAATCGCAGACAAAACTGACTGAACTTGCTTGCAAAATGGTGTGAGTTTTCCTGAACGCACCCTGAACGCATCCGGACCGAATCCGTGACGCTCGTGTGAAAGAGGCCTAAGGCCCCTTTCACACGAGCGTGTCCGGATTTGGTCCGGATGCGTTCAGGAAAATCCGCATGCATCCGCACCAATCCGCACGCAATCGCAGTCAGTTTTGACTGCGATTGCGTACGTTCGTTCAGTTTTTTCCGCGCGGGTGCGAAGCGTTTCAATGCGTTTTTCACGCGCGTGAAAAAAAACTGAATGTTTACAAACAACATCTCTTAGCAACCATCAGTGAATCACGCATTGCATCCGCACTTGTGTGCGGATGCAATGCGTTATTCACCGCAGCCCCATTCACTTCAATGGGGCCAGGGCTGCGTGAAAAACGCAGAATATAGAACATGCTGCGATTTTCACGCAACGGCGAACTGCTGCGTGAAAAACATCGCTCATGTGAAAAGCCCCATTGAAATGAATGGGTCAGGATTCAGTGCGGGTGCAATGCGTTCGCATCACGCATTGCACCCGCGCGGAAACATCGCCCGTGTGAAAGGGGCCTAAGGCCTCTTTCACACGAGCGTCGCAGATTTGTTCAGGATGCGTTGCGGATGCGTTGCGGATGCGTTGCGTTAAAAACGCGCGGATTGCATGCGGATGCAATGCGTTGCGTTTTTAACGCACCCCCATTCATTTCTGTGGAGCCTGGGCTGCGTGAAAAACGCAGAATATAGAACATGCTGCGTTTTTCACGCAACGCAGAAGTGATGCGTGAAAAAAAACGCTCATGTGAAAAGCCCCATTAAAATGAATGGGTCAGGATTCAGTGCGGGTGCAATGCGTTCGCATCACGCATTGCACCCGCGCGGAAATCTCGCCCGTGTGAAAGGGGCCTAACAGTTTTTCTTTTTTTTTTTTTATGTGTACTGAACTGTTCAGGGCTCATTTGTTGTGGGGTGATCTGTACTTTTCATTGATACCATTGGGGTAGGGTAGGGTGTGTATGGCTTTTTGATCACTTTTTATAAAAAAAATTTGCAATAAGTGAAGCGACCAAAAAAAGGCAAATTGGCCATTTTGACTTTTTTTTTCTATTTTGCCATTTCCCATATGGGATAAATATTTTTTATATTTTAATAGTATGGGCGTATTTGCACACGATAATACCCAAGATGTTTATCTTTTTAAATTGTTTATGTATTTTGATTTTGGAGAAAGGGGAGTTATTTGAATTAAGATCTTTTGATTTTTAAAAACTTTTTTTTTTTTACACTTTTTAGTAGTTCCCATAGGTAACTACAACAAGCAATTATTAAATTGCTTTTCTCATAGACTCCAATGCTTTACCATAGGAATTAATGTGCGACAGTCTCTTGTTACTCGGGAGGACAGAGGCTGCCGCACACACACCTCGACTCCCACGATCCTCACTGGAGGAGCTGGTGCACAGCATGGAACGCGCGCTCCCAGTTTTTATCCTCACAGATGCTGTGGTCACATTTGACCACAGCATCTTAGGGGTTAAATGTATGCAATAGATGTTATAGTCAATTGTATACATTAGTCCCGGGTGCCTGCTGTTTTAAATACCCGGCCACCGACGTAAATTTACGTGAGCTGGTCGGAAAGGGGTTAAAGAGGTCCTGTCACCTATCCTGACATGTCTGGTTTAGTAACTACCTGCCTTCCCCATGTAATAAAAATTCTGGAGCATCTATTCTTATGGCTCTATGCTGTGCCATTCCTCTGTTAATTCTACTAGAAGTTTATGAATAATTACCAACAGCTTGCCAATTACCAGTTACCAATTGGTGGCGTGTCCCTGCACAGTCAGATACAGCCACTACTGGTAACACTCAACAGTACTGCAGACTGCTGGCAATTTATTAGTAAACTTCTCACAGGAATAACACAGGAATAGTACAATATAGAGTCATAAGAGCAGATTCTCCAAGATTGTTATTATATGTAGAATGTAAGTAGCAACTAAAACAGACATGTCAGAAGATGTGACAGGTTCTATTTAAAGAGGTTATCTCATGACTAATGTAAAAAAATGAAAATCAGACATCATATAGTACACGAGAATCTCTTTCTAAAGCTAGAACCAGCCCTGTACCTCACATGGATCCAGAGATCTCCTCAATCATAGCTCTGCAGGATTTAAGGGTTTTTCTAGTATGTACTGATATTGTTTGGAATTGTTTTCATGAAAAATTGGAGTCCTTAACCGATGTAGAATTTATGAATGGACATGTCTGTATAAAGGAACTATGGCAACATGGCGACATTTAAAGGAACATGTCCACAAAGATACATGATTGGGTCTTTGCACACCCCACACAGTGGGTCAGGTATAATGTTCAAAACCACTCTAATTTTACCACATGTAGTCCTTAAGATAAGAAAAAAACTATGTGCAGTAATTTGGAGTATTGCTTGTAAAATATTTTTTGTTACCAAAAGTCGGAACTTGCATTCGCTTCCCTTGTGTGAGCACATTATGATACTGAGCAGACATTTGGTCTAGACATACAGACACAATAGATTTACTATAGTAAAAAACAATCTTGATTTTAGGTTGTGATTGAAGCACAAGGTCTGGAAAGTTTAATAGCTGCCACTGCTGATGAGGGAGAAGAAGACCTGGAGTCCTTTGCTGGAATGTCAGCCATCTTGTTTGATGTCCAGCTTCGGCCCGTAACCTTCTTCCAGGGATACAGTGATTTAATGTCAAAAATGTTCTCAGCAACTGGTGACCCAATAAGTGTGGTGAAAGGGTTGGTTCTCCTAACAGATCACTCTGAGGTAAGTTACACCAAACCTTACATATTTATATATGGTATCTTGTGTACATGCATGTCTTCAAGTATTTTATAGGATAACAGGGCTCTGGGTACATTCATGTTCTGCTCTATACCTCTACACGAGACACGCTGATGATGCTGTATACATTTCTAACACCTCATTGAATTCTTATATTGCATTTCATAGTGCTAATTCCCCTTCAGCGGTCTTGTATTTTGCAAGCATACATGTTTTCACTCTATATTTTACATCAGTTCCTGCAATTCATCCCAGTATTGTATATCACCACTCAAGCAACCCTGTTATAGTCTGTCAAAAATACACTTGGAATGTTTTATATTTTCTTGGTTCTGCTTGCAGTTATCAATAAGGTTACGACCACGTGGCACGGTCGTGATCCGGTTGGGTTACGGCCTTTCTGCGGTCAAGAACCGCACGGGCAGTTAACCCGCAGCTGCCTTTTATTTAACTAATAAAGACCACACTGTTTAGCCAGTCTTCATTGTTAAAGGGGTTGTCCGGGTTCAGAGCTGAACCTGGACATACCCAGAATTTCACCCATGCTCCGATGCTCTCCCAGCAGTGTGTTCGGTGACGTCACCGGCTCTGATGGGCCGCTTTAGCCGGTCCATCAGTGCCAGTGACGTCACCGGGCAGCCCTATGGAGAGTTCGGTACATCACCGGATCTTCTGAAAATGCCTTTGTCCTGCGCGATTCAGTGCAGGGCAAAGAAGAGCTGCTCTGATGCTAACATCAGGGGAGCTGCCTGGGTGAAAATATGGGTATGTCCGGGTTCGGACAACCCCTTTAATGGCCGTGTGGTATTCAAGTTGCAGCGCGGCCATTAACTAATGAAGACCAACAATATACTTTGGCCTTCATAAGTTAAATGAAAGGCAGCTGCGGGCGAATTGGCCGTCGCCCGCTACCGGACTGGATCACGAACATGCCGTGTAGTTGTACTCTAATCAATGTCACAACTTTCTTATGGGAGAGTACATTCACACTTCACGGGTTTATGTCGTGGTTTTGCCTCCCTGGATTTTCATGCTACAGTACTACCAAAGTCTACAGCACCATTTTCCATTGTATTTTAAATGGAGTGTGGTCATACCCTTAAAAAATGCATAATCAATAGCACTACGTGTGCAGAAGTAAAAATGTGTAATCCAGAGATCTAGGAGTACAGGGTACAAAAAGTAGTTCAGCAATATTTTTGTTACTTGTTCAAAGAGTCTTATACCAAAAAGATAGACATGGCCATATATTAATTTAACAAAAAGTACAAAAAAGCAACACTTTAAATCTCATTAAAATCTTAAATCTTTATTGAATAATTAAGAACATGTTTGTAGCTGAATCCACAAAAATAGCAGAGCACGCACAACATTGACCGTGCACACTTAAAGGGGTTGTCCAAGTTACATTTATTGATGACCTATCCTCAGGATAGGTCATCAATATCAGATCGGCGGGGGTCCAACACCCGGCACCCCCACCAATCAGCTGTTTGAAGAGAAGACGCACGCCGTGCCAGCGTTGCCTCCTCTTTATTGTTTACCTGCTCGCCGTAGCAGCCACAGCGGTGAGCAGGTGTAACTACACCCAAGCTGTCCCATTCATTTCAATTGGACAGCTCGTTCCTATACACTTGTTTTGCAGCGTTGTGCCAAAAATCAAGTTTCCCCACGATCATTCTGCATTCAATATCACATAATGACAAAGGCAAAACAGAATTTTAGAAATGTCTGAAATTTATTTAAAGGATAAAACTAAAATGTCACATGGACATAAGTATTCAGACCATTTGCTATGAAATTTAGCTCTGGGTGCCTCCAATTTCTCCTAATCATCTCTGAGATGATTCTACACCTCTGTTGGAGTCCACCTGTGGTAAATTCAGTTGCATAGACATTATTTGAAAAGACACACCCTTGTCTATATAAGGCAGGGATGGCCAACCTGCAGCTCTCCAGCTGTTGTAAAACTAAAACTCCCACCATGCCCTGCTGTTGGCTGATATCTGTAGGCAGTCTGGGCACGCTGGGAGTCGTAGTTTTGCAACAGCGCAGGTTGGCCATCCTTGATATAACGTCTAACAGCTGACAATACATATCTGAGCAAAAACTAAGCCATGAGGAGGAAAGAACTGCCTGTATAGCCCAGAGATATGATTGTGTGGAGGCATAGATCTAGAGAAAGGTCCAAAAATACAAAAATATCTGCTCCACTAAAGGTTTGCAAGGGCAGTTAACTCCGTAATTCTTTAAATGGGGGAAGTTTGGAACTACCAGGACTCTTCCTAGAGCGTAAAGGGTCTTGGTAAGAGAAATCAATGGTCACTCTGGCTGAGCTCCAAAGATCCTGTGTGCATATCGGAGAAACTTTCAAAAGGTCAATCATCACTGCAGCATTCCACCAAGCTGAGCTTTATGGCAGTGTGGCCAGAAAGAAGCCTCTCCTCAGTAAAAGACACATGAAAGTTTGCAAAAAAAAAACACCTAAAGGACTCTCAGACTGACCTTGTTGAACTTTTTGGTCTCAATTCTAAGTGTCATGTTTGGAGTAAAACAAGCAGAATGGAGCAAAGTCTAGAGATATTAATGAAAACCTGATCCAGAGTACAATGGACCTCAGACTGGGCAGAAGGTTCACCTTTCAATAAGATAATGACCCTAAACACACAGCAAAGACAACACAGGAGTTGCTTAGGGACTCCTCTGTGAATGTCCTTGAGTGGCCCTGCCAAAGCCCTGACTTGAACCCAATCTAACATCTCTGAAGAGATCTAAAATGGCTGTCTACCGACAGCCCCTATCCAACCTGACAGAGCTTGAGAAGGTCTGCTGAGAAGAATTGGAGACTGTAATTGTTGCCAAAGGTACTTCAACTAAGTCCTGAGTAAAGGGTCTGAATACTTAATCAATGCAAGAGTTTAGTTTTTCCTTTTCAATAAATGTTTGTTAGTATCGGGTACTGAGTGCAGAATAATGGGGAAAATGTGAACTTTTTTTTTATTTTAGAACTAGGCTGCAACATAACAAAATGAAAAATGGAGGGGTCTAAAGACTTTCCAAATGCACTGTACATAGAAGAGAACTTGTTATGTTGGCACCGCTAGTAACAACTTTATATACTGTGGAAAACGTCAATGTTTTTACATGGCAGCAAAGAGTTCACAACTAATGACTACACTGAGATATAGGAGGCCATGCCACTGACTTGCAGTACATTGTGACTGGCTTTGCATTGGTACAATACTTCATGTTATTATGGAACGTAATAATAGACTATTGCTTGTCATAAAACATTCAAGCACAAATTTTCCTTAAAGTTAAAAAATCCATTCAGTATCACTAATGCGTGTTACCAAAATAAAAGAAATGCTGTTTGTATGTAGTTTCACAAACATGTGGTCCCTATACTAATATCATTACTGCAACATGAAACAGGGAGGAGAGTTTTAAAGAGGATGTGTCACCACTTCTGGCATGTCTATTGTAGCGAATACTTGTATTCCCCATGAAATAACAATCATACAACAACTTTTTGTTTGGTAGGTGTTTGATCAGCGATTTCCATCTATGATTGTGAGCCAAAACCAGGTGCAGGTCAAAAACACATAACAGGTGAAGATCTTCCCATTATACCTTATCCCTGTGTATGCTTTACTCCCAGTTTTGGCACTCAATCACTGATAGATAAAACTGACCAAACAGAGACCAAACACTGACTGTGTTAATAAAACCTAACTCTGTATTGTGCTGTTGCTCAGTTATTCCTCCTGAACAGGGGCAGATTGGGAACTTGGCCCTGGAAAAAAAACAAAGTGGCCCCAATTTTGTAGGTGGGTCCAAATCGACAAAAGGTGGTGTTCAGAATACCATCCCACAGAACCAAATACCTCAGTGTGGCACAAAATACCTCCACTCAAGCTGTCCTTCAGTGGTGGACATCAATAGTTGCCATGTTCTGTCCTCCTCCTTCGTCTTCAGTTGTCTCTAATATGGATATGGAGAAGGTTGCTTGGGAGGTGAGCCACAACACCAGGCCAGCCCTACCTTCAGCATGCTGCCCGTACTTCCTCTAATAATGACCTCTATTGTTCCCCTAGAAGTATGTGTGCGGCCAGCAGCAGTAAGGAGGGCTCGAATGGCCCTATGAACATCAGCCCACCAGGAAAATTCCCTGTAGGGTCTATGGCCAATCTGCCCCTGCTCCGGAATGTCTAGGAATAAATTGACCATTGGGTGTTACCATTCTCCTTTTCAAAGGGATAGGTTCCTACACAGTCAGATAGTATCAGCATTGATTGGGCAGTGTGTATAGGAACATAACTCCAACTGGTAACAACCAGTTGTCAATTTATTCATAAATTTCTAGGAATACTAGAAAACATAGGAACATCACAGTTTAGACATCTAAGGAAAGATGCTCCAGAATTGTTATTTCATGGGAAATACACTGTCAGGTCCTCTTTCTAGGGAACTTCTCAGGAGCTTCATGTGGAACCACAAGCTGCATGAAATACTGACAGGCCCTCTGGTGGCAAAGCAATTATATTCACTCTGAAACAATGCAGAGCTTTAGAGAAAACATGCTACAAAAATGAGCTAGGAATGGGGAGAAAAGTCATGAGGGTCAGGAAGAAGCTAGAGAGGATCTGCCTCTGGGCCTCATCTTCCCGTTCCCTGCTCTGAAATACTGCAGTGCTTCAGAGAAAAACATAGCCCACCATAGCCAGTATTTCATACTGTACGAAGAAGGGGCAGCATGAACCTCCTGACAAGTTACTTTTAAGTACATTTATGTTTCTATTCATAGCATAATCCAGGGGTTTGCACAAGTTATCATTGTTTTGTGTTTTTTTATTTTAAAAAATATGGTGTCAAACTCTATGGCCCATATGTATTGATATTATTGTCCTGGCTGTTACATTAAATACATATTCATGCAACCATTTTTCTTTGTGATATTGTGAAATAATAAAGTAAAAACAGGTTTCAGATTGTCCACTCCTGGGGCTGATAATGATACCATGCTTTAACTTTCCTAGACTATTCAGCTGCAGTCTGGGCTGCAAGCCAGTGCAGAGTTCCAGGGCGGACTGGCCATCGATATCTCTGGAGGGATGGATTTCAGCCTTTGGTACAGAGAATCCAAAACCAGTGTTAATAATCGGTAAGAAACCTGTTCCACACTCTTTATCAGCATGTACAATAAATCACTTGCTAGGAGCATCTTCCTAATAGGCTTTTGTCAGTAATCTGTTTCTTGGCCTAAAAATTAAAAATTGTAATCTGATTGGTTACTTCACCCAAACCACAATGGAAATAGCAGAAAATATTACATTACAGGATTACATAATGTTAAAAAGATTATAACACAATAGTACAAAAGTTGTTTCAGAATAAAAAGTTAAATTCACTAGGTGCTGAAACAATACAGTATAAAGAAAAGTGCCCCAATCTGCTCAACCAGTGTATGCTGTGAAGTAATATAAGAGAGGTTTTGTGTTAGTGGTTAAGTGCACACCTTTGCAGCAACTAGCAAGATAGAAAACCTGTTGCTCAGGCGCCCTCCCACAAGAGAAGGTGCCTTAAATACAGTACCCAGAAAAGGTCAGCTATAGGCTGGGGTTAGATTAGGGTGTGCAGTGGCCCTTTAAGAGCTGAAGAAAGAGCACCTGCCCTAAGGCTGAGAGCTGCAGGCAGGAAGTGAATAGGCCACAAAGGTCTAGTAGGGAGGAGACAGAGCATCAGTACTCCAGCAGTCATGCCCACCATGAAAAAGCTGGAAGATGCCGTTGGACGTGGACCACCAGAGTATAGTGCATTTGGATAGTCTCTCGACTTTTTCACTTTTCTCACATTTTGTTATGTTGTGGCCTTGTCCTGAAATAAAAAAAGTTCACATTTCCCCCATGATTCTACACTCGGTACCCCATAATGACAAAGTGAAAACAAAAATGTTAGAAACCTTTGCAAATTTATTGAAAAGTAAAAGCTAACATATTGCACTTACATACGTATTCAGACCCTTTACTCAGTACTTAGTTGAAGCCCCTTTAGCTATAATTACAGCCTCCAGTTTTCTTGTGTATGATGCTACAAGGTTTGCATACCTGGATTTGGGGATTTTCTGTCATTCTTCTCTGCAGATCTTCTCAAGCTCTGACACTCTAGAAAGGAACCGTTGGTGGACAGCCATTTTCAGGTCTCTTTACAGAGATGTTTAATTGGGTTCAAGTCAGGGCTCTGGCTGGGCCACTCAAGGATGTTCACGGAGTTGTCCCTACGCCCCTCCTGTGTTGTCTTGGCTGTGTGCTTAGGGCCATTGTCTTGTTGAAAGGTGAATCTTCAGCTGAGTCTGGGAGCAGGTGCTTTGCTCCATTCCGCTTTCCCTCACCTCTGACAGTCTCCCTGTCCCAGCGGCTGAAAAACACACCCACTGCATGATGCTGCCACCACCATGCTTCACTGTAGTGATCGTATTGGGTAGTGCCTGGTTTCCTCCAAACAAGACGTTTACAACTGAGGCCAAAAAGTTAAATCTTGTTTCTCACAGCCTGAAAGTCCTTTATGTGCTTTTTTTTTGCCAACTTTCATATGTTTGTTTTTTGTTTGTTTTTTTAACTGAGGAGAGGCTTCTTTCTGGCCACTCTGCCATAAAGCTCAGATTGGGGGAGTACTACAGAGACAGTTAACCTTCTAGAAGCTTTTTCCATCTGTACACAAGATCTTTGGAGCCCAGCCAGAGAGACCATTGGGTTCTTGGTTACCCTCTATGCAGAGTCCTGGTTGTTCCAAACTTCATCCATTTAAGAATTATGGAGTCCACTGTGCTCTTGAGAACTTTCAGCCCATGAGAAAAACTCTTTGTACTCTTGCCTCCGCACAGTCATGTCCTTGGGCTCTACAGGCAGTTCTTTCCTCCTCATGGCTTGGTTTTTGCTATGATAAGCATGGGCAGCTGTGAGACCTTATATAGACAGGGGTGTGTCTTTCCAAATCATACCCAATCAACTGAATTGAGAGGCACCCAGAACTAAATTTCAAGTGTCATAATACATAAAGTTTTTAGTTTTTCCTTTTTAATAAATTTGTAAACATTTCTAAAATTCTGTTTTCATGTTAATATTATGGGGTCTTGAGTAAAGAGTAATGGGGGAAAACAAAATATGAAAAAAGTGAAAGGGCCTGAAGACTTTCCGAATGCACTGTAGGTGCAGCACATAGGTGAGCAATACAAGGTAATCATTCAAACCAATGTGTTATCTGCGTGAGACAGCACAAGTTCTCCAGATCCTGCAACATTATTTTTGTGCAGCAGGGACAATTTTTCGGTGCATAGGCAAATTTTTGGGGCATGGACAGAATTCTGGCGCAAATCTGGCGCACAATTTAACAGTCTCCAAATTTATAAAGGTCTATGCACCAGAGTAGTAAATTTTGTCTAAAATTAGAATTGTGATTTGCCTTTTCAGACAGTGCAAAGTGCAACAGTATTAGTAAATCTGCCCCAATGTTTTATATCAGCAAATGGTAACAGAGTATACTAGCTGGGATATCTGCATAGTATGTTGGATTGTAAAGAAAGAGTGAGATTAAATAGAGAATCAAGGTCATACCTTTTGGATCTTGCATAGTGTATTTTTCAAAGCATTATCTGTCACCATTTTTAAATTAACCTCTTACCCACATTGGGCATACATGTATGCTGGATGTCCGGACTTTAAAGATGGAGCCCGCTCAGAAACAAAGTGGGCACCATATCCACCAGGTGTCTGCGGTTTTACCATGGCTTCGTTTTCTGGGAGCGCTGTACTCCCAGGAACCGAACTGTCCCCCCCCCACACGCCAAGATCGTAAGAGCTGGTCAGTTGCTATAGTGGCCTCTGGTTTTTAGAAGGCTCCAAGGCCTGTCACAGCTAAATTCCTATCAAGCCCTGACTTTGGCAGGGCTTGATAGAAACGTGAATCTCCCATAAACAGTGGTAAATCAGTCTATGGGAGAATCATTCAGACAATCGCATGTTAAAGTCCCCTAAAAAATTAATGTAAAGAAAGTTTTAAAAGTTGTAAAGATAGATAGATATAAAAATTAAAATTGCCCCCATTCCCTCTTTTAAAAATAAAGATCATTGTCATCACCACGTGTCAAAATGCCAGAACTATTAAAATATAAAAGTATTTATCCCATACAGTGAATGGTGTCATGGAAAAAATCAAAATGGCTGAGCCACAGATTTTTTTGCTAACTTGACCTTCCCAAAAAATTAAATAGAAAGTGATTGAAAACTCACTGATGTCATGTCATCTTTTATTTTACAGTGGAGCTATAGTAATTATAGGAAACGTAACCATAGACTCGGAATTTGCTAATGTTGGTATGGAAACCCGCCTCGAAACAGAATCATCCTTCAACTTTATTACAACTGTGAAGTTTTCATCATATCCATTTTTGGTTTGCATGCAAATGGATAAAGGGACATTTCCCTTCAGGTAATTCCTTTTTAGCAATTTGAGATACGTACTGTATGTGGGCAATGATTTCCTGTACATTTTAGATATGTAAAGTGATTCTTGTCTTGTCAGCAATTATAAAGGTGACTTTGTCCATTAAAAAATATAGGGACAGCAGAGAGAGTAGATTTTTCTGCATCCTACTACTGTATATGTAAAGATAACAGGGGTGGCAGGGTTGCCAACCGTCCAGAGATTTTTGGACAGTCCGTAAAAATAGGCGATTTTTTCCTGTGTCCGTGAAAAAAAATAGATGTGTCGGTGATTTTTTTGAGGCTGGTGGGTCTTGACTAGATTATTTTGGTGGTAATTATCATCATTTTAGAGCTCACAATAAATGTAGGTAATAAGTTCTTATCAGTATATTAAGCTATATACATGTATTACGTATAATCTTTATAATTCATTATGGTTTTCTGATTTGTCTGCAAAAAATATTGGCTGTCCGTGATTTTGGTATAAGTTGTCCAAAAAAAAAAGAAAAATTCTGGTTGGCAACCCTGAGGGTCCAGCTCCCTGCCACCATCTGTTGTGGTTGGAATCTGTTATTTGACACATAGCTCTAAATTTAACATATAGCTCTAAATTCCCTGCTTAGACATGGAGTTAAATGATAGATTTCTGTCTGCCCACATCCTCCACAATAGGAGGCTAAGGCCTCTTTCACACTAGCGGCAGCACGGATCCGGCACCTAAAGGGTGCCGACGGATCCGTACTGCCGCTGATACATGTGTGGAGCCGGAGCAGCGGTCCGGCCCCACACATGTTGACACAGACATTGGGACAAGACACAGACACACATACATACATACACACACATACATACATACATACTTACATACTCCAGCCAGGGACGCCGGCAGCACGTCTTCACGCGCCTCCTGCGCGCAGTGATGACGATTCCCCACAGTGCCCTCTGCTGGGCGCAGTGGGGAAAAGTCATAGCTGCGCGTAGGAGGCGCGTGAAGACATGCTGCCGGCGTCCCTGCCTGGAGTATGTGAGTATGTATGTGTTTGTATGTATGTATGTATGTCTGTATGTATCTCTGTATATGTGTAGCCGGATCCGGAATGACCCCCCATTGCAAGTCAATGGAGGACAGATCCGGATTACTGGTGTGTCACACCAAACGGATCCGTCCCCATTGACTTGCATTGGGGGTCATTCCGGATCCATCTTGGTGCGGATGCCTGGACCGGAGAGAAAACCGCAGCATGCTGCGGTTTGTTCTCCGGTATGAAGACGGAACGGAATGCTTTCAGGAGCATTCCGTTGTCTTCAGTTAGGTTTTGTCCCCATTGACAATGAATGGGGACAAAACTGAAGCGTTTTTTCCGGTATTGAGCCCCTATGACGGAACTCAATACCGGAATTTAAAAATGCTAGTGTGAAAGTAGCCTTAGACATGCACGGTAGACATGATCATTTGGTTACATTATCCCGACAGAAGCCAAAAAAGTATGTAGTAAGCTCCCTCTGGTGGCAGCTACAGGTAGCCAGCATTTTGCAATTTATCTCTAAGAGTTATGGAACTTTGTATGAAATAAAATGAAGCACCTTGTCTATAAAGATTTATTATGAAACTAGTGCAGAGTGTAAAGTAACATAACTTTAAGTAGTTTTGGCTAGAGTTTTAAGCAATAATACTACTGGCAATCAATTATAGTATTGTCATAAATTTTAATATGCTGCATGGAACATTTTAACATACATTTAGACACTAGATACTACACAAAAAGTTTGATATGTGTAATATATTTATAGATACTCTATAAATAGTAAAATACAAAAAGGCTTGATATTTAATGAATCTCCTGAGCATTTGTTTTCATTTTGCAGGCGATACATCACTAAATATGAGAAATTGCCCTGTGGCAAGTCATACGTATCTCAAAAAGGAAAAGTACAAACTGTGATGGGATCTGAGCTTCCTCTTCATCAGGAGAACTCCAATATGTGCAGGGTAGTTTTTGGAGAGCAACAAGATTCCACAGACAGCTGGTTTTGAAGAGTCATATCTTTGCATTGCGCCAGTTCATATGACTGGAGGGTTGTGTATGTACTGTACTTGTTTGGTGCATGCATAAAGTTTACATATTTACACTTATTTAAAGTCATTTGTAAAGTGTTAGGAAATAAATAAATTGTAGTGGTTACTAAGTGCACTAATATTGTTAGAAACAAGTCTGCATTATCCCTAAAATGCCAACGCTGCCCAGATTAGTTGTACCCTTATTTAGGTTCCTGAGTAAGAAACCTGCTTTATTCACTGTTCAGTACATGCTGTACAGAAAATCTATTGTGTTACTACTTTGTGAAGCCATCATTAAAATTTGAAAGAATATCTGAGCCCATGAAGAATAACTACTAGCATTAACATGTGGGTTAAACTATAAAGAAGGAAGGTATTATAGATAGGTTGGAATTAGCTATTCAATGTGAAAATTACAGTTAATATAATCTAAAACTATCAAGAATGACCAGGGCTGTCCATCCATGGATTTCACTGCGTGTGTAGTGACTTTTAAGAAATCCTCCCTAGATTAAGATAGATCAGGTGTGCACAACCTGCGTCCCAGGGGCCACATGTAGCCTGCGATTGTTTTCAACCATCTTATCAACATGTATTTTTCGTGTCGAGAAAAGTGGAGAGGTGTGTATCGAGGGGGGCAGAGACAGGTACACTAATGGTGGTAAGTATGGTCTTCTCTGGGACAAAAATATATTGGCAGAATTGGGGCCCCCTGACTTCTATGTGACACTCCAGAAAGGAATAGATGAGGAGAGGTGGTCCTGCATGAGTGCAGCTATCTTCATTGTAGATTATGGCAGTAATAAAACACATGACTGATTCAGCATCTCGCATAAACAATGAAGGAGAGAGCCACATGAATGCCTACTCTCTTCCTATCTGGAGTATGTATGAAATGGAGAAAAGGGGACCCTCTATCTCCCAATAGGTGGGAGTACTAGAAGTGCAACTGGCACATATCAGATATTTTTGGTATATACAGTACTTTCAACATCCCATACATGTCACATTTGGTAGCACCCTTTAAGTTTTAATGTGGCCCTTGGACTTCTGACATTGTGACCTTCTGATCAGAAAAGGTTGTGCATCCATAAGATAAATAAATATAGATTCACACAGTTACTGTAGGTGGTTATAAAAGACAAATATCCACTGAGTTCAACTTTTTATACCAACAAACTCCAATTGATCCAGAGGAAAGTAAAAAACACTTCAAGGGGTTTTCCTAGATTTTCTCTAGATAAGTCATCTGTATCTGATCGGTGTGGACCCTGTCAGGACACCCAGGACCCCGCCAATCTAATGTCTGCGCCATGGCCTTCTCGCAGCTTTGCCTAGGCCATGTGACACAGCCTCCCACCAATCAGATACTGATGACCTATCCAGAGAATAGGTCATCGATATTAAAATTCCAAAAACTCTTTTAAACATTTTCAGCAGTTTTTCATCAGGGTTAAATTTCAGCCTAGCCATGAGTCCACTCATGTTGCTTTTCTAGCGGCTATGTATAGCCCTTATCTCTAAACTACTGACTGATCAGTTAGATAACAATTTAGCTATAATTAGTGTTTATGAGCTGTCAGGAATTCAGAGATAAGGGTTATACATAGTTCAGTGTAAAACTAAAACTTAGATACTCTGCAGTTAGGCTTAAATGTAACCATGCAGGACAAAAACAGCTGAAAAGTTTTAATAAAGACCAATTGAAAAAATGATTTTTAGCCTAAAAGAGTGAAATACATATTTAAAAAAATTGCCCCCTAAGGTGTTCATAGCCTTTAATCCTGTTTTTTGGCTACTTAAATGTATCCCCCTAGCAGAATGATAAGCAGAGAGAGCTAAAATGTGATATCAGCAGCCTCTGGGGTATTCCAGAAACAAACAGTTAATACTTAACCACTGAATAGGTGATAAAATGTTGTTGGGAGTTCACCCTCCACCAAAGCTCTATAAAGAAACTGAGCGCAGGCTCAGAGTTTGGGCCACTATCCAAACTAACATTTATCATATATTCAGTGGACAGGTGGTATGCATGTTGCTGGAAACCCCCTTTAAATTTATATACACTTTTTGCCAAACCAATTCTTCCTCCAGAACATTCCATAAATTGACGATTATATATTTTGAGATTAAATCCATTCCTGTAGGATGTGAGAAAGACAAGGTTGTCACTCCTGGCCTCTAAGTTTTCAGTGGCCCATGATGCCATCCGTAAAATGATACTAACCTATGAATATACTGTTAAACCCCATATAAACTTTGGAAAACATCATATTACTGTAAAATTGAATGTGAAGTATATCTCTACGCGTGTAACAAAGAAAAAACTTTTAAAATAAAAGATCATGAAATGCACATCTAGTTATCTTTTTATTTTAAATAAGAGAAAACTAAAAAAAGTATAATTTGCTAATAAATACATACAGCCATATATATATTTTTGCAGTAATATACAGATGTTCCCAGGGACGTAACTAGAAAATGTTGGGCCCCATAGCAAACTGCTCAATGGTGCCTTCCCATTCCCACCCTGCACCCCTCACCTCCAAGCCCTCACCCCCTCTGGGTCCGGCTGAGTCTGCTTGTTCGCAAGCAGCAGGAGTGACTTGCTGGTGTATGGCACCTGACTGCTGCAGCCAATCACTGTCCTCATTGGACTACTGTTGAGTGCAGTGATTGCCTGCTGCTGTCATATGCCATATACTGCCACGTATAATTCTCTGTATGTAGATACAGCACCTGTGGAAGCGAGAGCACACATGTATGCACTGCACCACTTTTGGATTAACCCCTTCCCGCCCAGCGCCGTACATGTACGGCGCAGCGGGACGTGACTTACCGCCCAGCGCCGTACATGTACGGCGCGGCATACACCCTGTCCTCTGAAGGTGACGGGTGCTGAATTAGTCAGCACCTGTCCACCCAGGGGTCAGGCAGGGGACTCCGATGTTTTGGGTCCCCTGCCAGCGCTGCCATTGGCTGGAGCAACGCTACAGCCAATGGTAGCGCTACAGTTGCACAGGAAGAGGCAGATCCTTCCTGCACGCAGTCATTCTGGCTGGATACTGCATGCTGGAAGGTTCTGTGCCTTTCTGTGTGCTGTTGGCTTGCTGGGACTTGTGGTGCACCACCACCACTGCTATCTGCCCCTTTTTCTGCTGAAAAGAAGAAGAAAAGAAGTAGAACAGAAGAAGAACAGAAGAAAAGAAGAAGAAGTTACAGATCCCTAACCCACCCTCTGTCCCTGTCCCCTCCTGTCCCCCCGTCCCCCCCCTCCCTTCCCCTACCCCCTCCCGTCCTTTTTTTACGGACGCCGCTTGGTCCGTGTGTTTTTTGTATTTTTTTTAACTTTTTAACAATTTTTCAGCTCCGCACCACTTTTTCTGCGTGCGAGCTGTGACCGCCCAGTGCTTTTCAGTGCATACCTGCCTGATCAGCACCTGGGGGTCATTTTTTGTGCTTTTTTTTATTTTTTTGGTGAAAAAAGAAGAAAGTATAGTTAGGGTTTTATATAAATATATATAGAGCTCCATATCTCTATATATATAGATATAAGTTAAATTTTTAGCTAGTGTTCAGTTTTTTTATACTGTAGTGAATTTTTTATCTACAGTATTTGCACGCACACACGTTTTGTGTGCGTGCTGCGTAAGCACATTTTTTGAAACTTTAGCTAGTGTCAGTTAGTTATATATCATATATATATATATATATATAAAAATCCATATATATATATATATAAATTTCAGTTAGTGTCAGTGTAGGTTTTTGCACGTACGCATAGTATCTGCGTACGTGCTGTTTGCAGAGGACTGCAGTGAATCTATTGACTGCAGTTTCTGCACTCACACACCGTCTGTGTGCGTGCGTGCTGTGAAAGCAGCATCTGCATTTTTTTTTTTACTTGAGTGAAAAAAAAATCACAGTTAGTGCTATTTAGATAAATTTCAGTTAGTGTCAGTGTAGGTTTTTGCACGTACGCATAGTAACTGCGTACGTGCTGTTTGCAGAGGACTGCAGTGAATTTATTCACTGCAGTTTCTGCACTCACACACCGTCTGTGTGCGTGCGTGTTGTGAAAGCAGCATCTGCATATTTTTGTTTTTTTTTTTTTACTTCTGTGAAAAAAAAAAAAAACACAGTTAGTGGTAGTTAGATAAATTTCAGTTAGTGGCAGTTTTGGTTTTTGCACGTGTTCTGCGTACGTGCATTTTGCAAGAACTGAGCACCGATCAGTAGTCCATTACTGATCGCGTCTGCTCTTTTTTTTTTTCTTTTCCTGCAGCAAAAACTTTCTTTTTTTTTTCTTTTTCTTTTTTTTTTATTTCAAGACTTTTATTACTCCCAAGAACTTTTTTTTTTATTCCCCTCCCCCCCTTTTTTTTAAAATTCAAAGTCAATACTGTAAAAAACATTTTCACGTGTAAAACCACTACACACACCCCTCACACTAAATAAAGGTTTACACGTTTCACCCAACACACCCCAAAAAAATAGAAATGGCCCATTCATCCCAACGCACTTACTCGGCAGAAGAGGCATACGCCATGCTTGCCTCTGATACCGAGTCGGCCACTGAAGGAGAAGAGGACGCCACTTTCCTCTACTCCTCCACCCCCCCCCTCATCATCATCATCCGCTGATGAGGGACCCTCTAGAAGGCGCCCCAGAACGACCGCTGAGGCAGCCCCCCAGAGTGACCCCACATGGACCCCACCCCCTGACGCTTATGAGCCCCAAATTCCAGAGTTTGTGGGAAACTCTGGAATTCTAATTGACTGCACGGGCTTCACCGAAATTGATTTTTTCAAAATCTTTTTCAGTGACGATTTAGTAAATCTTATCGTGGCCCAAACTAATCTATATGCCCAGCAGTTCATTACCCAGAACCCCACGTCACCATTTGCAAGACCCCTTGGTTGGACCCCAGTAACAGCAGCAGAAATGAAAATTTTCTGGGGGCTTGTGCTGCACATGGGGCTTATTAAAAAACCAGAAATGAGACAGTATTGGAGTGTGGATGTCTTGTACCACACTCCAGTATTCAGTGCCGCCATGGTCCGGAATCGATTCGATTCTATTCTAAAATTTTTGCATTACAACGATAATGCACAGTGTCCTCCCCAAAATGACCCAAATTTTGATAGGCTTTTCAAAATAAGACCCCTCCTTGATCACTTCAGCGCCAAGTTTTCTGAAGTGTACACCCCAGAAGAAAACATCTCTATAGATGAGTCCCTGTTGCATTTCAAGGGGAGGGTAAAATTCCGCCAGTACCTGCCTAACAAGCGGGCAAGGTATGGCATAAAAATGTACAAGCTCTGTGAGAGTAGGTCTGGGTACACCTATAGGTTCCGGGTTTATGAAGGCAAAGATTCACGGATAGAACCCCCAGAATGCCCCCCTGGCCTATCAGTTAGTGGGAAACTAGTGTGGGACTTGCTGCACCCACTGCTGGATAAGGGTTATCACCTCTACGTAGATAACTATTATACCAGCTTGCCCCTGTTCATGTCCCTAAGTGCCAGGCGTACTGTGGCTTGTGGCACAGTACGCAAAAATCAGAGAGGGCTCCCTAGATCACTGGTAGGGCAACCGCTTAGGAAGGGAGAAAGTAGGGCTCTTCTCCACGAAAACATGATGGTGGTTAAGTACAAGGACAAGATGGACGTCCTTGTACTGACCAGCATTCACCCCAACACCAGCTCCCCTGCCGCAGTACGTGGTACCAGTACCACTGTTCTCAAACCGGACTGCATCCTGGCCTATAACAAGCACATGGGAGGAGTTGATCTTTCAGATCAAGTTCTGAAGCCCTACAATGCCACACGAAAAACCAAAGTGTGGTACAAAAAACTAGCCGTACACCTTGTACAGACGGCAATGTACAATGCGTACGTGCTCTATAAATCTGCAGGGCACACGGGAACTTTCCTTCACTTTCAAGAAGTAGTGATCAAGGCCCTAATTTTTCCCAACCAAGCAGAAGAGGCCCCCAGTACTTCTTCAGGTTACGGTGCCCGAGTTGTACCAGGACAACATTTCCCTGGTGAAGTTCCCCAGACAGCGAGAAAGGGAAGAACCCAAAAGCGATGCAGGGTGTGTTCTAAAAGGGGGATTAGGAAGGACACTATACACCACTGCGAAACCTGCCCAGAGAAACCTGGTCTGTGCATCAAGGATTGTTTCAGAATCTACCACCAATCCATGGATTAGTTTCATCCCTGATACACCCTAAAAATGTTTCACTTTACACCTCACATTTAGTCTCTGTATCTTGCATATCCACTTTTCACCATCCCTACATATTCTTTTCTATTAGACCCCAGTTTGTGAAAAAGTACCCTTTCTACCACTTAAAATGTCCGTACAGGGGTGCTGTTTCCAAAATGGGGTCACTTCTTGGGGTTTTTGGTTGTTGGGGACCTCAGGAAATTTTTAAATGAGACATGGCCCTAAAAAAACCATGTCTGTTAAATTCAGCCTGCAAAAACCACATTTTGCAGTTTGCCTCTGGTGGCCTGCTGTGTGCCAATACAGCTGGCTACCAGCACAAATGGGGTGCTGTTTTAATGGGGGAAAATTGGGGAACATGCAATGGGTGTATTTTCTCCTTTAACCCCTTGTGAATGTGAAAAATTGGGGTCTGCTTGTAATTTTTCATTTTCACAAATCTGTGCTTTGAAATGCTGTTACTTGCATTTCTGCCTTCTGTGAGACTCCAGTTTGTGAAAAAGTACCCTTTCTACCACTTAAAATGTCCGTACAGGGGTGCTGTTTCCAAAATGGGGTCACTTCTTGGGGTTTTTGGTTGTTGGGGACCTCAGGAAATTTTTAAATGAGACATGGCCCTAAAAAAACCATGTCTGTTAAATGCAGCCTGCAAAAACCACATTTTGCAGTTTGCCTCTGGTGGCCTGCTGTGTGCCAATACAGCGGGCTACCAGCACAAATGGGGTGTTGTTTTAATGGGGGAAAATTGGGGAACATGCAATGGGTGTATTTTCTCCTTTAACCCCTTGTGAATGTGAAAAATTGGGGTCTGCTTGTAATTTTTCATTTTCACAAATCTGTGCTTTGAAATGCTCTTACAAGTGTTTCTGCCTTCTTTGAGACTCCAGTTTAGTAAAAAGTACCCTTTCTACCACTTAAAATGTTCGTACGGGGGTGCTCTTTCCAAAATGGGGTCACTTGTGGGTTTTTTAAATTTCTGGGGACCTCAGGAGTGATTTAAATGAGACATGTCTGTTAATTCTGGCCTAAAAAAAACATATATTGCTGTTTGCCTCTGATGGCCTGCTGTGCGCCCATACAGCGGGTTACCAGCACAAATGGGGTGTTGTTTTAATGGGAAAAAAGGGGAACATGTATTGGGGTGCATTTTCTCCTTTAACCCCTTGTGAATGTGAAAAATTGGGGTCTGCTTGTAATTTTTCATTTTCACAAATCTGTGCTTTGAAATGCTGTTACTTGCATTTCTGCCTTCTGTGAGACTCCAGCTTGCTAAAAAGTACCCTTTCTACCACTTAAAATGTTCGTACGGGGGTGCTCTTTCCAAAATGGGGTCATTTCTTGGGGTTTTTAATTTCTGGGGACCTCAGGAAATTTTTAAATGAGACATGGCCCTAAAAAAAACCATGTCTGTTAATTCTGATCTGCAAAATACATATTTTGCTGTTTGCCTCTAGGGGCCTGCTGTGCGCCCATACAGCGGGTTACCAGCACAAATGGGGTGTTGTTTTAATGGGGGAAAAATGGGGAACATGTATTGGGGTGCATTTTCTCCTTTAACCCCTTGTGAATGTGAAAAATTGGGGTCTGCTTGTAATTTTTCATTTTCACAAATCTGTGCTTTGAAATGCTGTTACTTGCATTTCTGCCTTCTGTGAGACTCCAGTTTGCTAAAAAGTACCCTTTCTACCACTTAAAATGTTTGTACAGGGGTGCTCTTTCCAAAAAAATTGCAATTTTTCATTTTCACTTCCGCGTGAATCCTAATTCTGGGAAAACCCATTGAGCTCAAAGGGCTCACCACACCCCTTGAAAGATTCCTTAAGGGGTGCTCTTTCCAAAATGGGGTCACTTTTGGGGGGGTTTCCACTGTAGGGCCAGCTCAGGGAGTCTTCATGTGCGACATAGCTCCCAATTATTATTCCAGCTAATTTTGCTCTCCAAAAGCCATATGGTGCTCCTTCCACTGTGAAGCCTGCTGTGCGCCAGTACATTGGGCTACGAGCACATATGGGGTGTTGCCCTGTTCGGGGGGAAATGGTGATCAAAATGTGGGGTGCATTTTGTCCCGTTACCCTTTGTGAATGTGAAAAATGTGGGTGTATAGCAACTTTTTTGTCAAAAAATTGCAATTTTTCATTTTCACTTCCGCGTGAATCCTAATTCTGGGAAAACCCATTGAGCTCAAAGGGCTCACCACACCCCTTGAAAGATTCCTTAAGGGGTGCTCTTTCCAAAATGGGGTCACTTTTGGGGGGTTTCCACTGTAGGGCCAGCTCAGGGGGTCTTCATGTGCGACATAGCTCCCAATTATTATTCCAGCTAATTTTGCTCTCCAAAAGCCATATGGTGCTCCTTCCACTGTGAAGCCTGCTGTGCGCCAGTACATTGGGCTACGAGCACATATGGGGTGTTTCTGTAAACTACAGAATTGGGGTAATAGAGTTTGTGTTTTTTTTTGTTGTTAACCCTTGATGTGTTTCATGGAAATTGGATTAAAACTTAAAATCTGCTAAAAAAAATGGAATTTTGAAATTTCATTCCAATATTCCGTCAATTCTCATGGAACACATAAAGGGTTAACAAAGTTAGTAAAATCAGTTTTGAATAGCTTGAGGGGTGTAGTTTCTAAAATGGGGTGATTTATGGGGAGTTTCCACTATATAAGCCCCACAAAGTAACCTTATATCTGAACTGGTCATTAAAAAAAATGGGTTTTGGAAATCTTATAAAAAATTTAAGATTTCATTCAAATCTTTGAAGCCTTATAACGTCCTAAAAAAGTAAAATGACATTTACAAAATGATGCCAACATAAAGTAGACATATGGGGAATGTAAAATAATAACTATTTTTGGAGGTATTACTGTGTATTTTGAAAGTAGAGAAATTGAAATTTGGAAATTTGCTAATTTTTCCAAATTTTTGGTAAATTTGGTATTTTTTCATAAATAAGGGTGAAATATATTGACTCAAATTTATGACTGTCATGAAGTACAATATGTCACGAGAAAACAGTCTCAGAATGGCCTGGATAAGTAAAAGCGTTCCAAAGTTATTACCACATAAAGTGACACATGTCAGATTTGCAAAAAATGGCCTGGGCAGGAAGGTGAAAACAGGCCCGGGGCTGAAGGGGTTAATATATACTAGTCACATGTTAGCCCCTGACATGTTCAGCATGTAACTATAGCTCCCAGTATGGCTTGAACAGGTATAAAGGTATCATCACGCTGTGCACCATAGGAGTGACTACAGCACTGATCAGACACAGTGGCCCTGATTTATCACACCTTCACTCCAGAATTCTGTCTTCAAAAAGTCGCACGATAGTGCTTTTGCGACTTTTTTGCGCATTTTTTTGCGACTTTTTGCATGTGTACACAACTCACTCCAGTTTGTAATATGGGTGGAAAAGTGGGTGTGGCTAGCCATGTTAATGAGTTTCACTCCAGATTTATCATTGCGACTTTTTTAAAAAAAGTCGCAAAATAGTCGCAATCTCACTCCAGGAGGAGGGTGGAGTAGGAAAAGTGGAGTAGCTTCTCTAGACAGAAGTGTTAGGTTTAAGGACAAGCCATATTTATCAAACAACCTGTGACGTTTGATAAATGTGGCAGAAAGTACTCCAACACAGACTGAAGCAAAACTGACTTCAAATGTTTTCCTAATGATAAATTCCCCCCAGTGAGTGGCAGAATAAACATATACATTAGTGACTTACAGGTAACATCTCCTCCAGAGTTATTCACCATTCAGTTCAGACTGTGTAGTCGTTTCTACAGAGTTTGCTGCCCAGATGTCTGTAGCTTCTTGCTTTACCAACATATCGGCACCCTATGTACTAATACCGTGTTTCCCCGAAAATAAGACAGGGTCTTATTTTTTTTTTTTCCTCCAAAAAAAAAGCGTTAGGGCTTATTATCAGGGTAGGTCTTATTTTGGCTCAAAAATGGCCAGGTTTAGCTCTGAACCCAGACAACCCCGATGGGACCACAAAACAATGTGGATCACACAAAGATTGCATCCGTATTTTGCGGGTCCGCAGTTTGTGGACTGTACAGTCACATAAATTTAGCCATACAGTGTTTGAGCCAGGGAGTCACAAGAGGGACAAATGGGGACAGGGATGATGGCCAGGGTAAAAAGAAGACATACCAGTTAAATTGTTTGCCTGTAGCTTGTAGGAGTCTGGGCTGGGACAGTGGGTCAGGTAGCAAAGGTCAGGTCACAAATCAGTCACTTCTTAATCCTCCTCTTCTGACTCGGTGCTGCACACTGCCAGAGAGGAGCCTGGCCACAGGGGGCAGAGCTAGCTGCAGGCATCACATGCCGGCAGCACACTGGTCTTGGTTGCACACACTCTGCAGAGGCTGTGCACAGCCTGTGCGCTTGAGAAGTCACGTCCTCGGAGGGTGGGATGGGCGGGGCCGCCCCGCTCATCAGAGCAGAGGATGGACTGTAGACTATTTTGGCAGCAAGGTAGGCGGTGCATCTTAGTGAGTGACGGACTAGCGAGCGGCAGTGCAGTGTGGCACCCCAGTAATGAATGCCGCCCGGTCCGCCGCTGCCTGGTCTGGACTTATGTAAACTTACTAAAGTAAAGGCTGCTTTCTAGGCTGTTACAGCGTGAATACTGCCGACAGCCTGTCAAGATATCGGCGATACACATCCCCCCCCCCTTTCCCCTAAATGGCGCCAATACAATAACTCCTTAATGTAGATAGGGCTTATTTTTGGAGTAGGGCTTATATTTTAAGCCTACTCCAAAAACAAGGCAAAATAGCAGTAGGGCTTATTTTCGGGATAGGTCTTATTTTCGGGGAAACACGGTACAAACTCCTCTTAGTGCCACACACTGTGTCCTGAATATAATAGCAGCACACACTATAGCAATGAATACTGTCATGTCACATACTATGTCAACTGGAAATAATGCCACACAGTGCTGCTAATGGAAATTCCAAATGCTGAGTGCCCCCATGTAGCGTCACACATTCTGTACCCCCTGCAAATGGTACCACATGCCAGTTGCCCCATGTATGTAGTCTCACATGCTCAGTGCCCCCATATAAATTGCCACAAGCTCAGTACCCCCTGTATATAGTGCCACATGCTCAGTACCCCCTGTATATAATGCCACATGCTCAGTACCCCCTGTATATAGTGCCACAAGCTCACTTCCCCTTTTATATTGTGCTTCTTGCACTTAGCCCCCTGTATTAAAGTATGTGCCCCTTTATCTAGTAACTCTTGCCTCCCATATACAAAGTCTTAATAACCTGTGACACCTGTATATAGAGCCTGTTGCCTGTGCCAGGCATGGGATTCAGCCAGTTCCCTCCGGTTCTCTAGATCCGGTTGTTAAAATTACAGCCGGATCGGAGAACCGGATTACCGGGTGAATCCCGATCCAGTGCGGCAGCAGAGGTGGGCTGGGGGACAGAAGGGCACAGGATGTCAGGGTCGGCGGAAAAAGGGAACCTCTGGTTCCCTGCTCCACTGTTCACGGTGGCCGGCACACTGATGTGACGTAGGCGGCGCCTGCGACGTTCCTCAGGAGCAGACCCGCCAGAAGAGGCCGGGTCTTTATCGTGGGACCACGCCGGGACAGGTAACTATAAACTGCCCTCCCATATTGTCTCCATATGCAACCTTAAAACTGGCCCCTGCCTCCCTGTTACTGACCCCCAATACTGGCCCTGCCTTAACCTAATACTGGCCCCTGCCCCCCTAGTACTGACCCCCTAATACTAGCCCTGCCTTACCTCTAACCCTGACCCCCAATACTGACCCTGCATTGACCCCTAACCCTAACACAGGCCCCTGACCCCTAATACTGGCCCTGCCTAACCCATAACCCTACTACTGGCCCCTGACCCCTACCCTAGTACTGACCTCTAACCTTGGACCCCTAAACCTGATACTGGCCCCTGACCCCTAATACTGGCCCTGTCTCACCCCTAACCCTAGTATTGACCCTTACCCTAGTACTGACCTCTAACCCTGGACCCCTAACCCTAATTTGGCCCTCCAATAGTGTCCCTAACCCGAATATTGACCGCTAACCCTAATACTGACCCCTAATACTTTCTCTAACACTACGCCATACTGACCCCTAATCCTACTTCTGACCCCTCACTCTAATACTGACACCTAAGGCTACATTCACATGACCATATGTGTTTTGCGGTCCACAAATTGCGGATCCACAAAACACGGATACTGGCTGCGTGGGTTTCACATTTTGTGGAACGCACATGCCCAGCCCTATGATAGAAATGCCTGTTCTCGTCTGTGATTGTGGTCAAGGATAGGACATACTCTATCTTTTTTTGCAGGGCCGCAGAACGGAACTACGGATTTGCGGCCCCATTGAAGTGAATGGAAATACGATCGTGTGAATGTACCCTAATGTTGCCTCTAACTCCAATACTGGCCCCTAACTGATACCGACCCTAATTCTAATACTGGCCCTAAGGGTGCATTCAGACGACCATATTTCTGGGTCTTGTTCCACAATTTTGTGGAACGGGTGAGGACCCATTCATTTCAATGGGGCCACAAAAGATGCGGACAGCACACCGTGTACTGTAGTTCCGTTCCGTGGCCCCACAAAAAATATAGAGCATGTGTCCTATTCTTGTCCGCAAAAATAGGCATTTCTATATAGGGCTGGCACTTTGCGTTCTGCAAAATGTGGAATGCATAAGGCCAGTATTTGTGTTTTGCGGATCCACAATTTGGGGACTGTAAAACACTTTCGGTCATCTGAATGTAGCTCTATGCTAATACTATGCCTAATACTGGCCCCTAACCCCAATACTCTAACTCTAATATTGGCCCGGAACTGACCGAAATGACTGGAACCTTAACTACAACCCCCAATACCTCACGTACCTCACAGTGACCCTAATATATGACTGTCCACATATATCTCTACACACTGCATCTTTTATACCTCACACCTGACACATAGTATACACACAGAGTACTGATACATCAGGTACAAGGTATAATAGATGCAGTGGGTAAACGTATAGTATATACAGCAGTGTACTGATATGTGAGGTACAAGGTATAGTAGATGCAGTGTGTACAGATATATAGTATATACAGCAGTATACTGATATGTGAGGTATAAGGTATAATAGATGAAGTGTGTACAGATAATATATATAATATATATATATAATATACACAGCAGTGTACTGATACGTGAGGTATGAGGTATAATAGATGCAGTGTGTATAGATATATAGTATATACAGCAGTGTACTGATATATGAGGTATAATAGATGCAGTGTGTACAGATATATAGTATATACAGTGGTGTACTGATATGTGAGGTATAATAGATGCAGTGTGTACAGATTATAGTATATACAGCAGTAATCTGATATGTAAGGTATGAGGTATAATAGATACAGTGTGTACAGACATAGTATATACAGCAGTGTACTGATATGTGAGGTACGAGGTATAATAGATGCAGTGTGTGCAGATATATAGTATATACAGCGGTGTACTGATATGAGAGGTATGAGGTATAATAGATGCAGTGTGTATACATATATAGTATATACAGCAGTGTACTGATATGTGAGGTATGAGGTATAATAAATGCAGTGTGTACAAATATATAGTATATATAGCAGTGTACTGATATGTGCGGTATGAGGTATAATAGATGCAGTTTGTACAGATATATAGTATGCACACTGCTGTATATATTATATATACCCACTACATCTAGCCAGTGACGTCTCACCCACTGCATTCTAGCTTTTACCGAGTATTATAATACAGCGTGTGTACGCTGTATTCAGGGGGCACTCAGAAGAGGCATTATACATAAAGGGGGCACACTGAAGGGGCACTGTACACAAAGGGGTCACATATAAGAGGCACTTTTTATAAGGGGCACCAAGCATGTGGCACTAGCATTAGGGGCACTGTGTGTGGCACTATAAACAGAGGGCACAGGGCATATGACACTATATATAGAGGGCACAGAGCATGTAGCACTATGCACATAGGGCACAGAGCATGTGGCACTATATAAAGAGGGCACCGTGTGTGGCACTATATAAAGAGGGCACAGAGCATATGGCACTGTATAAAGAGGGCACAGAGCATGTGGCACTGTATACAGACGGCACAGAGGATAAGGCACTATATACAGAGGGCACAGAGTATGTGGCACTATATACAGAGGGCACAGGGCATATGGCACTGTATACAGAGGGCACAGCACATGTGGCACTATATACAGAGGGCACAGGGCATATGCCACTGTATACAGAGGACACAGAGCATGTGTCCTGGGGATGCAAATACAATTGAGTTTAGGGGTCTCAGAAACTGGGTAAATTGACCTTGGCCCAAAATTGAACTGGGCCCAAAATATTTGTCTCTTTCCTGCTTTTTCAAACCATAGTTCTTTCTTCTTTGAGTATGCATATTACTACCAAAATAAACTATTACGCAGGGTTCCCTATTTTGAGTGAATGAACTAGAAAACAATGGCACTGGGTATTTTATTTTTTCTCTTGTATTTTAGTATATTTTCCTTGCTTATTTTTTATTATACAAGTATTTTTGGCATGTAATATGTCCACCAAGATGTCATTAAAAGGGGTCATAAAAATTCCCTGTGGGGGCATCTTACACATGCAGAGCTGGTCTGGGTCTGCTAAGACCTAGCAGCTCTGCCCGAGACAACCAGTGATCACATGTTTCCTGGGCCCAAAAGAGGAAGTGACATAGTCACATCCTATATTAACTGTGTTGTGCTCATTGGACACCCTGCACTAAGCCCCTGGTCCCAACATCACCACCTGATGTTTGGCCGGAGGAAACACCAGGCGAAGTACCAGCGCGCTGCCTTCAGGAGTCCCCGGTTCAGGGAAAAGCCACAGCCGGAGCCTCTGATACCTGGACTGCCACCACCACAGTCCTTTCAGCTGGGTCAGCTGACAACTTCATCATTTACATTCCAATCCACGGTGATCCACCAATACTAACTACTGTGAAAGATGAAGCCAGCAGCAGCCAGGGGAGCTGGGGCTTCTTCCCTGGATGCAACCTTGCCTCCACCACTGCAGCCAGATGTCCTTACCCCTGCTCTCCCAGCAGGAGTATCCGGAAAAGCGTAAGTGGCTGCAGCACTCACCAGCGTGACCACCACCCAGACCCGGTCAAGTCCGACTTCCGGAAGAAGAGGGCAGTGGAGTTCCACCACGAGCAGCAAGCGTGGCCTACAAGAGGCAGGAGCATCCTCTGATGTCCTTCAGTAGCAGCTCCAGCGAGGAGCACTTCAGGTCCCTCATCTAAGGGACCCAACTACTGGCTGTCTCAAGGACACTTCAAGAGGACCTATGGGAGCCACACCATGGACTGCACTTGGCGGGTGAGAGCTAGTTGGCACTTTTTTTGTTTGTTCAGTTTGTATTGACCCAGACTCTCACCCAGATGGACATGGCTTGTCAGGACTCCCGCCATTCTGCAGAAAATTTCCATTTGCGCCTAAGCGCGCCTATTTCCCTTCCCCCCCCCTTCTCAGGTTATTTGGGAGCCTCCTTTGCAAAGAGGGTTCTCTATTTGCTGCTATTTTATACCATCCATGTGGATTACACGTTACCTGTTTGGATTACAAAATTATCTCATGTGGATTACAATTGAAATTTGGACTGTGTTCCAGTGTTTTATTACCAAGCAGCCACGACTCGAGGAGAGACTCAAACGTATATCTGAGCCTTTTATGCTTGCAAATGTGAAATTGATTGCACTAAAATGTTTGCATACTTATGTCTTTGCTGTATTTTAGCTACACTGTTTTTACTGGTTCAGCAACGTTCAAGCACTTTAGCCCATTGTATGTATTCTTTTTCCGGTACTGCAATGTGTCCTATTATGCACTTATTGTACGGTGTTTTTAGTAAATTATGCACTTAGCTGGATAGCTAACATTGAGCACCTTACTTTTCTACCTCATATGGACTGCCTCTGAGGACTGTACGCCACGGCCTAGCCTTGTGCCTATGACGCAATCGCGAATCAATAGTATGCTAAGGATTCGTATGCACTTTTGTACGCTAATGCTTACGTATTGCATACTTTTAACACCGCTGACTGTATGTTCGTAATTTGTGTAGGAACTTTCGCAAAACAACGATTATTTTTTAACGTAAATTCAACCGAATAAATTCGTATTAAGACTGAATCTTGTCAAAAATTTGTCGAACATTCGCTGAAGCGAATTTTCAATGATTCACTCATCTCTAGTTGTGAGCTGAAACCAGAAGTGGGTTGGAAGGGAATGACAAATATAAAGGAAGGACTTATACTCCTCCTTCATGCTGGATCCACTTCTGGCTTTGGCTAAAAAACTGCATCAAAAACAACCAAAAAACTGTATGCTACACTACCCCAAAGGGGTTTTCAAGTACTTAGATGTTGAGGGCCTATCCTCAGGATAGGTCATGAATATCAGATCAGTGGTGATCTGTCACCCCACACCCACACAATCTGTTTCGGGCAGCTGCAAGTGCGAGAAACTATACAGTGGATGGAGCCAGAAGCACATGGTGCTGTCCACTGTATAGTGGCTGTGTCAGGGTACTGCAGCTCAGCTCCCATTCAAGTGAATGGGAATTGAGCTGCAGTACACTGGCTCTGGAAACTACACAGTGGATGGAGCTTTTCTATTCACTGTATAGTTTCCAGCACCAGTGGCCTCCCAAAACATCTGATTGGTGGGAATACTGGGTGTCGGACCCACACTGATCTGATCAGGGGTGTAGCTAAAGGCTCATGGGCCCTGGTACAAGAGTTCAGCTTGGGCCCCCCTTTTCTCAGTGCTTTGTGGCCAGGGGTAGTGAAGCACATAGCCTTCATGCTGTCTGAGGCAAAAATTGAAAATGCAACACCCCCCCCCCACATGCCAAATTCTTGTCCTAACCCCTTCCCTCCAGCCAGAGGTGTAACTTGACCAGCATGCACTTTCTATAATATCAGTGTCTTCTTATGCGGACCAAGGGACTGCTACCTCTGCACCCCCTATAGCTACACCCCTGGATCTGATGTTGATGACCTATCCTGAGCATAGGCCATCAATATCTAAGTCCTTGAATAACTGTTTAAGGCGTTTTCAGGCCTAGTCATTAGGGGAATAATGAATGTGGTTAATTTGTATAAAAACATATGACTTCAACTGTATACATATCACACAGGGCTGCTGTTATCCATGGTCTGTGTCTGGTATTGCCGGTCAAGTGCATTATCAAAGTCAGTCCATGGACAAAGAAAGCTCTGTGTCTATGGCCCCTTTAAAGTTTTACCATATACAGCATTCTCATATGTATTCCCAAGCATTGGACTATGGTAGGTAGGACTGAACAGTAAATCTCTACTGTGGCATTTGAGCACAGTCCCATGTACAAGACATAATTTCAATGGAGACCAGTTCATACCGTACATGTATTACTATTGACGTAAAAATATGCACAGAGGGAAAATTCACAGAAATGGATGAAGTAATAAGTAATATAAATGTGCATTTGTCACCCACATCTTTTGTGGAGTAAATGAGTCCTCTGTAAAGTGCGCTAGTTTCAGCCACGATGCATACAATATACATGAGGTCAGTTAACATGACAGTGCACTGGTTATTAGCTGCTCCGACAGCTGAGCATAATGAGAGTGCCTGTGGCTTTCTGCTGAACAGCTGTGAGACCCGAGGTAACAGCCGAAAGCTCAGAGACACCATGACTACAAGAACAACAAAACTGCTGTTAATCTTCCAAAAATATGGTATCTTGCAAATGTGTGTACTGTACAACGCACTAAGACAACCATGCAAAAATGGCTGCAGGTCCCGCTTCAACCTTAGGATTAGAAATGATTTAAAAAGTCAAGAAGATTATCAGTCGGATACTTTATGTTATCTGTAAATCTGAATGATAGTTCCATTGGAGACACAGTGTCACGGAGGGCCGACGGCGCTTGCTCTCCCGGCCGCGCCGCCGGACCTCCGTGCGGTTAGTGGAGCGAGGACGCAAGTCACGTCCTCGTCTCCATGGGAACCCTGAGAGGGGAGGACCCAGCACGCCGTTGGCCGCCGCGCGTCCGTCCTCCCCGCCCCTCCTAGACGTCACATGACCTACCCTTGGTCTATTTACGATGGCAACTTCTGGATCCTCGTTGCCTGTTATTAGTTCTTCTGGTGCAGTGCTTGGCGTTTTTTGATCTTGAGATATACCCGTTTCTACGACCACTTGCTTTTGACCTTTGACCTCGACTTTGCCTCCTCCTCTGGTTTTGACGTTCCCTCCAGGTTTGACTCGGCTTATCGACTATTCTGTTATTGTGTTTGTCTGTTCCGTGTTTGTATGTCTTGTTCTCTCCCTTCCCTGCCTTTCACGTATACAGTATAGAAACTGTCGTCCAGTTACGGTTTGGCTACCTAGGGCCTATACTGTAAGTAGGCAGGGACAGAGGTGGGGTTCAGGCAGGGCTCATACATGGCACAACATATCTGCGGATCATTTCCATTCACCTGAATTCACCTGAGTTGTTTTGGCGGGAAGCACATGGATTTCTACAAGTTCCATTCAGCAGAAAAATTCTGCAACAAAGTCTGCCATGTGTGAAGGCGCCTTAAGAGATATTTTTGTTTGTTCCTTCCTGCAATATTTCTCCATAGATTTACAGATATATATCTGTTGCCATATGAATCTTTCTTATGCAATATTATTTATTACAGAAAACTCCTGCTCATCAGATTACCATAAAGGAAGTAATGACATTAAAATATACAATAAAAAAAATCAAAACCCTTCCCTCAACATGGCCACATGTTACATGGGCATCACGCAGCCATGTAATAAAATTTCCACATCACATAAAAAATGATACTCAAAATCACTGTCAGACTGGGGTTCCTTGGGCCCACCAGAGGAAATCATTCTTGGGGCCTAAGTCGTATATTATCAGTAGAGTCAATTAGGTTTTGAATCGAAGAAATACACTCTAGTGACGAGTAATTGGCTTTGAAGGCAGCTCCAAATAGGATTTTTCTCCTGGACCTTTGAAGCCCACTATGGCTTCAGAGACTGGAGTCACCAGAGAATCCTGTGGTACTCGGGTGGGCCAGTCCGACCCTGCCCTAAATCCGCAGAAATGATTAACCTTCACTCATTTTTGTCTCCCCAGCCCAGCCCCATCTGCTCTCACTCTAATAATAAATGTCCTGTACACACGTACATACCAGGTGGGAGACACACTGGAATACCTGCCATTATTGCTATTATGCATATGGAGCAAAGTACTGTACACATAACTGGCAGCATTATAGAAGAAAGATTGCAAGGATTATATGGCACTGTGCATTTTCCTAGTTAAAGCAGATGTATTATTATGAAAGTACACTTGTAGGGTATTTTTTGCCTTTCTTCTATATGTACTGTATTGTGAAATGGGACCCTTCAGACAGTCTCTTAGTCGGGCAATACAGGCACACACTTTCAGAGATAGTTTCCTTGTCTAGGATTTATTGGTCAGAAACAGCTAATTGTACAGGCTTGCTTCAGCAACAAGTAAAAGTTCATGAAAAATAAATGTCCTTAAAGGGGTTGTCCGAGTTATTTTTTGTCCTTTGTATGCTTCTAACTAGTCAAATACAACAGCTTTTCCATATACTTTCTGCTTCTAAACTTGCTGGTTTCTCAAATTTCACTCAGGGTCACATGACCTACGATGTCAGCTTCCCTGCCTTCTAATCTTGTATTCATGCACAAGCAGATAAGAGTCTGTACACGAGACGTCACTGTGCTGGCCACGCCCCCTGCATTGCCGGGCTCCTGCTATCTGCTCTCCCTGGATTTTTTCAGATAAAACATTAACCCCTTCAGCCAGAACACAATCAAGGCTTTATAACAGCAGCTGCAGACAATAAAGAGACACAGGATCTGCCCTCCGCACCCTACAGACACAGAACTGACTGGAGCTGATCTGGAGGAGATCTGTACAGTATTGCATAAGAACAGGTAGGGGGGAAATCCTGTGTGTATCAGCAGTGTCATTGTACAGCTGGGACTTGTAGTCATACACATACAACATGCTGCTGAGTATTCCAGACATGTCACTCAGGGCAGCTCTTGTAGTCACTCCCTGTGCAGAGCAGGGGGAGGGGCAGAGATTGTTATTACTGCAGGTAAACAAAGGCCAGGAGAGAACCAGGGAAATGAGGAAATAGATTTTTTTTGCCTAAAACTTGTTAACTTAGTTACATATTGCTGCCCATCATATTTACAGTACTATATAGTACTATTTTTTTTTCATAACTCGGACAACCCCTTTAAAGGCTATGAACACCTTCGTAGACAATTAGACAATATGATTACATTTACTCATTATATTTTCAATTGTTCTTTATTAAAAATATTGAGTCATTCTGTCACAAAGGGTTAACTGTTTTTCTAGCTGTGTGCATCCTACTTTAACTTTGGTCATCTAATAACCCTCATCTCTGAACTACTGAGAGTCCATAAACACTTTTTTAAGCCACATTCTTATCAGTAACATAAGAACTGAGCTATAATGAATGTTTATAAGGTCAGAGAGCAGAGATAAGATTCTATATTTTTTTAATAAAGACCCATTGAAAATATAATTATTAGCTCAAAAGAAGTACAATGCAATAATTTAAAAAAATGCCCCCAAAGGTGTACATAGCCTTTAAAGTCAGGTATCCATAAGGTGTGACAGGTTTCTCACCAGCTTTATGCTCACTTGGAGCTTCAAACAAAGAGGTGCACTGCAACGGTAAATGCAATTCATAATATATGGCTAAACCCTCACACTGATGTTAAAATGAGACTTTCGCCAATATATTCTTATATCAAGAACATACCGGAGCCCGAGCACCGCATCAAAGTATCTCAGAATGGCATGGGACCTAACGCTAACCTACCTATGCCGTATGGGCAATTACGGAAGGAGCATACAGGCCGACACACAGCGACCAACTCCTAGTTACCTCCAGCGTGAGATCACACATACAATGGGAGGAGGGAGGAGACTGTGAGTCCCACCTACCAATGACTCATGTGACTCAGGATGCACAGGTGCACCAGAATGTTACCATAAGATCTAAGTCAAGGCACATTCAAACCTGGAATTGCCACACCTTCAGGTGTAAATGTACAAACAAAATCACGGAAAAAAATAGTGATCTAAAATGGCAGAGAAGTGCTCAAAACCCCATATGCTGTTGCGCATATCAAACCGGGGGAGCAAATCCTGCACATGTGATCCATTGCTAACAGCAATCCCCAGCAAAAATGCATACAATGGAGGATGCCTGCAGCGGACCACATGTACCACAAAAACATCCTACACAAGATAACCCATTGTGCGGATGTGACAAACTATATAATAAAACAATTTTTTTTTCTGTGATTTTGATTCATGTACACAGATCAGTCGTCATGGTCCCTTTGCAGAGAAACAGCCCCAAAGCATGATGTTGCCACCCCCATGCTTCACAGTAGGTATGGTGTTCTTTGGATGCAACTCAGCATTCACTCTCCTCCAAACACAACGAGTTGTGTTTCTACCAAACAGTTCTATTTTGGTTTCATCTGACCATATGCCATTCTCCCAATACTCTTCTAGAACATCCAAATGCTCTCTAGCAAACTTCAGGCCCAGATATGTACTGGCTTAAGCAGGGGGACACATCTGGCACTGCAGGATCTGAGTCCCTGGCGGCGTAGTGTGTTACTGACGGTAGCCTTTGTTACGTTGGTTCCAGCTTTCTGCAGGTCATTCACTAGGTCCCCCCGTGTGGTTCTGGGATTTTTGCTCACAGTACTTGTGATAATTTTGACCCCACGGGGTGAGATTTTGCGTGGAGCGCCTGATCGAGGGAGATTATCAGTGGTCTTATATGTCTTCCATTTTCTAATTATTGCTCCCACAGTTGATTTCTTCACACCAAGCTGCTTGCCTATTGCAGATTTAGTCTTCCCAGCCTGGTGCAGGTCTACAATTTTGTTTCTGGTGTCCTTCGACAGTTCTTTGGTCTTCACCATAGTGCAGTCTGGAGTGTGACTGAGGTTGTGGACAGGTGTCTTTTATACTGATAACAAGTTCAAACAGGTGCCATTACTACAGGTAATGAGTGGAGGACAGAGGAGCCTCTTAAAGAAGAAGTTACAGGTCTGTGAGAGTCAGAAATCTTGCTTGTTTGTAGGTGACCAAATACTTATTTTCCACCATAATTTGCAAATAAATTCTTTAAAAATCAAGCAATGTGATTTTCTGGATTTGTTTTCTCATTTTGTCTCTCATAGTTGAGGTCTACCTATGATGTCAATTACAGGGCTCTCTCATCTTTTTAAGTGGGAGAACTTGGACAATTAGTGGCTGACTGATTACTTTTTCCCCACTGTATATGTATATATATATATATATATATATATATATATATATATATATATATATATTGGCATGGAGGAGTATTGTATATACTTATACTACAGGGGGAATGGAGGATCATTATATACTGGCACTACAGGAGAGTATGGAGGAGCACAGGCTCGGACTGGCCCACAGGTGTACAGGTGAATCCCCCGGTGGGCCCCTGAGCAAGGTGGGCCCCTAGTCTCCCACCCCTTGCACAAGTGGCACATAATACAGTAGACTTACTGTACTACATACTTATATTCAATGTACAGCCCTTCAACTGGCCTATGTTCATATAAAAAACGTGTTAGATTATTTATTATATTTGAATGTATCCGTACAGTGGGCCCCCAAAATAATTTTTACTGGTGGGCCCTAGGTACCCCAGTCCGACACTGGAGGAGCATTATATAATGGCAAATATTTATATATATGCTGGCACTACAAAGGGATCATTATATGTATTCTGGCACTATGGGGGTATTATCTACTGTATATACTGGCACTAAAGGGGGAGCATTACATATACTACAGGGGAAGCATTATATATATACTGGCACTACAGGGGGAGCACAATATACTGTTACTATAGAGGGGCCATTATCTACTGGGTGCACCAAGGAGGGGGCACTACAGATGGTGGCATTAAATACTGGTACTAGGAGTGGCACTATATACATATATATATATATATATATATATATATATATATACAGGCACTACAGGGGGGCATGGAGGAGCATTATATAATGGCACAACAGACGGGCATTATATACTGGCACTACATGGGAAGCATTATATAATGCCACAACAGACGGGCATTATAAATATATACTGGCACTACAGGGGGCATGGAGGAGCATTATATAATGTCACTACAGGGGGCATTATATACTGGCACTACATGGGAAGCATTATATATACTGGCAATACAGGGGAGCATGGAGGAGCATTATATACTGGCACTACAGGTAGGGTGGCCAGACGTCCGGTTTTAGGCCGGACAGTCCGGTTTTTAAACTTCTGGTCCTCCGTCCGGCGCAAGGCCAGGACGGACGGCCAGAAGTCCACCTTTTTCCAGTTAAGGGGGCGCCCTACCAGAGCGCCCCCCTAATGGACCGCCTGTGCAGCGTCTTGTGCCCCCCCCCCTCAGACCTCAGATCAGCCCACCCAGCCACTTTAAAAAAAACATACTTACCTGTCATGCGCGATGCGCTGCCGCTGCCATCAGGTTCCGCGCTCCACTGTCTTCCCTGCCGGCACGCACTATGACCTGACGCAGCGTCAGGTCATAGTGTGCGCCGGCAGGGAAGACAGTGGAGCGGGGAACCTGATGGCAGCGGCAGCGCAGAACAGGTAAGTATGTTTTTTTTAAGTGGCTGGGTGGGCTGATCTGAGGTCTGAGGGGGGCACAAGATGCTGATCTGAGGTCTGATGGGGGCACAAGAAGCTGATCTGAGGTCTGATGGGGGCACAAGACGCTGATCTGAGGTCTGAGGGGGGCACAAAACACTGACCTGAGGTCTGATGGGGGCACAAGACGATGACCTGAGGTCTGATGGGGCACAAGAAGCTGATCTGAGGTCTGATGGGGCACAAGACGCTGATCTGAGGTCTGAGGGGGGAACAAGACGCTGACCTGAGGTCTGATGGGGGCACAAGACGCTGACCTGAGGTCTGATGGGGGCACAAGACGCTGACCTGAGGTCTGATGGGGGCACAAGACGCTGATCTGAGGTCTGATGGGGGCACAAGAAGCTGACCTGAGGTCTGATGAGGGCACATTGTGTGATCTGAGGTCTGATGGGGGCACATTGTGTTGATCTGAGGTCTGATGGGGGCACAAGACGCTGATCTGAGGTCTGATGGGGCACAAGATGTTGATCTGAGGTCTGATGGGGCACAAGACGCTGATCTGAGGTCTGATGGGACACAGACGCTGGTCTGAGGTTATGGGGCACAAGACGCTGATCTGAGGTCTGATGGGGGCACAAGACGCTGATCTGAGGTTGATGGGGCACAGATGTTATCTGAGTCTGAGGGGGCACAAGACGCTGATCTGAGGTCTGATGGGGGCACAAGACGCTTGATCTGAGGTCTGATGGGGGCACAAGACCTGATCTGAGGTCTGATGGGGCACAAGACGCTGATCTGAGGTCTGAAAATTGGGGGGCACAAGAACGCTGACCTGAGGTCTGATGGGGGCACAGACGCTGGTCTGAGGGGGGCACAAGACCCTGATCTGAGGTCTGATGGGGGCACAAGATGCTGACCTGAGGTCTGATGGGGGCACAAGACACTGACCTGAGGTCTGATGGGGCATTTTATACTGCACACATTATGGGGGCACACATTATGGGGGCATTTTATACTGGCACCTTATGTCAGGCACCATGGGGACAAGGGGAGGAGCACTATGGGGGCACTATATAGGAGTATTTTATACTGGCACAAATTATAGGGAACTATGTAGCTCAACTGGGGGCACTAAGATTTTTTTGGGGCACACAGTGGGCATTGGCACACATTATGAGGGCATTATGGGGACATTGACTCTACTGGTGGCACTAATTATTTCTATTGGGACTTTGGGGAGCACTATTATTGTGAGGGGCACCCTGTCACGCTATCAGCTTAGCACAGTTAATTTTGAGGAACATTTTGGTTACACTTTAGTAGCAAAGTTATTTTTTTTAGAGCACTGTGTGCCAATAATTACTAAAGGAAGTACTATCTGTGGAGCACAGTGTCTGAGTATTGGGGGGGGGGCAGGATGGGGTGTTCAAGAAGGTGGGAGAATGATGGAAAAGTAGGAAACTAAGATGTCTGTCTGTCAAATTCCGCAGAGAGAAGAGATGGCTGAAAGAAATCATCATGGCGGTCTGGTCTGAATGGAGAAGATTGAGGACACAGAATGTCTACATCAAAGAAGACGTCACTGGATGTAAGAGCTGTGGCGCTGTTTTAGGCTACTTTCACATCTGAGTTGCTGGAATTCACTGACTCCGGCACTGCTGGATACAGAATACCCGCCGGCCAGTAAAACGGCAGCGGTAAAGCAGTGCAGTGTGTAATTGTGAACAGAAGAACCCTGGCCCTTGCCGGGCTGCCTGGGTGAAATTAAGGGTACATCTGGGTTCAACTCTGAACCCTGACAACCCCTTTAAGGTTTTCCTCTCTTTTTTTTTTTTTCTTTTGCCGGGCACTTACTGGGAGAGGGGCATGGTTTAGCAGGTTGGGGGTGTGGTTTGGCAGGTTGGGGGTGTGGCCTAAAATGTCCTCCTTTTTGGGATGAAGCAGGTGGCCACCCTAACTACAGGTGGGCATTATCTATATACTTGCATTACAGGGGAGAATTATATATATATCGTTACTACAGGGGGAACATTATCTATATACTGGCAATAGAGGGAAGCATGTAGGAGTATTATATACTGGCACCACAGGGGGACATTAACTATTGGCACCATAAGCAGAGCATTATCTAATGGCACTACAGGGGGTATTATATATATACTGGCAGTATGGGGGGGCAGAGGAGGGGAGATATAAATGCAGGAGGGCATTAGAACTACAGGGAACCCTGCAGGAAGGCTTTTATAAATACTGGGGACAGTGTGTTTATATTATTACTACTGGGGGTACTGTAAGGGCATCATTATTATTATTACTATTATTATTATTATTATTATTATTGGTTACAATATGTAGGCATTGTTACTAATGGAGACACTCTTGGGGAGTATTATCACTATTGAGGGCACTATTACTAATTAGGGAAGTGTGGGAGCACTATTACTATGGAGGATTATCCATATGGCACTGTTATTTCTGACAGTATAGTGTTTGTGGGCATGAGGGAGCACAGCAGGCACAGTATTGAGAGTAGCAGCAGAATGACAGCGACCTGTATAAATTTGGGAGTTAATCTGGGGTCTGTATGAATCTGGGGACTGACTTCCAAAATCGGTAACCATCTCCCATCTACCATGTGCCATATAGTAGTACTAATTTCTTCTTATGTCCCAGAGGCGGCTGCATATCCCTGACCAATGACGTCTGTGCGAGATGGTCTGGACCAAATGGAGAAGAAAAGGGAAGAGAACAACTCAAAACCATGGAGACATCTCCTGTAAGTCACTGGATCGGCCCTTGACTGCTTCTTTTCAAATGTGAATTAATATCTTCATCATAAAGTAGGGTCACATTAAATTGATTTGGTGGGGCGGTAGGTTGCAATTTGCCAGCTCCACCTTGGGCACCAAAATACCTCACCCGACTCATCTCATTTATGACTAGGTGTGCACCGCTTCATAGATTAAATGCATCCACTGCTGGCGCAGATGATATCAAAACCAGCATCGTGCATGCTGGTCTTGATAAATAAGAGCCTATGTTTTTCTAAGATTTGTTACGATTGTGGACAAATATATATTTTTTTATTGTAAACTACTTTTAGACAATTACTTATTTTATTATTTTTATTAAATTTTATTTCATATTTTTGCCCCACTAGGGGACTTAAAGCTGCGATCATCAAATAGGGAGAAAGAAGTTACAAGTACAATAGTTACAAGTTCATAGAATGTTCCAGAAAATAAATTTCAGTATATGGATGCAAATGTCAAATTACCGTATTTTTCGCTTTATAAGACGCACTCCCCCCCCCCCCCTCAAAAGTAGGGGGAAAATTGCTGTGTGTCTTATAAAGCGAATACAAGTGGTGGGGGCACAGTGGGCTGATATGGGGGCATAGTGGGCTGATCTGAGGTCTGATGGGGGCACAGTGGGCTGATATGGGGGCATAGTGGGCTGATTTGAGGTCTGATGGGGGCACAGTGGGCTGATATGGGGGCTGATGGGCTGATCTGAGGTCTGATGGGGGTCTGACATGGAGGGCTGATGGGGTTCTGACATGGAGGGATGATATGGGGGTCTGATGTGATGTCCTGTAATTTATGGGGGGTCTGATATGAGGTGTGATGAAAAATATTTTTTTCTTATTTTCCTACTCTAAAATCTGGGGTGCGTCTTATCATCAGGTGCGTCTTATAAAGCGAAAAATACGGTATACATTAAGCTAAATGCAGACATGTCATTTCAGAAATAATTTATAGGGATCACCTGCAGGCATTCAGGATCATACAAAATATCCGTTAACATGGACCGATAATCAGGCCGATTATCTGGGAATGAGCATTTGTACAAATGCTTGTTCCTGATAATTACCCTGTGTAGATGGTCCAACGTTCAGATGCTCATTCATTTCGTAATCGTGTTGTTCTGCTACTTAGGAACAATGATTCTCTATGGGGACAAGCAATCGCTCATGTACGCTGACCATCAGACAATTATTGAGAACGCCGAGAGTCATTCCCAATAATTGCCTGACATACCAGTCTGTGTAAAAGGAACCTTTTTTTCAGGTTTATTTTATACTCCTCATGCTCAATAATTCTAAGTTTCTATAGTGTAGTGTGAACAGCACAGATATTGCAGACGTGATATTCAGTGGTAGATGTTAAAATAATATTAGAATAGCTTTAAATTTGTCACATTAATTTTTTCCTTCATTGGCATTGGAAAATTTTACTCCATCAAAACTAATCTTCCATCTGTGCAGAGAACCGTAAATCTTACACACAGTAGTTTTCAGTTTCACAGGGCGATGCCAAATAGGGGTCTCACAGGCCAAAAATAAATAAGTGTGCTTCAACGGCAATGTGATCCCGCACTTGTGTAAACAAAGTAAACGGCTTTCTAGACAAAAATCAGGCTTTAATCCTTACATTTGTGGAGGGAAGTGATGAAGACCTTAGAAGTGGACGTGGAAAATCGTATACGTATGACAAAACATATTTAACAAAGAAATATCTTATGATTTTTAATGGGTATGTTATTTGCCATTATCCCTGTACGTAGGTGGTAGCTATTTCTGAGCTGAGGACAGACGTCCAGGTAATTTCAGAACATATGACTGGGGCAAACAGCTGTGATTTGGGACTACAACATTCACACTGAAGTAAATGTCCTTACTTGGTGCATTTGTGGCAATAAACGTTGGCTTCATGAACAACAGCACAGCCTCCCATTAAAACAATGGGTGTGATTTCTACATGGCGGCTTTTCGGCGTGGTATCTGCACTAAATTCAGCCTGCAAAAATTGCTGTGCGAACAGCCCCTAAGACAACATAAGATCTGAGGACATGACATTTCTATTAGGGCTTATGCACACAAACGTATTCTCTTTCCGTGTCCATTTCGTTTTTTGGGGTTTTTTTGCGGACCGTACGCGGAACCATTCATTTTAATGGGTCCACAAAAAAAACGGAAGTTACTCCCTGTGCATTCCGTTTCCATATGTCCGTATTTCCATTCTGCAAAAAAATAGAAGATGTCCTATTACTGTCTGCATTACAGACAAGGATAGGACTGTTCTATTAGGGGCCAGCTGTTCCGTTATGCAAAATACAGACTGCACACGGACGTCATCCGTATTTTGTGCGGATCCGTTTTTTACAGACCGCAAAATAACAACGGTCGTGTGTATGAGCCCTTAAAATGTGTATGGAAGGCTAACAAAGGCTAGCAATAATGTATTTATATTACAGGTGAGGTATACCACTTTATAATATAGTCAGGTAGGATGTGAAGATTATCTGTCACCAGTTTTACGCTGCCGCTGGGTCATGTGCTTCTTTTGACCGACTGGTTTTCTTAAGGTTCCTTCACATACACAATTTTGTTCTGGGCATTTTTTTTCTGGCCAAAAGAAACACATCAAAAACACCTGACTTGAACAGCATTTTTGCCCATATAGCGTGTTTTACCTCTGAATATTTTAATAAAGTTTTTTGCATGCCTAACTTTATTTTTAGAAGATAAGACACTTGATTTGCTATAGTAAGACGAAAACACAGTACAACATAGGGTAGTACGTTGGAAATATTGGTCAAGATATGGAGTATTTCCACAGTGGAGCCTCACCTTTGAGAGTTGTGCTATGAATAGGCACAACTCTATTGTAGACTTTGAGAAGATATACGTCCAGTAGCCAGGTGTGCTGCCACGTTTGGTAGAGAGGCCAAATCTTCCAAAGGATTGTAGTAGGTAGAGGAAAATAGCTGCTTGACCCAAAAGAACTGGCTTCAACCGGTTCCGGTGTTTTAATTAGTTCTTTTTTATTGTATAAAATGCAGTGTAGCCAAAACAATGCATTTCGGGGATACTCTGGTCACCTTCATCAGGTTAAGGCTGTATACATGCATAGTCAATAAGTGATAGGACTGCCACATAACTCCTAAGGAACATCCAGCCGACCCATAATAAAACAGTCCTATCCTTGTCCGTAATGCAGACAAGGATAGGAAATGTTCCATATTTTTACAGATGCCGCGAATCGGACATATGGCTGCGGTCACCACAGTGTGCTCTCTGCATCTTTTTCGGCCCCATTGGTCTGCATACGACCTGCAAAAAATGTAGATTGGATGCTGACAAAAAATACATTTGTAATGCAGGATGCCTTAGGATGCTAATACACAATATGGCCCCATCAGGGGGTCCACATGAAGCTCACTAGTAATTGCCATGCCTGTACCTGTTGACTGACACCATTATATGCTATTTCTTTCATATGGCATGTACAAGCATGATCCTGCAAGCACAGCCATCACATGCAGGCAGCCTTAGAGTTTTAAAGGGGTTGTCTCAGGTTTTGATCTTGATGGCCTATTCTCAAGATAGGTCATCAGTATGTGATCGGTTGGGGTCTGACTCTGAGCACCTCAGCAGATTAGCTGTTTTAGGAGGCCGCCCTGCTCCGGTGAGTGCTGTGACCTCCTCTCAGCTTAATAAGGACAGTGTCATATAGCAGCTGTGCTTGATATTGCAGCCCAGGCCCATTCACTTGAAGGGGACTGAGCTGCACCAAAGCCATGTGACAGATAAACATTATGTTACTGGCCTGGGAACAGGCCGTAGCACTCACTGGAGTGTCACTGCCACTTCGAACAACTGATCAGTGGTGGTGCCGGTACATTAGTTGGATCCCCATCACTCAGATATTGACGATCTAGCCTCAGAATAAGCCAGCATTATCAAAATCCCGGAAAACCCTTTAAAAAGGGCCTTTCACTGGAATGATTAGTAGATATCAGGGCGTTTTTTTTTTTTTTCAGGTAAGCTGCTCCGTTCCTCCGCTGTGTCTCCTGTTCACTTTTGCCTCCTTGTATGCTAATTAGTAGCATTGGTACAGGGAGGAGGAGACAGCCACATTTCTCAAGAGGCCAATCACAGTGGAGTGCGTCACATCCGGGGAGAAGGTGAGCTTTTTTTTCCCCTGGCTGAGATGCTCTCCACTGCGATTGGCCAGCTCACAGCCAGGGAGAAGGAGATGCCCTTTGAGAGACATGGCCGTCTCCTCCTCCCTGTTACCAATGCTACTAATTAGCATACAGGGCGAGAAAAGTGAACAGGGGGCACAGCGGGGGAATGGAGTAGCACATCTGAAAAAAAAAAAGCGCCATGATATCTACTAATACACTGCCAGGTACTAATATTGTAATATCAGGACCAGTGAAAGGTCCTCTTTAAATTAAAGAAGAACCGCAAAAAAAGTTTATTACATGTCCTGCTAGAAATGTACATGATGTAATCTGTAGTGAATGTCATTTTCTTACCAGTGTCTGTATTTGTGAGTTATATCTCCCTGATGTTTCTCATCTGTGTCATGTGACCAGCAATCATACTCACCAACTTACACAGCATCTTATGTGTGGACAGGAAGTCTATTTCTCTATGCATTCCTATGGGAGCCTCACTCTGAGTCTCATAGGAATAAATAGAGAAGTAAGTGGCTTCCTGTCCTGGGTCAGTTGGAGGTCAGGGAGTTGGTCACATGACCAAGCTACAATTAGAATAGAGGGGATAACTCACAAATACAGTCTCTGATAAGAAGATTGCATTCACTATACTGTAGATCAGTGATTTTCAACCAGTGTGCCTCCAGCTGTTGCAAAACTACAACTCCCACCATGCCCTTCTGTAGGCTGATAGCTGTAGGCTGCCTGGGCATGATGGGAGTTGTAGTTTTGCAACAGCTGGAGGCACACTGGTTGAAAATCACTGCTGTAGATTACATTATGCACCTTTCTAATAGGTCAGAGAATAAACATTTTTGCGGGAGTTCTTCTTTAATAAAGATCAAGTTTTGCTCAATAAGTTCCATTAAACTATATATGAATCTATTCAGCTCCTTCTACTTTTATAACATGATGCCTATAAATTGCTCTGCATTTTCATGGCGACACGTTCCCTTTAAAATCCTCCCAATACAGTGCACAAACTTGAGAGTCGTGAAAGAGACCTGTCAATCATCCGTGGTAGGGGAGGGGCAGTCGCAGCTCATAAATATCAGTGCTCCAGGACTTAGCTCCTGCTGAAGCTTCTAACCAGGGATGTTAAGCAAACGATTGGGTCAAAAAAAGTAAGTGACCACCCAACATTTCAGTCTTGGTCTCTGTCCTTAGGTTAGGTTTATGCTCCGCTTCCCAGATAAGGTGGCATATGCTGTGTAACGCCTAGCACAGGGCTTTGCAATTACGAGAGCATGGCAGAAGCATTATCTCTTTGGTGTTCTTTGAACCTAATGGCATTGACCTGTATCTACGTTCTGTACCCTTGACTAGGCATACCACAGATTATAAGTTGACTAAACTACTCCCAGCAGCCTTCAAGCTTCCATTCAGATCGAGCTGACCAATGACAGGCAAAATTACTTGTTTTCCAAGAGTCTGTGCTTGTGTAAGCATTTATAGCATTCAAATCTAAGGCCAACCACTGTGATCGCCATCAATTACGAGAATGCCGTGGCAAGATTTCTGGTAAAACTATGAAGAATGCTGAGCTATAAAACTGGACACACCCTATGGATGCGAAGGTGGCTGTGATTGAAATGAGTGTGAACACTTGTCCCAATTATTTATATCACCTATAACTTGTACTTATGAAATACAGAGCTGTTTAAAGGGATATCCCCTTCTAATAAGTTTATGGTAAATCCATAGGATGAAATAATGAAGGAGTCAGCGTCCGACTGAAGTCTTTTGGGCACCAGAGGAGATGATTCTGAGGGCCCACCCTCTGTATATATAGGACCTTAAAGGGGTTGTGTCGCAAAACATATTCTACATTTTTCAAACCAACACCTGGATCTGAATACTTTTATAATAGCATGTAATTAAAATTTTAGTATAGCCAGTGAGCTATTCAATAAAATATATCAGTTTAGCGCCACCTGCTGTTTGTTCTTTTCCTTATTTTTTATCCATCTAACTGAACTGGTCGAACATGCTCACTTTAAATCTTCCACCGCACTAGCCATATGTTCTGTTAGAAGCTGTGGCAGTTAGAAGAAGAGAGCTACGGCAGAAAGGAGACAGCCCCTGAACTATCAGACTGAGCAGAGCAACTGGAGAAGTGAATGTGGAGATTTCTGGACCCATGTGAGGTACAGGGCTGGTTCTTTGTTAGAAAGCTATTTTCATGTGCTATATGTCTAATGTTCATTTTTACATCAATCATGGCGTAACCCCTTTTACGGACCCTGTTTTTATTAGGGTTCCATTATTGTCATTGCTTGGGCCCCCTGTAGGATCCTCTGGTACACTGGTGGGCCAGTCCAACCCTAGAAGGAGCTGTCACTGCTTTTCCCTACATACCCAGACATTCACTTCATTGTGCTGTGGTTCCCCTTCATTCTCAGGACCAGGGGGTTTAAAGGGGATTTCTCACAAAGAACATTTAACAAAGGATAGGGGTTAAATGTCTGATCACTGGGACCTCTAGTGATCACAAGATTGAGGTCCCAAGTCTCCATTAGGGCGGTAGTAGCATAGATAGTAACATAGACTATATTTTATTCATTTTCATATAGCCTATACTTCTGAACAGGGCCGGCCTTAGGGTAGATGGCGCCCTGTGCGAAACTTTCTCTCGGCGCCCCCCCCCCCCCCTCCGAGTGACAGTACTAACGTCATACAGTATAGAGCTATAAATACAGTGCAGAGATATATAGAGTGATATAGGTAGGTAGAGTAAGACAGTGTATATATATATATATATATATATATATATATATATATATATATGTATTTATAGCTCTCTATACTGTCCTATATCACACTATATATCTCTGCACTGTATTTATAGCTTTCTATATTGAAATGTAACCTAATATAGCGCACATACCTCTTACATCCAGTGACGTCTCCTCTAATATAGATCTTCTCTTTCCTCATCTTCTCCTTTCAGACCAGACGCCATTTTTCAGCCATTTCTCATCTCTGCAGTTTGACAAAAAAAATCTTAGTTTACACAGTGTCCTAAAATAACTGCGCCCAGCAAATAGTGTCCTGTAATAGTGTAAACATAACGCTCCCCAGAAATAACTGCGCTGATACTGTGCCAGGGTGCCCCCACAGTAATAGTGCCCCCCACAGTAATAGTGCCCCCAAAGTCCCAACTAATAATTCTCTGCCAGAGTGCACTTGTTAGTAATAGTCCCCCCAACAGTACTAATGTCCCCACTGTGCCCCAGAAGTAATAATGCTTCCAATGTGCCAGTAAGAAGTGCCCCCCAATAATGTGCCAGAAGTTCCCCCCATTGATTCCCCCCCCAAAATCATGTGCCAGTAAAAAGTGTCCCACCCCCATAGATGCCCCCCAAATTATGTGCCAGTAAGAAATGCCTCAGTGCCCCCATGTGCCAGTAAGAAATGCCCCCAGTGCCAGTAAAATGCCCCCAGTGCCCCATGTGCCAGTAATAATGCCCCCAGTGCCAGTAAAAATGCCCCCAGTGCCAGTAAAAATGCCCCCAGTGCCCGCATGTGCCAGTAACAATGCCCACAATACCCCCATGTGCCAGTAAAATGCCACTATGTGCCAGTAAAATGCCCCCAGTGCCCCCTTGTGCCAGTAAAAATGCCCCCAGTGCCAGTAAAATGCTCCATGTGCCAATAAAAATGCCCCCAGTGCCCCCTTGTGCCAGTAAAATGCCCCCAGTGCCAGTAAAATGCCCCCAGTGCCCCCATGTGCCAGTAAAAATGCCCCAGTGCCCCATGTGCCAGTAAAAATGCCCCAGTGCCAGTAAAAATGCTCCCATGTGCCAATAAAAATGCCCCCAGTGCCCCCTTGTGCCAGTAAAATGCCCCCAGTGCCAGAAAAATGCCCCCAGTGCCCCATGTGCCAGTAAAAATGCCCCCAGTGCCAGTAAAAATGCCCCCAGTGCCAGTAAAAATGCCCACAATACCCCCATGTGCCAGTAAAATGCCACTATGTGCCAGTAAAAATGCCCCCAGTGCCCCCTTGTGCCAGTAAAAATGCCCCCAGTGCCAGTAAAATGCTCCCATGTGCCAATAAAAATGCCCCCAGTGCCCCCTTGTGCCAGTAAAATGCCCCAGTGCCAGTAAAATGTCCCCAGTGCCCCCATGTGCCAGTAAAAATGCCCCAGTGCCCCATGTGCCAGTAAAAATGCCCCAGTGCCAGTAAAATGCTCCCATGTGCCAATAAAAATGCCCCCAGTGCCCCCCTTGTGCCAGTAAAATGCCCCAGTGCCCCCTTGTGCCAATAAAAATGCCCCCTTGTGCCAGTAAAATTGCCCCCAGGTGCCAGTAAAATGCCCCCATGTGCCAATAAAAATGCCCCCATAAAAAAAAATAAACACTTACCTCCATGGAGCCGGCAGCGATGCGATGCAGGCCTCTTCCGGCCTGTGTCCCGCGCTGTACGGCTCAGGAGGCACGATGACGTCATCGCGCCGCCTGAGCTGGCCTCTGATAGGCTGCAGGCCTAGGGCCTGCAGCCTATCAGAGGAACGGGCAGGGGAGACGCCTCTCCCTCCCCTGCCCTGCATCTCCAAAGGCAGACTATGGAGATGAGCGCTTCCACAATGGAAGCGCTCATCTCCCTCTGCCCCACCGCCGCCCCCAACTGTGCGGCACTTGCAGGGCACGGCCGGGCCATTAAGGGGGCGCTCTGGCAGGGCGCCCCCTTAAGTGGCCGGGAGTGAAGCGCCCTGTGCGACCGCACGGGTCGCACACCCCAAAGGCCGGCCCTGCTTCTGAATAACTCCTTGAATTGATAAATTGGCCTCTTTAATTTGCTCTGTCAGATGTCGCTGTATTGCCTTCTACTGAGTGCAAAAATTGCGGAATAATATGGACCGCAAAAGCCAACATACATTCTTCAGCCATATTTTCTAATGACACAAATAACTGTTTCAGATCTTTTCCTTTTCATCAACAGAATAATTACAAAAAACTCATGGATGTTTTCCAGGCTTTTATTAAAAATATAATTCCACTTGTAACAGTTTCATACGCAATACAAATGTTTAGTATAATAAAAACATACATGTTTAAAGGTTTCAAGCATAAAACATCCGCATTTGCTTAATATATATAAAAATGTCCATACTTCCAAAAATATTGCAGTGCATTTCAGACATATTGCTTTCAAAAGTGTGATAACTCAACTTTCCTCTTTGACCTATTTTAGGTCACTTTTCCTACAAACATTTCAAAAAGACAAATATATTGCACCTTAAAGGAAAAATAAAGCTACAGATTACATAAGTTAAAGGGTGTTCCCAGAACTCTATTTACCTGGCACCAGCAGTAACTACTGATACAAGTTACTCTCAAGGATACTCAGGATAAAAAAAAACTGTATCTGAGAACCAAACTGCCCAAACTTACTAGTACTCTGCTATGGTAGCAGTCATCAGCAGAGGCATCCATTGGCATTTTTGTATTAGGACTCATGCACATGAGTGTTGTGCAGATTCATAATAAAGCACCTATAGGCCTGTGCGTCCATATATGTACCCCTACGGACCCTGAGTCCCGCTATAGGTGCATATGGGTTTGAGTATGAGCCCTAAATATGAGGCCTTCTTCACACAGTGCAGTGTAAAACTGGATGGTAGAGAAGACCTAATATTTTTACTATGCCTTATACTTTTACATTCCACACATAGGAAACACGTGGCCAAACTGCACTGTGTGAACGTGACTGGAAGAGTATCTGTCACCATGATTTTAGTTAGAATAAATGCTTTATTAAAATAAATTCTCATAGTGTGTTTTACAGCATTTTTTTTTTCAGGAAATTTTTAGTCCTGAGAAAATGAGTCTAAGTGTTTTTTTGGTCTCTGAATGAGTCTAAAAGGAGTTGTGCAATCCTATACAATTGAGCCTAAGGATAGACCATCATTTGAATAGTGAAAACAATGGGAGGCAAAAAAGCAGGAATTTTGGCATTTTTCAGCAAAAATGTGAATGGTCACTTACTGCAGCACTGCTCCCAATGGGAGCAATACTGCAGTAAGTAGCTCTGTCCAACTCATAATGGATTGAGTTGTATATTTCTGGCATCGAGTTCCAGCATTGGGGTATAACAGCAGTAAGGTGGGGTTTTGGGCCCCCTGCCAATCATATAGTGATGGTCTATACTGAGGGCAAACCTTCACTTGTGAAACCTTTTAAGGCTGGAGCTTCAGTGACAGCTTAGAGACCTATCAAAATGACTGTTGCAGAGAGGTGAATGGAACGTCACATGACAGGCCAGCCAACTGTCAGCTTGTAGATGAAGAAATGAAATGATGAAATTTGGTGGATCACAATGTCCGTTATGCGAAGACAATAACCTTCTCATAATACAGAATATATTTATTAAACTTTTATATATATTTTGTGAAAAAAACAAGAAAAGGGGCATTTTGGTGACAGATACTCTTCAAAAGTACCTGATAACATGGGTGCATACGTAACGTTCAGTAAAACTTAATAATCATTGGCATATTAAGTGGATGAAGCCTGAGTTCTGACGTCCCCCCATATGTAAACGTGTTAATGCTACTAAGAGATCTTTGGGATAAAGCAACTTATAACTTAGCCTTACATTTCTTTAAATGCATTTTACTTCCCCAATCCATCAAATCACATGCTAATCATTCAGAACATAAAACCAATATGGTGTACCCGGAACACCGCTTACCAATGTACATCAGCACATTTCAGCACATAAAGAATGCGACAATCAGGCTAGGTTCATACACTGTGCATTAGTGAAGCCTTTTATGCTTTTTTTTTTTTTTTTGCCAAACCCAGAAGTGGATCCTAACAAGATGAAAAATATAACAAAAGGACTTTCTGGATCCAATCTTGATTTTGGAAAAATAAAGCAACACAAATTTACTTGCATGAACAAGCCCTTTAAATGATGCTACATCACTAGGACACACCATCACTTTTTGATAGTCGGATCGTCGGGGATCCTGTGTCAGAGAGGGTCTTGGGAGTCGCACCTCCACCAATCAGAAAGGAATGGTACTGTATACCTTAGTAATATGCCATCACTTTCCATGAAGGGAATACTCCTTTAATGCAAAAGTCCAATACAAACACTGCAGATACAAATCTCTGGATACTTCCCAGGTTGGTGAACGGTTGACTACATAGCAGCTCATAAATATTACAATACTGGTGATACCCTTCACCAGTATAATAACCATGCATATAACACTGTGGTACAAAAAAGTTCATTTCTCATCAGTACCATTTCTGTGTATGGTACTTATAGTCAATGCAAGTCCATGATTGATGGGTTACATACTGGCAAATAATAGCAAAACAGCACCTGCTGATAACATACATTGTTAAACTAGTTTCTGTGCCTTCTATGTGAAAAAAAAAAAAAAACACATTTCTATTAGAGGGGTTGTCCAGGATTTTGATACTAATGGCCTATCTCCAAGATAGATCATCAATATCTGATTGGTGGGGATCCAGCTCCCAGCGGCCTCGCTGATCAGCTGTTTGAAGAGGCCAGTGATGTCATGGTACATTGGTCATGTGACCCAGATGCAGCTCAGTCCCTTTCAAGAAAATGGGTCTGTGCTGCAATACCAAGCACAGCCACTATGCAATGTATGGTGCTGTGCTTGGTAAGCTGTGAGGAGTCCATCTATTCATACAGCTGATTGTGGGGGTCCCGGTTGTCAGACCACCACTGATCAAATATTGATGACCTATCCTGAGGATAGGCATACATCAGAAAATTCTGGGAAACCCCTTTAAACTGCTCTCATTTATTGGAGTAAGTCTACTATAAACCTCATAAAGGGGTGCAAAGGACAGAACTGTCATTTTATTTTTCAATGAGTTTTCCAGGACCCCAAACATTTTGATGAAAAATAGCCAGGAATGATCTAAAATTAAAAAAAAAAACATTACTCATCTGCTCAGTCTTCTAGCTATATTCTAGTGCTGTCGCTATGCTAGTATTTGTCTCCAGTGCTGCGGCAATGACATCATCAACTATTCTACGTGATCACTGCAGCCAACATTGGCCTCAGCAGTCACATGAAGTACTCTGGCACCTCATCATAGCAAGACTGCAGCAGAGAAATGCCCAACCTGCCAGGTGACAGCTAAGGGGAGTGATTGGTTGCAGTGATCACATGGTTTAGTAGGTAATGTCATCACTGCAGCACTGGAAACAAAGACCACTGGGACAACCCGAGCAGCAACACTGGAGCAGCTGGAAATTGAGCAGGTGAGTATGACTTTTTTTTTAAAGTTTAGATCATTCCCAGCCTTCATCAAAGTTTTTGTGGTCCTGGAAAACCCCTTTAAGGGTAAACATACTGCCCCTGTTAAAGCAGTAAAATGTGTGCTTATTATTTTGGGCTGCCTCTACAAAAATTACTTTTGTTGCCCATAGCAACCATTTACAATGCCGTTTTTATTTTTTCAAAGAAGTTTACAGTGGGTCTTCTCTTTGGACAATCCCTTCAAGTTAGGTATAAGTGTGTCCTTGCCGGGATCCCCAGCTAACAGAGTACCATGCAGCCCCCCTCCCCACAGGGGAAATGAATCAGTGGTTTGTCTATGTAATGGAGGTCCAATCCTCCAGAACCAGAGATCCACTTTGTAACCGCTCTCCAAAAAATGAGGAATCCCCTCTTTTATGTCTTAGGGTATATGAAGTATCTAAACTGTGCAACCCCTTTAAACATGTAAGCTGAACTGTAACTGATTGCTTTGGGCAACAAGAGTAGTCCAATGCTAGCCTATTTTTATAAAGTGCCTAAGGTTGCAGCTGCCTTATATTTCGCTTGACACGACAGCGTCGTGCAACAATTTGCTGTCTGGTATAAGTCAAATTACTTTTATATATCGTACTGTATTACATTGGGTAGCACAGGATCATATATATTTATATAATTCATCTCGTACGGCATATATCACCCATGACTGCTGGGCAGCTAAAAGGCCTCATATGTGATTAGAGGACAACAGCTCTTCATTTCTACTAAATGGAACATATGATGATGCTGGTGTGACATGTAGCCATGTATATCCCTTGCCTGCTCCAAGCCTAACGCACACGCTTACAAATTCTCAAATCCTTAAAGTGTTTGGTCACTTTCTGGCTATTGCTGACCAATGTGCTTGTAACATGACTATATGGCACTTACTAATATAGCCTTTGTTGAAATTCTGTCATTTCCTATATTTCATAAGGTATACTCCCTTGTTGCCAAGTCTTGTGTGCTGTCCACACTGAGGTCCTGTCCATAAGGCCTCATTCAGACGACCGTATGAATGGGGCCGTATGTATTCCGCAAAATTGCGGAATACATGCAGCCCCATTCAACTCTATGGGAGCGCACTATGCCGCGGCTTCGCATAAAAAGATAGAACATGTCCTATACTTGTCCATACGCACGGACAAGTATAGGCATTTTCAATGGGGCCGCACGGCGTGTGTTCCGAACGCTGCAGAACACACGCCGGGCGTTCCCCATATATTTGCGGGTCCGCAATAATGCGGACCCGCAAATATACGGTCGTCTGAATAAGGCCTAAGATGGCTGCTGATAGAGGGTCATGTGAAAAGGAAAATCACCCCCATGTGATCTCTCCTCCATTCAAATACACTGCACCTGCCATCTGTACTTCTTTTGTTGGAAGTTTAGTACAGATGTGTGATGTGTCTGGTCATATGGCCCTCCATTGGCGGCCATCTTATGGACAGGACCTCTATGTGGACAGCACGGAAGATTTGCCTAACAAAGGGGCTTATGAAATATAGCAAATGACATAGAATATCAATAAAGGCTATATTAGTAAGTGTCCATACTTACCAACGTTTCAGTTGGTAAAGTTGAGGCATGTCAGCCCTGCTCCTGGGAACGCCCCGACCCTGCCTGGGAACACCCACTTATGGGCAGGTTTATGCTAGCCAGGTCCATTTTTGGTCTGGGACAGAACAAATTTGCCAGGACTGTCTCAGGGACAGTCCCACCAAATACAGGACAGTTGGCAACTATGAGTGCCATATAGTCATCTTACATACACATTGGTCACAAGTAACCAGAAAGTGGCCAACCCCTTTATTGGAATTTAACCATACAAGCTACTGGTCTTCGGTGATAGAAAAGATGACAAAGGCACAATTTTAGGTTTTTATATCAAATACAGGACACTTGGCAACTATGAGTGCCATATAGTCATCTTACATACACATTGGTCACAAGTAGCCAGAAAGTGGCCAACCCTTTTATTGGAATTTAACCATACAATCTACTGATCTTCGGTGATAGAAAAGATGATAAAGGCACCATTTTAGGTTTTTATATCAATGTGCATTAAGTATGAAAAGCTAGGGATCTGTCAGAAAATGTAAAGTATGACTAAGATATATCATCGTCAGATTTCATAAGGGGGTTGTATGAGTTATTTGCAAAAGGGACCAAAGCCACTAAAATGCTTACAAGTTATGCTTGCAAGTTATAAACCTGCCATTCCAGTTCCCTGCCATTCCTGTGTCACTGCTCTGGTCCTTCACAGCGGTGACGTAACCGTATACCTCCATATCATCACTGTAGCCAATCACAGGCCTCAGAAGTCTTGTGCCATACATTGTGTAGGCCAGTGACTGGCTGCAGCGGTGACATGGAGTATATAACACATCATTGTTGCAGTCATGTAAACAAAGCTCAGCAGGCAGGACCGGAGTGAGGGTGCTAGAAACAGCAGGGGATTAACTAAATAGTTGCCAACTGTCCCGAATTTTCAGAGACAGTCCTGGCAAATTTGCGATGTCCCTGGATGAAAATGGCGGGACTAACAGAAACTCCACCCACAAGTGGACATTCCAGTTAAGTGTGGGTGTTCCCAGTGGGCCAGGCTTATATGCCCCGATTTTACCAACTGAATTGTTGGTACGTATATAACTAGTGAGCATGCCTTCCTTTATTTTATCACATTCAGTAGCTTTAGGCACATTTTTAGACAACCTCTTTAAACACCTAGAGAACAAAGATGGGAAGATTTCTCAACACTGGTGTAAAGGGAAACTGGCTTAGATGCCCATAGCAACCAATCAGATTGATCCTTCCATTTTCCAAAAGAACTCTGTAAAATGAAAGGTGGAATCTGATTGGTTGCTATGAGCAACTCAGCCAGTTTCCCTTTACACCAGTGTTGAGAAATCTCCCCCAATGTCTTTGAAGTGGAGCGCAACCTTTCATGGGGCTTTGAAACACTCTTCTGGTTTGATAATGTATCATAGTGGCACTTCAGGAGTTTTCATTGATGGAGATTCTTCACCTTTATAAGAAAATCTGTATCTGTGCTTCTCTAATGGAAACCTACCAGGGTGTATTAAAGAGGACCCACTGAATAATTGAATTGTACATGAAATAATCATTCTGGGGCATCTTCTCTTATAACTGTATGCTGCGCTTTTCCTCTATTATTCCTACTAGAAGCTTATAAATCACGTAGTGAGGTCCAAATGGTGTGGCACCAGCAGTCAGACATTAGCACCTGTGTTGTGGATAGATGACACTTCTAAAATGCCACAAAAGCAGTTCTATAACATGATGTTCATTTCCGAAATGCTCCCTTTAGCTATGGTAGTAATTATTTGATCATGACCAAGTTCTACAACTTTCTAATATATGGTACTTGATGTTGCTGTTCCTCGCCATCTTGAAGACCTCTGCTTTCTGTCAGAGAACAGGAACAATGTAATTTAGATCCAGATGCTGAAAGCCTATCCTGATCCTATCCAAATTACGCAGATACAAAGCTTGTAAGGTATCTACTGTAACGAACCTCGTACCTGTGTCAGCTTAACATGATCAGGATGGCCCCTGTAGGTAAACAAGGTTTCCATTCTCTAGCAGCAAGCAGAGGTGTTGAAAACAGTGATAACTCAATTATTAAATAGCTTTCCTTCCATCCATAATGAATAAGCTTTAGTTACATAACACCCGTTATTGGCCTACGGACAATACCAAACGCTGAATAGTAGAGGATCACGTTACAAATCCCCACAATGTATAAGAAGGTTTTCATGGAGCACCCACTGAACTAAAAAATATGGATGTAAAAAATAAAAAGTATTGAAGAAGTTGTGTTCTGTACTGCCCAGCAGTGTAACAGAGCAGAGTACCAGTAACATGGTAAATCCTTCATACATGTAATAGCGTCCCACATACTAGCAGTCAGCATGGCCACCGTTACATACATGCAGTTATTCAACAGTATACTACAGACCAAATCAAGTGCATTTCTGTAGATTTTCTATGCTGCAGGCAGTAAACTGTGAATTGACATCCTTAAAATGTTTCACCATGTATGTCGGGAGACAGACACATATCTCAGGTCATCTGCCCATAGGGCACCCACTGTACCGTACATGCCAGGGCACAGCATGGAACTGCACTTTAAAGGGCATCTGTCATCAGATTTGTACCTATGACACTGGCTGACCTGTTACATGTGCACTTGGCAGCTGAAGACATCTGTGTTGGTCCCATGTTCATATGTGCCCGCATTGCTTAGAGATATGTTTTATGAGCCTCTAGGAGCAATGGGGGTGTTGCCGTTACACCTAGAGGCTCTGCTCTCTCTGCATCTGCCACACTCTCTGCACTTTGATTGATAGGGTCAGGCAGTGAAACCATCATGACACCTGGCCTTGTCCATCAAAGTGCAGAGAGAGCAGAGCCTCTAGGTGTAATGGCAACACCCCCGTTGCTCCTAGAGGGTCATTTGCATATAGTAAAACATCATTTTTCTCAGCAATGTGGGCACTTATGAACCTGGGACCAACACAGATGTCTTCAGCTGCCAAGTGCACATGTAACAGGTCAGCCAGTGTCATTGGTACAAATCTGATGACAGACCCGTTTAAGATGCCAGAAATGATCTGTATATGTCATAGACGGTACAATCAGCCTGTCACTTGCCTATGTAAATGAGAATATAGTGAGGCATAAGATATTACCCATATGACTATGACTCCCCATAAACAAATGTAAATAGGGATAACTGACTCTAGTAGTACAGGGGGTAGCTGACTGCGGTACCCGCCTGTAGTTTAGAAATCCCACATAAGAGCCTCTGACCGAGTAATTTCAGAATAAAAATCAGTCATATAAATGTTTCTAGCACCAGAAAGCACATAAAAACAGTAATACATTGAAAGTAGTTATGTCAATGCAAACAAAGCTTTCATATAACAGATCCACATTTTTCTGCAATAATCCATACTCCAAAAATACACGGAAAAAAAGAAATACATACAAGAGCTTATGAGAAGAATCCTCATGAGAACGCCACCTCAGGACTCCAGTGGAAATCTCACTTAGGCTAACTAGGCTACAGTCTACAAACCGAAAGTCACACAATCCATCAGCTGTGGTTTGTCCTCCTCCTCTTCTGACTCAGCGACTCGCCGCTTGGTTACGCAGCATGCGTGCAAAGCTTATCTTGTAGGCTTCCGTAAGGCCCACCAAACTTTGTGCAAGTCCCACATCCTGCAACATAACATGGAACTTGGTCCAAATCAGCAGAGATATTCACTGTAAGGAGACATTGAAAAGTAACATTACGTGAGAAAAACAAGAGTATTGGTCACGGCATTCACCAAGACATTGTATTACTGGTGGAAATCCTGCTCGGCATGTTAGCTGTTGCACTACAAAGGCTCTCCATGCCAGCCTCCATGCCTAGCTAACATATGCATTAACTCAGCCCTTCTATACAGACAATGTGGGAATGTATCAAGCATTTTACAACACTTTCATAGCACAGAAAAACTGCACATTATGCCGAATGTTTCAAAAAATGGTAAGAAGAATGGGCAAGGGTAACCATGAGAGGGTGCGCTGACATCTTTTGACATATTTATTAAAGTATTTATTACACTGACGATCCATACCCACCACTATCTCCCTCTCCCCAGCGGGTACGAGCACGGAAACGCTCATCTGTCACACCAGTGGTGTCCCTCTGCTTCTTCCCAGCAGGCACTGCTGCCAGGTAGTATCGTTCTGTTCACTCCCCGCAGGCTGGGACCCATTTCTTGCCTGTCCCTGAATCTCTCTGCCTGTATGAAACCCACACACTCACTTTCCAGCTCTAAAAGGGCCAGGGCACACTCCTAAATTTTCCCTAACCTATGGCTGGCCACCACAATTATTTATTTACTGCACCTTCCCCTATCAGAGGATGCCTGAGCAATAGGTTCTTGTAGTCTAGTTTCCAGCAAAGGTGTGCTTTGTGTCTTGTTCGCTCTACTGTGTTCCAACTTTTGCCCTGTCAGTCTCCAGTTGTAACCTTCCACTGCCTGATTTGACCTCTGCCTGATCTAGGTAATGACCCTGAGCTGTCTGGCCCGACCCTCTGACTCACTTTGGATTGCACGAACTTTGTCTGCCCGACCTTGGCTTTTTCCTGACTACAGTTTTGCCTGATCCCTCAAGTGTTTTGTACCAGAGTTTCTTCACCCCATGGGTCAGCATTCTACTCAACAGAGACTACTCCAAGAAGTAGCTGTCTGGTAGTTCCTCTGCAGCGAAGTCCAGATCCCTGCATAGGTGTTAAGGACACAGCCGTAGACACATCTGCTTTGTATCAGTTTTAAGACAAAAAAATGTCTCTCCCTGCTCATAGCTGGTGTAGGTTTCATTTCCTAGTGTAAAGACAACACTGGGTGCGCAAAATTTATAAAGAGGCGTTCACCTATTAATAATTTAAGATCATTTTATTTCATTGCAAATCAATTTATGAAACTGCAGTCTAAAAGGGGTTGTCTTCTCTGGGCAGGGTTGTATTTATAGCTGGTGCCCTCTAGTCTGAATACATCCTATCAGGTCCAGTCCCCAGTATTTAATATTCCTCCATAGTGCCCATCATAATGCCTCCTACAGTGCTACGAGTAATATCTCCCAGTGCCCCGGTAGTAATGTTCCCCACAGTGCCCCTTCCCAGTAGTAATGTCCTCCACAGTGGCCCCCGATAGTAATATCCTCCACAGTGCCCCTCCCCTAGTAATGTCTACTACAGTGCCTCCCCAGTAGTAATGTCTACTACAATGCTTCTCCAGTATTAATGTCCTCCAGTGTCCCCAAGTAGTAATGCCTCCCACATTACCCTCCCAGTAGTAATGTCCCCAAGTGGCCAGTGAAGGAAAAAAAACGAATACTCATTCAGTTTAGTTCCCCGCGATTCATGATGCAGGCCACAGGCCTTTTCTTGCCTTCGGCCTGGGAAGCTGGGACGCACAGGGATTTACTGCCTCATACATAGGATTGCCACCCAGCCGGTATCTCACCGGCAAGGCCGGTATTCTAGTGGCCATGCCGGTGGCTGTAATTTTTTTCTACCGGCAATATTAATTGCTGGTATTTTTCTACAAGACCTGTTACTAATGAGCGCCCTATTTGCTCACGCTGCGGGGAACACTCGCTGCTGACTGGAAGACAGGACCTGCACTAATAGGGGCATTATTCTTACTAGGGGGCACTAATGGGGGGCATTATTAATTCTGTGGTGCACTAATGGGGGAATTACTATTAGTGGTGGGCACTAATGGGGGCATTACTATTAGTGGTGGGCACTAATGGGGGCATTACTATTACAGGGGGCATTAAAATTACTGGGGGGCACTAATGGGGACGGTATTAATTCTGGGCAGCACTAATGGGGGCATTAATATTACTGGGGAGCATTGATGGATGGAGGCATTAATATTATTGGGAGCCACGGTATGACAGCGACTTAACACCCTGTGTTAAGCCATGGCCCCACACCCCTTTTGGGGTGTGGCTTAACTTGACTGGTATTTTTTGTTGGGAAAGGTGGCAACCCTACTCATAGGCCTCAAGCCTACTACTAGGCCTGGGAACTATGAGGTGGAATGGTAGAGTGGGAAAACGTTGGTTTCCATTATCCATTGTAGTATTCAACTGCATCTTCGTCCTGAGGATGGCAATACAGTTGAACTCAGGAGGGGAACTTGCAGCCGCCACTCAGGTACACGCACTTCCAGGTTCCCAACCTCCAGGCATCTAGGCATGTGCCCTCAGGTGCCTAATTTAAAATACGACCCTGCATCTGAGACAGCCACACGCTCCTTCTGCTTCCTCTGCCAGCCCCTTCCTCTCCTTCCTAATTAGGTGCAGGTTCCTACATAGCCATCTCTCCTGGCCATTCACTGTCAGCTAAAATTGACATGCTACCTTTATTCTGTGGCTCAGTATGATTACAGTGATACCAAATTTGTATACTTTTGCTGATGTTTTAGTACTTTGAAAATAAAATAAGAATGTTTGAAAAATATTTACTTTTTGTCGCCATATTCTGACAACTAAAACTTTTTTATATTTCCATCTACAGAGCTGTGTGAGGGTAAGTTGTAGTTTGGTACATTTTGATCACTTTTCATTACATTTTTTGAGGGGGTTAGGTGATCAAAAAATGGCTATTCAGGCATTTAGATTATTTTTGTCTGTAAAGGTATTCACCGTGAAGGATAAATACTTTTATATTTTAATAATTTGGACATTTTCAAATGTGGTAATACAAATTACATTTATTTTTTTTTATTAGTTGTTCATATGTAAAGGGGATGATTTGACTTTTAAATATTTTTTATATTACAATTATTTTATTATATATATTATAATTATCTTTATATTATAATTATCTTATTATAAGTCCTTCCCTTTTTAGTCCCCATAGAGGACCTGAACGTGCCAAAGTCAGGGCTTACAAGGGGACCAACTGGGGGTCAGATGGGGTTCCCTCTTTGACTACCCACTCAAATGCCGCAGTCACTACTGACTGAGGGATCTAAAGGGTTAAGTGTCTGTGATTAGAGTTATATCCGAGACTGTCTAACACAGCAGTCACCCGAGTGTCACGGCGCCAGCTCAGCTCCTGAGCCAGCACCATATTTAAACGTTCTTCATCGATCATAAATGTTTATGCCACAGTTGCCACATTGCTAAAAACTGGCTGAGGCCTATGCTACATACCTGACACATGTATTAAAAATTTACACCAGTAAATGTAGCTGGAATCTATGCCAGGCCATGGCTGGAGTAGATTTCCATTTGGGCACCTGGACAGCCTGAAGATCTTACTTGATCTGACATTTTACTAAGACTGGTATATGAAATGCTTGTCTCAGTAAATCTGCTCCTGTGTGTCACCATGGTTCCAGACTACAACAAACTCCGTGTAGTCTGACCCTGCCATGCTCCATTTGATTTGCCCAATACGGGGGGCAGGCATTTGCGGGTTATGTTTTCCACTTCCGCCTACAAAGCTCCTGTTGTATACCGTATGTCAAACAAATCCATAGATCCTCATTCATCCAACAGCCTAGTACCTCCGTCAGCCTAGTACCTTTTTTCTTTATGGAATAGTGCAGTAGAAAGGCATCCAGTAGAAAAATGTACATTGTGCAATATACTTTTTTAACAATGGGACCCTACAGGTGTATGCCTATACAGTGGCATGACTGGAGGTAACTGCAGGGACAAGAGGGGTTCTTCCAACATATAACTGTGCCAGACACAACAAAATACAATGTGACAGAAGAACTGGACTGCAGGGTCAGTCTACACAAGCTTGCTTTTAGTCTGTAACAATGGAGAACCCTAGATCTTTATAGAAGCTGTATTTCAAAAAACAGTAGGATATTCCTAATCAACATGCAATAATACACGTGTCTTTTTAGCACTGGCTCAAAATGTTTCTTTATGTTCCTTATAAAAAGATACAGAATTATAACGCAGTAAAGGTATCTCTTATGTAACATTTTAACTATAGGTATCTCTTAAAGGGGCTGCCAAGGCTACAGATATTTATATCATCCACACCAATTGTCTGTTTTGGGCTGTATGGAGCAGAAGGGTCTGTATACTGTGTGGTCTCCAGAACGCGTGTACAGAACATTATCTCCCATTCGTACACAGTGCTCTGCCTCCAGCTCTGTATACTGTACGCGTAGTTTCCAATGCCGTGGCTACCCGAAATAGTTGGCCGTCAGGGTGGCAGGTGGCGGATCCCCACAGATATGATACTGATCACCTGTCCTAAGAATAGGTCATCGATATTTGGAGCAGATCCCCACAGATATTATACAGATCACCAGTCCTAAGGATAGGTCATCAATACCTTGAGCGGACCCCCACAGATATGATACTGATCACCTGTCATAAGGATAGGTCATCAGTACCTTGAGCGGACCACCACAGATATGATACTGATCACCTGTCATAAGGATAGGTCATCAGTACCTGGAGCGGAAGACCACAGATATGATAGTGATCACCTGTCCTAAGGATAGATCATCAATATCTGGAGCGGACCCCCACAGATATGATAACTGATCACCGGTTATAAGGATAGGTCATCAATACCTGGAGCGGACCCCTACAGATATGATACTGATCACCTGTCATAAGGATAGGTCATCAGTACCTGGAGCGGACCCCCACAGATATGATAACTGATCACCGGTCCTAAGGATAGGTCATCAATACCTGGAGCGGACCCCCACAGATATGATAACTGATCACCGGTTATAAGGATAGGTCATCAATACCTGGAGCGGACCCCCACAGATATGATACTGATCACCGGTTATAAGGATAGGTCATCAATACCTGGAGCGGACCCCCACAGATATGATAACTGATCACCGGTTATAAGGATAGGTCATCAATACCTGGAGCGGACCCCCACAGATATGATAACTGATCACCGGTTATAAGGATAGGTCATCAATACCTGGAGCGGACCCCCACAGATATGATACTGATCACCGGTTATAAGGATAGGTCATCAATACCTGGAGCGGACCCCCACAGATATGATAACTGATCACCGGTTATAAGGATAGGTCATCAATACCTGGAGCGGACCCCTACAGATATGATACTGATCACCTGTCATAAGGATAGGTCATCAATACCTGGAGCGGACCACCACAGATATGATAGTGATTACCTGTGCTAAGGATAGGTCATCAATACCTGGAGCGGACCCCCACAGATATGATACTGATCACCTGTGCTAAGGATAGGTCATCAATACCTGGAGCGGACCCCTACAGATATGATACTGATCACCTGTCATAAGGATAGGTCATCAGTACCTGGAGCGGACCACCACAGATATGATAGTGATTACCTGTGCTAAGGATAGGTCATCAGTACCTGGAGCGGACCCCCACAGATATGATAGTGATCACCTGTCCTAAGGATAGATCATCAATGTCTGGAGCGGACCCCCACAGATATGATACTGATCACCTGTCATAAGGATAGGTCATCAGTACCTGGAGCGGACCCCCACAGATATGATAACTGATCACCGGTTATAAGGATAGGTCATCAGTACCTGGAGCGGACCCCCACAGATATGATACTGATCATCTGTAGTAAGGATAGGTCATCAACATCTGGAGCGGACCCCCACAGAGAGGATTGTGATCACCGGTCCTAAGGATAGGTCATCAATACCTGGAGCGGACCCCCACAGATATGATAACTGATCACCGGTTATAAGGATAGGTCATCAATACCTGGAGCGGACACCTACAGATATGATAGTGATCACCTGTCCTAAGGATAGGTCATCAGTACCTGAAGCGGACCCCCACAGATATGATACTGATCACCTGTCATAAGGATAGGTCATCAATACCTGGAGCGGACCCCCACAGATATGATACTGATCACCTGTCATAAGGATAGGTCATCAATACCTGGAGCAGACCCCCACAGATATGATAGTGATCACCTGTCCTAAGGATAGATCATCAATATCTGGAGTGGATCCCCACAGATATGATAGCGATCACCTGTCATAAGGATAGGTCATCAATACCTGGAGCAGACCCCCACAGATATGATAGTGATCACCTGTCCTAAGGATAGATCATCAATATCTGGAGTGGATCCCCACAGATATGATACTGATCACCTGTCATAAGGATAGGTCATCAATACCTGGAGCGGACCCCCACAGATATGATACTGATCACCTGTCATAAGGATAGGTCATCAATACCTGGAGCAGACCCCCACAGATATGATAGTGATCACCTGTCCTAAGGATAGATCATCAATATCTGGAGTGGATCCCCACAGATATGATAGCGATCACCTGTCATAAGGATAGGTCATCAGTACCTGGAGCAGACCCCCACAGATATGATAGTGATCACCGGTTATAAGGATAGGTCATCAATATCTGGAGCGGACCACCACAGATATGATAGTGATCACCTGTCATAAGGATAGGTCATCAATATCTGGAGCGGATCCCCACAGATATGATAGTGATCACCTGCCCTAAGGATAGGTCATCAGTAGCTGGAGTGGATTCCCACAGATATGATAGTGATCACCTGTCATAAGGATAGATCATCAATATCTGGAGCGGACCCCCACAGATATGATAGTGATCACCTGTCCAAAGGATAGGTCATCAGTACCTGGAGCGGACCCCCACAGATATGATAGTGATCACCTGTCCAAAGGATAGGTCATCAGTACCTGGAGCGGACCCCCACAGATATGATATTGATCACCTGTCCTAAGGATAGGTCATCAGTACCTGGAGCGGACCACCACAGATATGATAGTGATCACCTGTCCTAAGGATAGGTCATCAGTACCTGGAGCGGACCCCCACAGATATGATACTGATCATCTGTAGTAAGGATACGTCATCAACATCTGGAGCCTGGATAACCCATTTCATTTTTAAAAAATGGTGACTCTCACAGAGGGGAGAATGGCAGAGCTTCCCTTATGAAAGTTTTACCGTCCCCCATCTCTTCAATCCCTTCCTAATGTAAATGTAATCTGTTACACATGAACAAATCCTTATAACTTCCCTACATTACAAGTCTTCATATATTCTAAACAATTTATTTTCTGGAACTCTACAATTCCTAATACACATAAATGCTATCAAAAGCATAAACAACCTATGAATAAGAAACACTTAGCCCGACATAAATCTAAGATTCATAAGACATCTTTCCAGTCTCTGGGTGCTGGAGCTCAAAATATCCCCCTCCCCCCATATATAGCATATCATGTGTTAAAGGGAACCTGTCACATGGAGCATGCTGAGCAGATTGATATATGGAAACATTCAGCGCATCTTGTGTTTTATTCATTGAATATCCATGCACATTCTGGGTTTAGGAGTCCAGTGGGCAATTCTAGATACTGATGGACAGCTATGCACACGTATACAGGGCTGTCCCACCTGAACATGTTTTATACAGAGAAGGGATTTCAATTAATAAATTACAAGTTTTACTGAATCTTTTTTCATAAAACCATATATCAATCTGCTTGACTCCTCCAGCTCTACAATATGATGTTGTTAAATTGGACAGTGACCTTAACATCATGAGTCCCCTTTGATTGTGAAAGGGGTTTCCCCGAGGAATAATGACTTTTTATCTAATCCCCACAGTCTGCCTCTGTAAAGAGAAGATTCATACTTACCTGCCCGGTCCTCCACTCTGGCTCCTGGATGTCCATGTTCCAGTCCCTGGACAGTCTACATCAGACGCTGCATGGCCATGGCCACATCACCACTGAAGCCAGTTATTGCCTGCAGTGGAGCATGTGACCATGCTCATGTAGTGCTGGAACATGTACAGAACATGTGGGACCCAGAGCGGAGGACTGGAGTGGGGGGAAACAGATAAGTATGAATCTTCTGTTTCCAGAGGCAGGCTGTAGGCATTAGATTAAAAGTCATTATTCCCAGAGAACCCCTTTAAGCTATAAATTTAGGACAGTAAATGAAGTGGTTTACACACTGCATCTCTCTTGTTCTCATAGAATTTCTTGACCCAAACAACATAAAACTATAAAATCTGAGAAATTTGAGGTAAAGAAAGTTTACCTGAGCGTTCATCTGTGCTCCACGACAAAACGCATGGTGGTGCCATCAAAGGATGGTGGAGCCACAATCCTGGGCCCAGGTTGGGATAACATGCTGATCACCTGTTTTCCATCTGGGCAGCCTATAGATCCTCTTCTGATATTAGTGGCTTGTCCTATTAATGAATTGGCAGTTGTAGACCCGGTGGCTAAATAGTAGGGGCTATCAGCCATACCCAAATCCCCAGGCTGGGATCCCTCCATGACTGGCATTTCATAGGATTGTTCGCTACCTGGATTGGAAAGTTGAGTTTGTAGAGTGTTTGGAGGAAGAACAGCAGTTGGGGGAGTGGGTAAAAAACCTGGATAAAACATGTAAGCAGGTCCATATGCACCAGGGCTAAGAGCTAGTTGTGGCATATGAAGAGGCATTGGGGTAACAGGAGGAGGGGGGACAGGAACATCAACATACTGTCCAGTTTCGGGGTCATAGAGTCTCCTTTTGACTGGTTGCACAGGAGTGTCCACTAAGTAATACTGTCCTGTAGCTAGATCTACCAACATCTTTCGCTGGGTCTGGGGGTACATCTCTGCTGGAGTGGCTGAGGTCAAAGGAGGGGAGTAATAGATAGGGCCTTGGGCACTGGGCATTGCCATGGCTACTGGTGGCAGAGGGTGATGATAGATGGCAGCTGGTGGGACAGAGTCAGGGGTCTGAGGTTCAGAGCCTGCTGAAGCTGCTCTGGTAGGTTGGACACCCTCTTTCACCTTGTTGTTCCAGTCTCTTGGCACTTTGATGGGACTCTTGGGGCTGGATGCTTGTGTCTTGGTGCTAAATGGAGGGAGGGTGCACAGCGCTGCAGATTCCCGGACTGTGGCTGCAGCTTCTCGGATAATACTGGTAGTCTCTCGGGTGTTGGCAGTGCTGTGTGTGCCGCTGTCTTTAGTGCTCAGGGTGGCTTCTTTGGTATTGCCAGTGTTCTCTCCAGTACCTGTGTCTCTGTTGTTGGCCAGTGGTTCCCGGATGCTTACTGGAGGTTTTGCATCTGCTGCTGTCTTTACCGGGATGGTGAGGTAGTTTTCAAAATCAGCGCTGGCTTTGCGCACCAGAGAGGGTGGCTGCACTTCAGTCTTCTTGGGCTCCTCGGTGGACATGCTAGGGATCTTAAGGGTGGTGGGAGGTTGTGGTCGGGTGTTCTTGTTATTTAGGGTGGACTCCAGGCTCTGCTGCTTGCTCTTGGCTGGGGCAGCACTCACAGTGAGCACATTAACGTTGTTGGAACTGGCTCTAGTACTTGGGTTAGTCTGCTGTTGTTCCTGCTTCTTGCCTTCTGTGAACCTGGACACCTGAAATGTCTTGGCTGGTGCCTTACTCTCCTTGGTTAGTGGAAGCTTAGTGGGGTTCCTCTCCACACCTGGGTGAGAATTGCGGCGAACCAGCGGCTCAGCCGCTTTGCTGACCAGGGGGACGGATGCTTTGCGGGTGATCTCAGCCGCAGGCCTGGCTTCTTCCGACACCTTTCTGTCAATGGAAGCTTCGTGGCAGGCAATCATGGAGAGCACATGGCTGCCTTTGAGCGGTTGCGCGTCATCTTTGCGCTTCCATTCCTTCTTGTCAAACACATAGAGCTGCTCCATAGTCTTCACTGCAGCGGTGAGCTTCTCCAGAGCTGCCTGGGACTGCGGGGACTTGGACTCAGGCTTTACCTCAGGCTCCTTTGGCTTCTCCTGCTTCCACTTAGAAGCCTTAGATACAATCTTTACCACTGGCATCCTGGGTCCTGTTTTATTGGGTGCAATGGTGGCCACCGGCAACCTGCCAGATGCCCGGTGTACCAAGACAGTGTCTGCCGGAGATAGACCTTTCTCCATGGCATTGTCCTTTTCTCCTTCTTTGTTCTTCACAGCCTGGCAGGTGATTACTATTGGGGACAATGAGGAGGAGCTCTTGTTCTGCTTTGACTTGGGGTCTGTGGCGCTGTGGTCGGACATTACACTGCCCCTGTCGCTGCCTTCACCAGTGTCATGACTGTAGGAGCTTTTCAGCAGCTTTCTGACATCCCTCACCTGGTGAATAGCTCCTTGTGCTTTGGGTTTGGCCTCTCTTACATCTCTTACAAGGAACTGGGGCATTTTCTCCAGAACTTCAGATCTGGAAGGGACTTGATTTCTGAGGTCTTCTGCAGCTTTGGACAGACTGGCAGCACTGGCTGCTAGGTTTGGAGTCAGCAGCTTGGCAATGTTAAATGGGCTATCTTTATTCTCTGTGGATAATCCTAGCTTTAGTTTAATCTCCGGAGGCTTGGGGGTGATCCTGGGGGTCAACCTGCTCACTGAAGCCTCCAAGATATGGAGTTTTTCACTCTTGATTTCATTCTCATTGCGGCTGAAGCAGGTCTGGTGGGCATAGGTAGACACAGAGTACTTTGTAGCTTGCTTCTCCACCTGCTTCTCTTTTGGAGTGTGTTGTATGCCAGGGACATACAGCCGGGACATCTTGGTGGACTGCACAGAAGAGATTTCTCCTAACTCTGCTCTCCAGTCCCTTTCTAGTGGGATCTTTATCCTTCTTGCTTTTGCAACGTTCTCCTCGATTTTCTTTTCCATCTTTTCTATTTCCTTCTCCTTCCACGACCTGAAAGCGCTGTTCTGACTTCGGAGAAAGATACCCTTCATGGTCTCCGATGCTGTCTTCTTCATCTCACATATGGTTTCTTCTCGGTGGGTCTCAAAAGGTGACATTCGTTTATCTAAAGAAGTCACATCTTTATTGGTCGCTGATTTGGCCTCGAAAAGCTCCCCTAGATCCTCACTGCTGACCAAGGTAAAGTCAGAGCCCGCCTCGGAGAACTTGGAGTTCTGTCTCTGCAGCCCCTTCTCCTTGGCTCCTTCACTCTCTTTGGAGACCGCTTTTTGGGAGGTGTCGAAGAGCTCCCCTCTTTCCATCTTGAACTCCTGCTCCCGACGCATTTTTTTTGAGATGATGTTTTTCAGCAGGCTTGAAGCGTACTTGGATTTGTGGGTGCCCTCCATGGCTTCTGCCAGAGCGCTGCCGCTCAGCTTGCTCACCTCCAGACTCGGGGCAGCACGGTCTCTTGGCAGGTTCTCTGTAACTCCATCTGTGCCAGCTGAGCCTGGAGCATGATCAGTGCTTGCCTGCTTGCTGACTCGCTCCTTCTCTGCAGCACTAGCCTTTACATTACTGCTGCTGAAATTTAGGGTCTCGGTCAACGTTACCACCCTGGATCCAGACTGGATGCGCTTGGAGGAGCTTGCAGGGTTTGCCCGCTTCTCTGCCACCTCGCTGACCACCAGCTCGAAAGCATTGGTCTCCGACTTGTTGGCTTGCACATACACCTGCTGCTCCTTGCTTGCATCCTTGCCTATCTTCTTCAGTCCAAAGTTGGAAGTGGTTGAGTGTTGGTGCAGGGTCTTCTCGGCTTTCTGCGAGAGGAAAGACCCTCCTTTCCAGTCCAGGTAGGTGGACCAGCTGTTTATCCCTATATTCTGGTCGGACACAGACGTGGTGGACTCACTGGAGCTGAAGTTGATGGCTTCAAAGTAGGGATAGGCCAGGCTGCGGAAAGCCCTGGAGGTCAGGTTCCGCACCTCTTTGTCGGCATCATCTAGCTCGCTGACTGCGCTGGAAGCTCCGCTGGAAATGTCCGCATGGACCCCGCTGCGAGCCTGGAGTCTTGCCGGTATAGCCACCAGCCTGTGGGCGTCCGCTGCCTGTGAGTAAGGGTGGCAGTGGTACTGCTGCAGTGCCTTGCTCCCGGTGGCTTTGGACAGGCAGTAGCTCATGTCTGGATCATGCTTGGCATCAGCAGGGGCGCTGTTTTGGTTGCTCAGGATGTTGCTAGGCTCATTTATAGCCTTGGATGCGGTCTTGATTGATAGGAGGATCTGTCCTTTGGAGATCCCTGCCTTGGACTCGTCCAGCCTGTTCCTGGTGCTGCTCCTGCTGCTGCTGGGGGATGGCTCGCTCTCGGAGTAGGTGCTGACCAGCTCGGTGCTGCCCAGGCTGTCTGTGGGGTTGGGATCACTGGCCGTGCTCAAGTAGTAGCTGCAGTCCTCATCTGTCGGGGTGCCCCCCTGGCTGTCAAACGAGGCGTATTCCAAGAAGCTGCAGGGGGCGCTGTCCACCGGCTCACTCCAAGTGGATGGAGCCAGCCCAAAGTCAGGGTAGTCGGGCTCCTGGTCTGCCTCGCAGAGCTGGATTTCGTGGGTGGTGATGTAGTGCGCCTCGTCGTTGGCACAGGGCATGACAAGAGGGGACGGAGAGGAGGGGTAGGACGCGGTGCCCTCACAGCTGGCCAGCTGGTCAGGCTCTGTGTGCCCCGGACTCTGCCTTCTCCCCACAGCGCTGAGGGTGACTGTGAGCCCCGCCGTGCCCGCTGCCCTGCCCTGTGCGGGCACCGGGATTTCCACGTACCCTTCCTCCGGCTGTGCCACCGTCTTCAGGCTCTCGGTGTCCGCGCTGCCCGCCTGTTGCATGGCTGCTGCCCGTGTGTGCCAGGCGTGTAGCTGTCAGCCTGACTGGCCCCAGAAATGAAGGCAATGCAGATGGGAAATTCTTCTTTTCCTGAATGGGATTCATACGTCACCCTGAGAGGGTTTCAGTGACATTGAGTGTGACACATGAGGGGGCAGACATGTGCTTTATGTCTTTATCCCTTTGTAGTGTGTAGCATTGTCCCACCATCCGCCCTCTGGGCATGTTCAGCCTTCACCCAGATCCTACTGAAAAGCTGGGGCATGGAAGAATTCCCAGTATCAGCTTTCCTAGAAAATCCTGACACTAGAAGTCCATGGGTGGAGAGGTGTGGGGGGAAGGAGAGGGCTGGAAGATTGCTTTCCATGCACGGATTTAATCCACCTGAATTCTAGGATCCAGAAAAAAAACAAAAAATCTCAAAAATGACCAATTCTAGCAAGGAGGCACTCGTTTCTTCTGTAAAATATGCGGTATGGTTAGAACTGGGCATTTTTGGGCGTCCTGTGGTTATTCATGCCCTGGGACTTCAATGAGAAAATTCAATTTGGTCGCTTAGCGGAATTTTACAAAAAAATTTGCTTTGTGACTAATTACTTTGTCACAAAGTGCATTTCTTTTTAAGTAGTAGATGCAATGGCAGAGAGCAGCGATTGCACCGCTCCCTGTCATTGTTCCCCTCAGATGCCGCGTTCATCACTGACCACGGCATCTGATATTAATATTAAGGTCTATAATAAAAAACAAAATAAATAAAATCATACTCACCTCATCCATTTGATCACAGAGAGCCTGCCGCCGCCGCCGTCTTTACTGAAGATCCAGAGCGAAACCTCAGAAGGCCCATTATAATGTCATCACGTCAGCCAGCGTGGTGACATCATACGTGAGATTTTGTGCAGGATCTTCAATCAAGATGGTGGTGGAGGGCTCTTCGCGATCAAATGAATGAGGTGAGTATGCCATCTTGCTTAAAGATCCCACTCGAAATCTCACATATGACGTCACCACGCTGGCTGATCTGATGACATCATAACGCGCCGTGCGAGATTTTGCTCTGGATCTTCAGTCAAGATGACAGCGGCGGACTCTTCGCGATCAAATAGTTCAGGTGAGTATGATTTTTTTTTTTTACTCCATTTCAGGGAAAATTGATTTGTTACCATGAGGTACAAGAAAATTCAGCTTTGCGGCAAATCAAATTTTTCCTGAAATTCGTATCAAAGTCCACTTCAGACACTTCGAGTCGCTCAACACTAGAAAAGACGAATAGTAAAATCTGTCACCCACAGTTATGGAAGCAGAAGCTTCACTGCAAGAGTTTTCCATAGACGCTGATATGTGAACACCCCGGCATCTCTGCGTCCTGGTCAGGACTGGTACTGTGCTGTGAAAGTGCCAGGAGGCCGCAGCCTGTCATTATAGGTACTGGTAGCCGGGTCTGAGCAGGGTGACCAGGAGGGTATCAGTAAGTGATGGCATCAATCAGTACTGTAGCTGTAATGCATACAGAGGTAGCAGTAGCACCTGGATGCCCCTTAGCCACATATGGAGACACCAGTCTTGTGGGAACTTGTTAAAGATTTGCATTGGCCCCTAGGAGCTTTATGTTAACCCCTTCCTTACTATTATAAGAAAGCCATGTTGACCTTGAAGAATGTCATTCAGGAGGATGGCTGTTTGCTCACTTAAAGGGGATTTCCCCCAAAAAACACTTGTCACCTGTCTACGGGTTAGGTAAGGCTAGTTTCATACATGCATCAAAGAAATCCGTCAGAGAACAGCCTGCCTGAGTACTCTGGATCCAGCATAGCCGGATAGTGCCAGGTGCCTGCCAGACACCATTGATTATGGCATGTGGCTGCTTCCTGGCATATATAAGTGCATCTCAATAAATTAGAATATCATCAAAACGTTTTTTTTTTTTCAGTGATTCAATTCAAAAGGTGAAACACATATATTATATAGAGTATTACAAACAGAGTGAACTTTTTCGAGTGTTTATTTATGTTAATGTTGATGATTATGGCTTACAGCCAATGAAAACCCAAAATTCATTATCTCAGAAAATTAGAATATTATATTAGACCAACTGTAATTTTTTTTAAACACATAAATGTTGGCCAAATGAAAAGTATGTACAGTAAATGCACTCAATACTTGGTTGGGGCTCCTTTTGCATAAATGACTGCATCAATGCGGCGTAGCATGGAGGCGATCAGCCTTTGGCACTGCAGAGGTTTTATGGAAGTCCAGGTTGCTTTGATAGCGGCCTTCAGCTCATCTGCATTGTTGGGTCTGGTGTCTCTCATCTTACTCTTGACAATACCCCATAGATTCTCTATGGGGTTAAGGCCAGGTGAGTTTGCTGACCAATTAAGCACAGTGATACTGTGGTTATTAAACCAGGTATTGGTACTTTTGGCAGTGTGGACAGGTGCCAAGTCCTGCTGGAAAATAAAAATTCCATCTCCAAAAAGCTTGTCGGCAGAGGGAAGCATGAAGTGCTGTAAAATTTCCAGGTAGACGGCTGTACTGACTTTGGTCTTGATAAAACACAGTGGACCTACACCAGCAGATGACATGGCTCTCCAAACCATCATCACTGATTGTGGAAACTTCACACTAGACCTCAAGCAACTTAGATTGAAGGCCTCTCCACTCTTCCTCCAGACTCTGGGACCTTGATTTCCAAATGAAATGCAAAATTTACTTTCATCTGAGAACCACACCTTTAACCACTGAGTAACAGTCAAGTTCTTTTTCTCCTTGGCCCAGGTAAGATGCTTCTGACATTGTCTATTGGTCATGAGTGGCTTGACACATGGAATGCGACACTTGTAGCCCATGTCCTGGATACGTCTGTGTGTGGTGGCTCTTGAGACACTGACTCCAGCAGCAGTCCACTCTTTGTGAATCTCCCCCAAATTTATGAAAGGCCTTTTCTTAACAACTCTATCAAGGCTGTGGTTCTCCCTGTTGCTTGTGCACCTTTTTCTACCACCTTTTTTTCTTCCACTCAACTTTCCATTAATATGCTTTGATACAGCACTCTGTGAACAGCCAGCTTCTTTAGCAATGACCTTTTGTGGCTTACCCTCCTTGTGGAGTGTGTCAATGACAGCCTTCTGGACCTCTGTCGTCAGCACTCTTCCCCATGATTGTGTCACCTACTGAACTAGACTAAGGGACCTTTTTAAAGGCTTAGGAGGCCTTTGCAGGTGTTTTGGGTTAATTATTTTAATTTTCTGAGATAATGAATTTTGGGTTTTCTTTGGCTGTAAGCCATAATCATCAGCATTAACATAAATAAACACTTGAAAAAGTTCACTCTGTTTGTAATGACTCTATATAATATGTGTTTCACTTTTTGAATTGAATTACTGAAAAAAAAACTTTTTGATGATATTCTAATTTATTGAGATGCACTTGTATGCATGGATTCACCAGGGTGCAGCAATTTTGTCAGGCCAGATCCCAGCTGGTATGCCCTGCTGCATCTCATTATGCCCTGCATCTGTCAGGCACACAGCACTATCCGGCTATGCTGGATACAGGGAACAGCCTGCAGGATTTCTTTGACGCATGTGTGAAAGTAACCTAATAAGCATCTGATCACTGAAGGTCACACTGAAGGTTTCCCTGTTTTAATGGAGGGGTGGTCACTCCTGGTGGTCGCTGTTAGACTGATGGAGATAGCTGAGTACAGAACTTGGTTATCTTAGTCACATAGCCATTGAATAAAGCAGCAGAATTCAACCTCCTTTCCTTTCAAGCGGAGGACATAGGACCCCCTTGATTGGTGGCAGTCCCAGCCCCCAGCGACCAGACACTTATCAAGGAGTTGTCCCAGAATCAACATTTACCAGCTATGCACAGTATAGGTGATGTGTCTGAACGCTAGGAGCCGCACCGCAGGAAGCCCCACTGGTTACAGGAACGGCCACTCCATTCAAGGTCTGTGATATATAATGGCACTGTCAACATCAGTTCCAGATAATGATAGTACATTACATATACTGAAAATTATTTTTGTCACAAATATCCAGGGGCATATATTCCTCAGAGCTGCCACGTAGAATGTGGGTGAGAACGAATTCCAGCTCAGACACACACAGCTTCTTACCAGAGAAGTATACCTTTTATAGTTCATCACAATTGCTGGCTTCAGGGGGTATTATATGAAGTCTGACAACCCACATGATGTTAGAATCTTTTGTCATAGGTAATCATCTGAATTATTGGCTTTCAGTGTATGGCCACACAGGACTGAAATAATGCCAATAATACTTTCTGCCATGGATTGACATGTGGCAAATTCACACCGTTCTATATTACTAGCTAAGTTGAAGAAAGTGGAGGACTCCAGCTTCTTTGAAATACAAAATCTTCAAGTTGTCCAACAGCTGAGTCCAGGCTGTGTCTTTGCTTCTGATATATCTAATGCAGGTGAGCGCTGCATTTATCCTATTTTCTTGATTGCTAGCTAAATGGATGAAGTTTTATGAAATCTCATCCACATGCTGCAAAACAAATCTAGCATAATTTGACCTGCGGTGCAGATTTAGACTCAGCAGCGTGTCGATTTATGATGTGGACATCACCCTTTGCAATACACAGGGTGAAATCTGCAGTAATTCCGCAAAATCAATGTGTCCGGCGTCCCCCACAAATTACTGTATTTTTCACCCTATAATATGTACCTGGGTTTTAGAGGAGGACAATAGGAAAAAATATTTTTCATAAGACCTCAGATCAGACCAGCAATCAGACTCCCAATGTTAATTAGACCTCAGCTCACAGCACCAATCAAACCCCCAATTTTAATAAGACCCCAATAAGACCTCACATCAGACCTCAGATCAGACCCCAATGTGAATGGCCCCCAATCAGATTTCAGATAAGAGCCTCAATATATATAGCATCCCCCATTCAGACCTCAGATTAGACCCCCATGCCTTAGATCAGACCCCCATTCCTCAGATCAGACCCCCGTGCTGCAGAGCAAATGAAATAAATTCAATTTACATCTCCTGCTCCTGGCGCCGCCACTCCTAGGATCCAGGCTCTCTTCTTCCTGCTGTGCTGTGAGCCGATATGCACAGAGTGAGGTGACAGAGAGTCTTCACACTGTGCACAGTCACAGCACAGCCGACGGTAGAGGACCCTGGAGCGGTGAGTACAGAGCTTCGGGAGCACTCCATTCCCGGTCCTCTGGTACTAATGTACTGTGACGCATTAGTATTCACCCCATAAGACGCAGTGACATTTTCCCCCCACTTTGGGGGGAAAAAAGTGTGTCTTATGGGGCGAAAAAATACAAGTCCCTTGTAGGCATACCTTTGTAGTGGCCAAGGGTATGACCCTTAGCACAGATGTGTGGCGCTTACAGCCTCTGACAGTAAATATGTTGCACACTCATTTCAGTTACAAAAACAGTCTTTGCTCACAGAGACACACAAGATTAAAGTGTATCTAAGGGGGGCTTCACATCACGTTTTTGCCATCCGTTTAATATATACATTGGGAAAAAAAGGATGTAACAGCATAGCACACCACAGTTTTCTATCTTGCAGAGTCTGGTAAAAAAAAAGTATACGTTGACGTATATGTTTTTTTTTTACAAAGGAGCTCTATGAGGACGGATGCCACTGTATGGCATCAGTCTGAGGCATCTGTTAACGTATATGTTCTTTGGATATGTTAAATAGATGGCAAAAACCCAGCCTAAGTGTTTAACTAAACTTTATTAAATCCTATTCTAAATGTGCTAAAAATAATTTTTGTAATACACCTTAAAGGGGTTATCCAACACTAAAAGAGTGTCCCAGACCTGCCCCACCCAGCGTGGGGTTGATGCTTACTTGATCCCTGCCACTGGATTCCGTCTCTTGGGTACACGTGATAGCTGCAGCCAATCACAGGTCGCAACTGTGACCTTCTCCTCTTGCTTCACATGTGACATCACATGTGATGCAGGGGGAATAGGTCACCATCGACAGATCTTGTCCTCTGTGCACGTGGGATGTGATCTGCTAGCTCGGGGGCCCAAGAGCAGGGGCGGACTGGGAACTTAAAGTGGCCCTGGAAAAAATACCAAAAGTGGCCCCGTTTTGTAGTTGGGCCAAATTGATGGAAGTCAGGGCCAACAATACCACATTGTGGCACATTATACCACCCCAACAGAGCCAAATACCACAGTCCATCACAAAATAGAGCCAAAAAACTTCCACTGGCCGGCTGTGAGGAGGGCCCAGGCAGCCCTCTGGGCATCAGCCCTCCGGGAAATTTCCCTGTAAGGTCTATGGCCAATCCGCCCCTGCCCAAGAGACTGGATCCAGCAACAGGGATCAAGTAAACATCACCCCCACCCTGGGTTGGGCAGGTCTGGGCCACTCTTCTAGTGTTGGATAGCCCCTTAAATTATTTATTTTTACTTTTCAGCGCGAAATAGACACCTGAAGTTCAAGTGCCGATCACGCTTGTACGTCGCTGTGTTTTGGAGTAGATGTTCCTCTGTGGCCACGCTTAGCGCTGGTATAGGCCAGAGCATCTCTCTCCTACCTGTACCAATAACAATAATAATAATAATCTTTATTTCTATAGCACCAACATATTCCGCAGCGCTTTACAGTTCAGAGGTTCATGTACAAACAGTCATAAATTAAGTCAATTAATACAAGAGGAATGAGGGCCCTGCTCGTAAAAGCTTGCAATCTATGAGGAGATAGGGGTGACACAAACGGTAGAAGTGCTTGTTTTGTACGATAGTCCAGCCATCTTGGGAGAATAGGGGAGCAGATATAAAGCCGCATGAGCCGGTCAGCAGCCCATATATGAAGTGCTTCTGGGTGCGGTGGGGGATCAGGTTCAGGAAGTGATAAATAGACTATCTATGGAGAGGAGTTAGATCAGGGGATGCGATAGGCCAACCTAAAAAGATGTGTTTTTAGGGAGTACCTAATTTTTCTTGGGGTTGGGCATTCCAGAGAACCGATGCAGCTCGGAAGAAATCTTGGAGCCGGGAGAGAGGGGTTCGGATTTTTGTGGAAGTCGGTCGTAAGTCATTGGCTGAAAGGAGAGCATGGGTTGGTTGGTAGACAGAGATACGGGAGGAGATATCGGGGGTGCAGCACTGTGGAGGGCTTTGTGGGTGAGGACAAGCAGTTTAAATTGGATTCTGTACTGTATGGGCAACCAGTGCAATGACTGGCACAAGCGGAGGCATCAGAGTAGCAGTTGGACAGATATCTGACCCTGGCTGCTTTAAGAATAGATTGAAGTGGGGAAAGTCTGGTGAGGGGAAGGCCAATTAAAAGTGAGTTACAGTAATCGAGATGGGACTGGATCAGGTACCATACATTGGCACAAACAAGGAGACTAATGTCTTATTTGAGCTCCTGCCCTGCGTTTGCTCCACTCAGCTCTGCTAGTAGCCGGCACCAATGTGGTATGGATTTAATAAAGTTTAGTTAAAAGTTTTGGTACACTTTAATGGTTACAGTACATAGGCAAACACAATAGAATCTGCGTAAACAGCCTGTAACTTGATAAGAATATATAGTACAATCCTTGGCTGTCCCAACCTATTTCTATCACAGTCTCCTCAAGGACCACATGTTTGGAAGAAACAAGCAAAATTTATTCTAGCACAACTCGGACCAGCTAGAAACCGATCAGCTCCTTATGGTTCACTCTGTTAGGACTCATGCACACGACCGTGGTTTTTGTCCACATCCACTTTTTCCGCTGCCCCGCAAAAAGAAATAGAACGTGTCCTGTGCTTGCCCATTTTGTGTTCTACAGAGGGTAGGACGTTCCAGTCCACAAAATGAGGAACACACATGGTCGGTATCTGTGTTTTGCGGATCCACAATTTGCGGACCGCAAAAATGGTGTCAGCCGTGTGCATGAGCCCTTACTGTACCTCTTGTAGCACTCTGTAGATTTGCATTTACAGAAGCTGTCACTGTAACCCTCAGACCCACCTCTGCCTAACTGCTGTGCCTGGCACGTAACTCAAGTTATTTGGTAGTCTGTCACTGCTCCCTGCCTAATTTTCAGTTTTCCCTAAACTAGTGGGTGGAGACTAGCCGCTATGATGTCTACCATAGAGTGCACATGGAGAGATAGAAGACTCATAGCTGCTTCAGTCTTACTGTCTGTGTTTCTCTGTGCTCTCCAGTATTCCCATAGAATTCCCCTCTGAAATGAACGGAGCAGGCAGTAGGGCATGAGTGCGGCTGCTCTGTTTATTTAAGGGGGTCTGTAGGGGGTACGGGGCCCCATTCTTGTGACCCCCACCGATCTAATAGTTATTCCCTATCCTGTTGATAGGGGATACGTTCTAGTAACCGCAATACCCTTTTAAGTACAAGTTTTACGTTGTTTGAAGTTCAGAAGACTCATTTTAAGTCACATTGGAAAAGTTTTTAATGAAGACACAATAAAGTATAACATTTTTTAAGGAGTGCTGGAGTATTTACCGATTTCTCTGCTTGAACAGTCAGCCAGGTCAGGCTACTGCATATGTGAATGTAGCCTTACATATTTATATTGTAATTTATTGGTTTCATATACCGTGATTGCTAAAGGAATCAGTTTAATGGGTCATGGAAAGAAGCTTCGCTTCACATTAGTTTCAGGTAACATCCGGGCAGCTAAACTTAGAATGGGTGTCATTTATACCAATGGAATGAAATGCATCTTGATCAGCACTACAGGAGGATGGGACAGCTTACTAACCCTTATCTCCACTTATACTGTAACCATTTGATAAATGTTCATATTAATCAATAGGTAACAATTTATGTAGATAGTAAAGATAAAATATGATATTGCTGAAAGTGATTATAAGCTACATAATGATATCCTTATATACTACTCACAAAAAGTTAGAGATATTTGGCTTTTGGGTGAAATTTATTGAAAACGTAAAAAGTTCACGCTACAGTGATATTAGATCTTGAAAGTAGGGCATTTAGGTAGAAGCATGCAATGGTGGTTTCCTCATCTCAAACTATTTATTAAAGCAAAAGGCAACAAGAGTGGTGGGTAAGAAAATCTGTCACTTGTTTTGAGTGAATTAAACTAAAAGTACTGTTGCGTGCATTAAAGTACCTTGTATCCAGGTGTGGTCTTCTTTCTTTTGTCTGTCTTCTCATTGTCTTTTAATTAGCGTTTTTGTGATATGCAAATGAGCTCTGAAGGAGCCCAGAGGGGCGTTACAATAGATGAACTGAGCCCAGTAACGCCCCCCTCTTGAGCCCAGCCCTCCTTTTAATTCAAATTGAACTCTCCTCTTTAGGGCTGGAGTAACGCCCATATTTGAATAATTCACCACCTCCCCCTCCTCCTCGGTACGGCAGCGTTGGAAACATCAGCTTCAGCTGCCGGCCGCTCTCCGATGAAATCTCGCGCAGGCGCAGTACCGGCCGCTGCCTGCACGATCTTGTTCCAGGTGAGGGCAACGGCTTCAAGAGCGTCACTGCCCCACTAGACAGCGGCCGGTACTGCGCCTGCGCAAGATTTCATCGGAGCTCGGCCGGCAGCTGAAGCTGATGTTTCCAACGCTGCCATGCCGAGGAAGAGGGGGGAGGTGGCGAATTATTTAAATATGGGCGTTACTCCAGCCCTAAAGAGGAGAGTTCAATTTGAATTAGAAGGCGGGCTGGGCTCAAGAGGGGGGCGTTACTGGGCTCAGTTCATCTATTGTAACGCCCCTCTGGGCTCCTTCAGAGCTCATTTGCATATCACAAAAACGCTAATTAAAAGACAATGAGAAGACAGACAAAAGAAAGAAGACCACACCTGGATACAAGGTACTTTAATGCACGCAACAGTACTTTTAGTTTAATTCACTCAAAACAAGTGACAGATTTCCTTTAATACCCAGAAAGATACAACTTTATACAGGAACATTGCCTATATACATAATGGGGATATTAATGTTCTGAAATTTTGGGGCATAGCCAAAATTCATATGGGACCAAGAAGTGGCAATTTGGACAACAAACTTCTGCAAGAAGACACAAAATGGATCCATAGATTGAAATCTATGAGCCCAAGAGGTCTTAATGAGGGTTTCTCATACTCAGCCTTTATTTGAGAACTATCCCAGTAATTATCTAATTTAATTTTTCAAATGTTTGACCTTCCAGATAATTAATATTGAAGGAGTAATACTGGTTCATTGATATTAAAGAAAATAAAATATCCACTCCCACCAAATAAAATATATTTATAATACTTCTCCTCCTACCAATTGCATAATAATTTAATTATGTACATTTTCTGGAATGATAAGCTTGGCAGTACACCGGAGCCTGGTTTTTTACTTTAGTACATCATTTGCCATTCGGTGATATCACAGGGTGACAATGAGTTGAATATATCATCTTTTATAAGATAAGCAACATCACTGGATGGCAATCAGTAGATTATAGATAAGATTTTCCAGCTAACAGCTACTTTAATAATTTCAGCCTTCACCTAGCGTCCATAAAGATCACGTAGCAGTGAATATGAAGCTGTATAAGTGATGCATTTTGCTTCATAATGAATGATGAGATCTCTGCATTGGTATTTACTAAAACAGTGACCTCTATTGAGTGGTCACAAATGGACACAATGTAATAGCTTCTGAATGGCTGAATGGGCTGTCAAACACAACAGCTATCCCTCTGATACACAGAGCATGGAGTGTTATTGGTTAACTCCTCTTGCTACGCTGACGGCGCGCTGCTTGAAGGAGATTCACAGTGTGATGGTTTCCATCAATCTTTGGATCCTTACTGAGATTGGCTAACGCCAGGAGGGGAGGTAATAATGAATTAATAAATAGGGAGGTGGAGAGTTCCGCACGTCGTATACACCTTTTCCCCTGACGAAGCCGCTATACGTGGTGAAACATGTCGGGAGGGTGGTAGCGAGATTTTAGCCAGTTGTGTGTCTCAGTGATATTGTGAGAGAAGTGAGAACCAAATAATAGGGCTAAGATTGAGACCAGTGCCTGATAGTAGGGATAGGAGGACAGCAGAGCAAATGTCTCCAGCGTACTCCTGTGCAGCTGAGTAGGAACGCGATGTTAGCATAGCGCTGTGTGCCTGCTGAATGGGGTAGGGATTTTGCAACAGTCAGTGAAGAGGCTAACTGACTGATACTGAGCAGGTATTAATCTGCCTGAGATAACATAGCATTGCGTGCACCAACCCCATTCATGGCAGCACAATACGCCTGACGGCTGGAATTAGATGCCGCGTTCAGTCTGCACATGCTTTTACCCCAACACAAAATAATAAGGGGTTCCTCGTGAGAATTAGTATCCCTTACTACAGTATAACCAGATATTTGGTATAAATACAGGCACAAACGGTTAGATCATAGCCCCAGATAAATTTCAGAGGTGAATACCCGCATATAGATTTTTCTACCTTCTCATCACAGTGTACAATATTCCAGCTGAATCTGGGTACAAATGAGTAAAGGAGACACAAACAACTGATAATTTTAATTTAATTTTCTTTATTTGCACATTGATCTTTAGTTATATTTAATAAAAGTTAAGTTTTATTTCAAAATAAGATACATGTTGGAGGATCCCTAAAAGGGTTTTGTGTTAATCATAATTGATTAAAGGGTTCATGTTGTTCATGCAGAGGCACGGTTTTTGGATTGCTGATGTTATTCAAGTAGTATAGGCTTGTCATTGTACCATTCACAAAGTGTAGGGCAGTTCTGTATTGACTAGACACACCTGCCCACACTGTAACACCACCACCACCAAAGGTGACCATCTGGTGACAACAGTGGCTGATGCATAGCACACTCCTTGACAACATCGTTGGCGGCCAAAATTTCTGCTCAGCGTAAATTGACTTTCATCAGTGAACAGCACTGAGGCCCAATGGTCCCTCATCCAGCATAGATGCTCCCTAACCCATGCAAGACAATGATGCCTGTGCCTGGTGGTTTAGTCAGGTACCCTTGCAGGTCATCTAGCACGCAGACCACGCTGATGTAAATGGTTTTGAATGGTCTGATGTGGCACTAGGGTGCCTCTCACCTACCTTAAATGTGCCCAGAGTTGTGTGGCATTCATCATCCAGCTCCACAGGACATTGTTTACAATGAAGTGATCATCAGTGTGGGATGTGACCAAAGGACATCTACTTCTAAGCCTTTCTGTGACTCTTTCAGTTTCTCTGTATCTCTGTTGCAACCTGCTGATGACACTCAAAGCTCAGTGGTCACATCAAGAACACCTCACAATGGCGAGGTACTGTTGATCAATTGTTAGGTGTTGTCTTGGTCTCATGATGTCAAAATGTGAATAGCATGATGAGGAGGACTGTTTAAATTCCAATTGAATTGAATTTGCCATTTTTTTCCATTGAAAACCTTTTTTTCAATGGAAAAATGTGTATTTTTTAGCTTGGAGATTTTTTTTTATTTAATGAAACTTCTTAACCTTTTTTAAAATTATTTACTAGTCCCACAAGGGAACTGTAAAAGGCAATCTTTTGATTGCTTCTAAAATACACTGCACTGCTTATGCTGTACAAATTCATTATACTGTCAGTGCTATGCTTACAGTCATTATCAGGGTGCGCCAGAGAGGCACAGCCTGACGGAAAACAATGGAAGCTGATATGGGACCATCATTTGTTCCCAGGCTGCTGTGCACAGACAACAACCCTATCGGCACCCCATAGTCTCATGTGTGGGGTGTAGATGGGAGATAGAGGGAGTCCACTTCTTCTGTAACCACTTAGATGCCGTGGTCGCTATTGGCCACAGAATTTTAGGGGTTAAAAAGCCTGGATCGGTGCTACTGCCAATCGGCACCATTAGAGCAGGAGCCTGGCTCTCATGTGAAAGCTAAGCCCCTGCTCTCTGCTGCACAGAAGACCAGTGCAGTTCTTAGACTGAGCCACCATAAAAAGGTGAGAGCCCAGCCTAAGACCCCTTAGTGACTGCTGTAAAGGTGTATTGGTGGTCACTAAGGGGTTCAAATCTAAAACTATTTATCCTGTATGGCCATAATGGAGAAAAAAATCAAAATGGACAAATCGTTCACCTCTGACTCTCCAAACAATTTAATAAAAGGTGATCAAAAAGTCACATGCACCCAAAATGATATGAACAAAATCTGCAGTCCCTACAAAAAAAGAAGTATTACTGACCTGCAGAATATAGTCCTCATCTCATGTCACTTTTAGTGCACAGTTAACATCTTAAAACAAAACCCAAAAAACAATGGCACAATTGGTTTCTTTTCAAATGTCTCCCCAGAAAGCATTTTGTGCACATTTCTCAATATTGGATACTGTAAATTAAAATGGTGCCATTAAAAATAAAACTGGTCCCACAAAAAACAAGACCTAATACTGCTAAGTGAATGTAAAAATATAAAATAAATTATGGCTCTTGGAAGGAGAGAAAAAAACAAAAATGAACACTGGGCTAGTCATGAAAGAGTTTGAGAAGTTCTTTACTTCTGTATTCTGGGCAAAAAATGTTATTGTTTGTAGTAAAAAAAAAAAAGTTTAAGCGTTCACTTCCCTTTACTCCTATTTCTACTTCACTTACATGATATACCAATTACATATTAGAAGTTAGTGATTCAACATTCAGTCAACGCAGCCCTATGGCGCCAAACTTAGGCTCAGACAATTGATCAATGGTTCTCTAGAATTCAGTTGGTGATGCAAGTGGTGGACCTCACTGCCTGTACCCAAATACACATGAAACATTTTTTCACCACTTTATTTCTGTTGTATTACCCCTTTTATATTTCTGTCTTGTACAGTAGTCATAATCTGCATGCTGATGATAAAATCAATGTTGCCAGTAGTTGCAGCCTGTAAGGGTGGCACAACCAATATAGTATTGTGCACAGGACCCAGACAGGCAGCAGATTTTACACAACTTTATGTCATGACAGGAACAAGGGGGAGAAGTGCAGCCTGACTTAACCCCACCTCTGTCCCTGCCTATTTGCCACGCCCAAGGCTAAAGGTCCAGGGGGAGGAACTGGATGGCAAACCCTACTCTACTACGTGAGGGTGCAGGGAAGGGAGAACAACAAACGGACACGGAAACAAACAGACACAATCGTCGAATAGTCAGGCAAACAAAGGTCAAACCAGGAATGTACATCAGGATCCGAGGATGAGGCAAAAGCAAGGTCGAGGTCACAAGCAATAGGTCAAGTAATAAGGCAGGTCACAAGTAGAAATACGCACAGCACTGCAAGAAAGGAACTTCAATAACAGGCAACTTGTCTAGGCAGTTGCCATCTTTAAATAGCCCGCCCAGGATCATGTGATGTGGCCAGCATCACATGACCTGAGGCGGAGCATTGCTGCCAAAACAATATGCTAAGTAGCCATGTGGTGTGATCAGCACCACATGGCTAAAACCCCAAAAGATAATTAACTGATAAAGTGCTGGCTGACCAGACCAGCACTTCAATTCCCTACTGCTCACCTCTAGGGGGGCAGAGAGGTCCGGCGGCGCTGCGTGGAGGGAGCGCATCGCCGGCCTCCCGTTACAGTAACCCCCTATTCACGAGGAGCCACCGGACCCTTACCAGGGGGAATCGGCTTATCGGGATGCAGCAAATGAAAAGCTTTAATGAGGCTGTCCGCATGAATCTTGGTCAACGGTACCCAGCATCTATCCTCTCGTCCGAACACCTTCCAATGTACCAAGTATTGGAATGAGTTTCGGACCCTTCTAATATCCACAATATCCAAAATCTCATGCTCCATCTGCCCATCGACCTCTACCGGAGGTGGAGAATGTTCCTCAGGCAGAACCGGAGCAATAAACCTTTTCAGCAGGGACTTGTGGAATACGTCATGTATACGGAAGGAGTCAGGCAGGCGCAACTTAAAGGACACAGAATTAATCACCTTAATAATCACATAAGGTCCTATAAACCGGGGTGCGAACTTATGGGATGATACCTTCAGATGCAGGTTTTTAGTGGACAACCACACCTTGTCCCCTACCTTGAATTCAACCCCTTGGGAACGTCTCCTGTGGCTTTAGTTTTCTGAATCTCTTGGGCTCTTTCCAGGTTCGTTTGAGCCCAAACTGTGCACAGTTCCTGAAATACCCCCTTAATCTCTGGTACAGTGGAATGCGATGGGGAGAATGAGCCAAACTAAGGATGAAAACCCATATTGCAAAAGAAAGGAAAGACCCCAGAGGAGGAGTTAACACGGTTATTCAGAGCAAATTCGGCCAGAGATAAAAATTTGACCCATAAATGTTGATTCTCAGCAACATAACATCTCAAGAATTGCTCAACCGACTGGTTAACCCGTTCGGTTTGCCCGTTAGACTCGGGATGGAAGGCCGACGAGAAGGACAGGGAGGTACCTATCTTCTGACAGAAGCCCTTCCAAAACATAGATACGAATTGCACGCCTCAGTCTGACACAATATTATCTGGAGCCCCATGTAATTTGACAATGTGATCAATAAATACAACAGCCAGGACCTTGGCCAACGGAAGCTTACACAATGGGATTAGATGACACATCTTGCTAAAACGATCAACAACCACCAAGATAACAGTTTTACCCTCTGAACATGGAAGGTCCGTGATAAAGTCCATAGACAAATGGGACCACGGTCTATCCGGTAAGGGCAAAGGGTGCAACTCGCCCATAGGTCGTGTTCTGAGGTTCTTAGATCGGGCACAAACACTACAGGCAGACACAAAGGCTTGGACATCCCTGGACATGGAAGGCCACCAAAAATTCCTGGCAACTAATTCTCTGGTGGCATTGATCCCGGGATGTCCACACAAAACAGAGTTATGACACTCACCCAGCAAACGAAGACGCAACAAAACAGGTACAAACAATTTGTCAGTGGGGGTACCGTCTGGAGCGAGATGTTGACCCTCCAGTATCTCGTCGGTCAGGTCAGGTGATGTCGCAGCCATGAATAGGTTCAGGAGGAGTCTCAGGCGGTTGATATGCCTGAAAATTACGAGACAAGGCATCCGCTTTAGTATTCTTGCTTCCCGGCCTAAAGGTGACACAGAAATCAAATCGGGTAAAAAACAAGGCCCACCTTGCCTGTCTGGGATTCAACCTTTTGGCAGATTCAAGAAATAACAAGTTCTTATGGTCCGTAAGGACCGTAACCCGATGCAAAGCCCCTTCCAAAAAATGGCGCCACTCCTCAAATGCCCATTTAATGGCTAGTAACTCCCTATTCCCTATATCGTAATTTCTCTCTGCTTGAGAAAATTTGCGGGAGAAGAAGGCACATGGTCTGAGATTGGTAAGAGTGGAAGAACCCTGGGACATTATGGCCCCCACACCGTTCTCAGATGCGTCTACCTCGACCACAAATGGTTTGTTCTGATCAGGCTGGATCAGGACTGGAGCTTTAGAAAAGCAACTCTTTAGATCCTCAAAAGCCTTCACAGCAGCCGGAGACCAATTCACGACATCTGCCCCCTTACGGGTGAGATCGGTGACAGGCTTAACAATTGCCGAAAAATTCTTTATAAACCTCCGGTAAAAGTTGGCAAACCCCAGAAAACTTTGGAGCGCCTTCAGGGATGAAGGTCGCACCCAATCTCGGATAGCCTGTACCTTGGTGGGGTCTATCTTGAACGCAAAGGGAGTCAATATATACCCCAAAAAGGCCACCTCCTGGACCCCAAAAGAACACTTCTCACTCTTAATAAATAATTTATTCTCACGCAACACTTCAAGAACTTGTCTAACGTGAGCCATATGAGATTCCCAATCAACAGAAAAAATTAGGATATCTCCGATATAGACAACCATAAATTTGCAAATGAAAGGTCTAAAAATGTCGTTAACAAAATTTTGAAAAACCGCAGGAGCATTACTTAACCCCAAGGGCATTACTAGATACTCATAATGACCCTCCGGGGTATTAAAAGCGGTTTTCCATTCATCCCCCTCACGGATTCTGATCAGGTTGTACGCCCCTTCAGATCCAGCTTGGTAAACCAACAGGCACCCTGAACCTGATTCAGCAAGTCAGGAATGAGCGGTAAAGGGTACCTGTTCTTAACAGTAATTTTGTTGAGCTCTCTATAATCGATGCAAGGTCTCAACCCACCATCCTTCTTGCTCACAAAAAAGAACCCAGCACCCATGGGAGAGACCGAAGGTCGGATATGTCCCTTGGCCAGACTCTCCTTGAGGTAATCTCTCATAGCCTGACGCTCTGGTGTTGAGAGATTATAAATCCGGCCCTTAGGATATTTGGACCCCTCAATAATTTCGATGGGGCAATCATACTGACGGTGGGGGGGGGGGAAGAAAGTCTGTTTCAGACATAGTAAATACATCTAGAAAATCCTCAATATACTCAGGCAAACTTGAGGATTTACCGGTAAGACCTAACTGCAAAACAGACTTGCAACAATTTATACAATTTGGTCCCCACCTCTCTAATTCCCCTGATGCCCAATTAATTACCGGGTTATGACTCTGTAACCAAGGTAACTCAAACACCAGGTCGGCAGGCAAATTCTTTAAAACCAAAAATGAACAGGTTTCAACATGATGGATTCCCACCATCAAAGTGACCTCAGAAGTACAAAATTCAGCTCCGCCACTATTAAGAGGGGTGGAGTCAAGTGCTATAATCGTCTATATATAGTCTCCTTAAGGGAAACCAAAGGGACACCCAAGGATTGAGCAAACTCAATCAATAAAATTGCATGCCGAACCTGAATCAATGAAAGCCCTCCCAGATCCTCTGGATTGATTGAAGGAAATGACACAAGGTAATAGGATCTTCTTCCTTACCACAGTCGGAAGTACCTTAATAACTGAGGATGATCTCTTGGAAGGAGGAAGTTTGGGACATTGCTAACGCCAATGGTTCTTGTCTCCACAGTAGAAGCAGACCCCCTTTAAACGTCTCTACTCCCTCAGGGTGGCTCTAAGTTGCATTGGTTCTTCAGGGACCATGCCAGGAGATGGAGTTTGAGGAGTAGTCTCTGGAAGAACGACCACCGGAAAGCGAGTCGAGCGTTCCTTCTGCCTCTCCCTGACACGTCTGTCTAGCTTAATGGCTAGCGTCATAGTCTCTTCTAATGACTAGAGAAGGTAGGGTAACTAACTAGGAGGTCCTTAAGCTGATCAGAGAGCCCCACTCTAAACTGACTCCTTAATGCAGGATCATTCCAATTAGAGGAAATGCACCACTTCCTGAATTTGGCACAATAATCCTCTACTGGACGGTTACCCTGCCGAATGTCCCTTAGCTGAGTCTCCGCCACCGTGGCTAAGTCAGGCTCCTCATACAACAGTCCTAGGGCCTGGAAAAAAGCCTCCACCGACTGCAGACAGGGGGAGTCATGGGGCAAGGAAAAGGCTCACTCCTGCAGGTCACCCTGCAGCAGAGAAATAATAATTTTTACCTGCTGCGGCTCAGGTCCCGAGGAGTTTGGGCGCACATCAAAATAAAGCTTACAGCTTTCCTTAAATGAACGGAAAGCCTTGCGATGCCCAGAAAAACGAGCGTAAGAGAAAAGGTGACAGAAGGCAGCGCCTATGGGTGGTACAGTAACGTATAAGGTATAGATTATACAATATTCAGCTCACTGTAAATGGTTGTGAAAAAAGTCACAACAACTCGTAGAGACTTGTCTGGTGTAACCCGACCAGGATAGCGGGGTCCCCGTGCTGCTGCCAATGTTCCTCTCCGCGCCGGCACTGCGGTCATCGGAGTGTGTATGCGACTGCTTTGAAAAATTGCCACAATCTGATTTGATTCCCTGCCCTAAGCCAAGTGCTGCATCTGAAGTCCTCACGAAGGGGGCGGTTTGCCCCTGAAACGCGTAGACTTGCAATAAAGATCTTCACATTACGTTACTGGAGTCCGATACCCTGATTGCAGCGCCGCTACGAAGTGTTCCATTCCTTTTCTACCTTCTTCTTCAGAAAAACGAACGGGGAGCTTGACATGAGGTTCAAGGGAGGTACTGGGAACGACAGGAGCAGCCACAGGGGTGGACTGCTGCTGCTCGTGAAATTGGAGCCTTTGAGCCGAGTCCTGGATCATTTGCGCCATGTTCTGGACTTGGTCAGTAAGTGCTCGCAACTGATCCATAAATTTTTAGGCCTGTTATTCTGTCACGACAGGAACAAGGGGGAGAAGTGCAGCCTGACTTAACCCTACCTCTGTCCCTGCCTATTTGCCACACCCAAGGCTAAAGTCCAGGGGGAGCAACTGGACGGCAAACCCTACTCTGCTACGTGAGGGTGCAGGGAAGGGAGAACAACAAACGGACACGGAAACAAACAGACACAATCGTCGAATAGTCAGGCAAACAAAGGTCAAACCAGGAATGTACGTCAGGATCCAAGGATGAGGCAAAAGCAAGGTCGAGGTCACAAGCAATAGGTCAGGTAATACAGCAGGTCACAAGAAGAAATACGCACAAAACTGCAAGGAAGGAACTTCAATAACAGGCAACTTGTCTAGGCAGTTGCCATCTTTAAATAGCCCACCCAGGATCATGTGATGTGGCCAGCATCACATGACCTGAGGCGGAGCATTGCTGCCAAAACAATATGCAAAGTAGCCATGTGGTGTGATCAGCACCACATGGCTAAAAACCCAAGAGATAATTAACTGATGAAGTGCTGGCTGACCAGACCAGCACTTCAATTCCTTACTGCTTGTCTCTAGGGGGCGGAGAGGTCCGGCGGCGCTGCACGGAGGGATCGTGTCGCCGGCCTCTCATTACACTTTACTTCAGTAATGAAATATATAAGTCAGGGTTGTACACCAACACAAGATCAGTCTGTGTAGATCTCCACAAACCATTGAAATAGGGCTCCCCTCTACCACATCTCAGTGATAACAGGCCCAGCCATTTTTAGGACCAGTTCATGTGGCAGATTTTGACGCTGTCAAAATGTGGAATGTACTCTGAGGCAGGAACTGAATACAGTTATTCAGTTTAAATGTCACGGACCCGCTTGCAGCTTAGCTCCATTGAATGGCTTCAAGCAGCGGCTGTTCGCACACTCCACCAAGAAGGCACATGTCCCTTCTTGATGCGGTCGCGCATTTAAACCAAAGGCCCGTGAACTGCAGTGCTGCCTCCCTTTGAAAACAATGGGAGGTAGACACCATGCAGCTGCTGGTGGAATTTTGGCGGTTTTCCACACCAAAATTCCGCTGCCAAATTCCACCAAGTAAATGGGTCCTTAGCAATTCTTGTGCATCACTCTATTTTCAGTCTACTCAGCTCTCTAGATGCTGCTATTCTTGATGACTGTCCTCTTAGGTGACTCTCCACTGTCTTTATAACTCCTCCAGAACACATCCTCACAGTGTTTTTCTCTCTCAGCCCATTGCACCGCCCCCTCCTCTCTAGTGATTTCTCCAGTGAAAAAAAACCTAAGTTACATATTAAAACATAGTACACTATATTAAGCATAGTACAGCAGGCATATTTACCATCTTACAATGGAATGGGAAGAAGCAACAAAACGTCTGTTGCAGAGAAATACAGAAACAGGATCGGACTGGACACTTAAAGGGGTTGTCTCATCTCAGACAATGGAGGCATATCACTATCTCCTAAACAAAGCCCCGCAAAGTGGTAGCTGGAGGACTCCAGCCCGGCCACCACCAGGCATTCTCCCAGTAGAAGTGAATGAGAGCGCACTGTGCATGACCGGCCACTGCTCCATTTCACTTCTATGGGCGCCCCCATAGAAATGAATGGAGGAAAGATGCCCAGTGCTCCATTCTCGATATACCGCTGGAACCCACACCTTTCAGACCATGGGGGCATATCCTAGCAATATACCCCCATTGTCTGGGATGAGACATCCCCTTTAAAGTGGCCCTGGAAAAAGACCTAAAAGTGGCCCCATATTGTAGGCGAGTCCAAACTGACAGAAAGCGGTGCAAAACAATTAGCCAGGGCCAGCACAAGCCACAAATAGGCAGGGACAACAGAAGTAGACAGGGCAGGAAATACCATACGACAAATACCACAGTGCAGCATAAAATACTGCCTGACGGTGGACGGTGAGACAGTTGAATTCAGGAGGGCACCTCCGGCTGCTGGCCAGGTACATACGTACCTGATGCTCCTAGCATTAATTAATGCTGAGAGCAACAGATCATTATGTACCTGGACAGCGGCTGTGAGGAGGGCTCAGGTGGCCCCTGGGCATCAGCCCACTGGGAAATTTCTGTAGGGTCTAAGTCAAGGGCAGTCCACCCCTGTGTAGAATTAAAAAGCTCAGTGTAGAAGCAGTGGATAAGCTGTGATAGAGTACATTGAGATAGGGAGGGATGACCTGTTGTAACTAATGTTGGAAGAGAGAGAGGCCTGCTGTGCTTCTGCACTGGCTACAAGGGGAGGTAACTGTGGTGACTACTGGGAAAGGGGCAAGAGTTTTGATGTCAGTACTGAAGAGAAATGGGGATTTAGACCAACCGTGACTGCTGGGTGAAGAGAATAGCCCTGCTGTAATTATTGGGGAAAGGAGTACCATTGTGCATTCTGATGGAAAGCTAGGTACCATTGTAGCTACTGGGGAAAAGCGGGTATTGTAGTAACATCACTATTGGGGAAAGGAGGGAGTCACTGATGTGACTATTGGGGAAGGGTTGAAAAGCAACGATATGACCGGAACATGAAGAGGTGAGAGAAACTAATGGTAGGCTAGGTGTAAAAACAGTAGTGTGACTATTGGAAGTGAAGGGCTGATTATCGTTATCAAACTGCTGGAGAGGTTGGATGCTGCTGTGACTCCTGTTTGGAAACTTACAGCTGCACATATTGCTTAGGGAAAGAGTTGATATTCTGGGTTGTGGGTTCACAAATTAATTTGCAGCAAAAACAATTTCAGGAAATAACTGCAGTGAACTGATCTGTTTCATAATGAAAATCGCATATGTTCTACTCCAATAAAAGGCACGACTCATTTTGTGCAACCAGGACGCAGAGGCTTATATTCAGTACAGTCAACTAGACTAATCATCATGCATGGAGAGAATTAACTTTTGCTGACTTTTTGTGTCAGATGAAAATGTTAGGTGTAAACAGCCCTGAATTAGATATTTTCTATCACTTTTATTATATTGCCCTCCAAAATTAAATGTAGTCCTTTGTGGTCGGAGCTACCCAGTCTTACCAGCATCCCTGATTGAAGCACTACCGCTAGAATTCATTGTAAGTATGCAATACTAAAATGCCTGTTCTACAGTATTACCATAGGCCATCCTAAAATATCAGTATCACTTTCTTGAGTTGTTTTTTCTCTTCCCATGAAATATAATTTTTCATTATTCCACTTTTATTTTTCATTCCTTCCTTCATTGAATTTTTAATTGCTTACATTTCTTTCCTATAGTAGTCTTGATCATTTTAAAATATCATCACTACAGCCTATTAAAGGAATAATCCTAAGTGCTGTTATCTCATGCTAACATGGAGATGTTACCTCCTGGATTCGAGCCAACAATTGTTTAGTGCCTTTGGACAAGGCAGGGAAGATCACATGACACTCGTATATCCTTTAACATGAAACCATTTCTGATCTTTCAGGGCCTATGTTTGGTCAGTAAAATACAGAGGGTATTTTCCTCTTTGCCCTGCATAGAAGCATAGCCAAGTGCTTTCAAACACATGGTGATGAAAGGTTGGATCAAACTGCTTTTAATGCAAAGCCTCGTTCAGACTTAAGCAGCTAAATATAGCACAATTTTCAGAAAGAGTCACTGGCTGAATACTACCTTAGAATGTCATTACACAAATGTGTTTCCTTTATTAAATCAAAAGTTCTGGAACAGGGTTAAAATATAAATGTAATGGAATTAAATAAGGAAAAAAATAACTTCTCCGCAGGCTTATCAGGGCAAGATGTTACACGTTCAAGTATTTGCAACTCCCCTGCTGACAATACTGTTCAGGCATTTAGGCTTAGGTTTAGATTATGAGTTTACCGTTGATCATAGCACAGGAAGAAGGCTTACTTCAACTTCTGAGGCTGCAGTAGGGGGCTCGGTTGCATATTCTGTCAAAACCAATGGACAAAAAAGTCCTGCATGCAGTACTGTTTTTTTTTTCTACTAAAACAGTAGACATTCGAATAGAAGATGAACAGACACCATATAGTCAATGGGTTCAGTTCTGTTTGGTTCAGTTATGTGCTGGCTCTGGCACTTCTTCTTTTCATGGATGTGTCAAAGAAATCTTAGATCTTAAATAGAACGCATACAAAAGCTCAGTTTTAAGGTACTAGACCTTTTTATTCATTTTCTTCTGTTAGGTCTCAATATCAGAACAGGCCTACAACTATACAAAAGAAAGTATTAAATAAGACTCCTCTTCCTCCACATCATGTTACAGAGGACCTTTCATGGGTCCAGACACTGTTAAGTGAGTAGAAGGTTATGTAGGGCATGTAGGATGGAGGTCAGGGCACTTACTATTTGTTCCGGGCCCCGCTCCGTTCGCCCGGAGAGCGTCACAGCCAGGGAGAAAAAAAGAGACGTACCGTCTCCCTGGCTGTGACGCTCTCCACTGCGATTGGACAGCGCTACAGCCAGGGAGGAGGAGACACCCATTGAGAAACCTTAGCGTCTCCTCCTCCCTGTTCTGATGCTATGCATTAGCATAGCACGTGGGAGAATTTTACAGGGGCACAGCGGGCGAACGGAGCGGGGTCCGGAAAAAATAGTAAGTGCCCTGACCTCCATCCTACATGCCCTACATAACCTTCTACTCACTTAACAGTGTCTGGACCCATGAAAGGTCTTCTTTAACACCATGTTTGGAGTGAATGTTTGAAATGGAATTCTCCTGATGTATACAGTACAATTAAAGATGAGCGAATCTATTTGCCGCTTCGTAGATTCGATACAAATCTACACAATTTTCTACTCCGAAGCAAATCTGGATTTTTTCAGATTCGCTCCGTTTGATTCTAAAATGTTCTTAACGCTTTGTACTTCTGCTGATACAGTATCATGTAGCCAGGGGTCAGACTCAGAGCGTTCCTCCTGCTCCACCATTCCGCTCCAGCAAAGCCTAGCGTTGTGCGTGCCTGCGTATTATGCAATCGCTAGACAATAGTACGCTGAGGATTCATACGCAATTTGTACGCTCATGCGTACGTGTTCACATAAGTAGCGTACCTATAACAATTGTATGTTCGTTATTAGTGCGCAAATGTTCGCAGAACACCACATAATATCGTATGATTTGTACGCAGCTTTGGCCAAATAGATTCGTATGAAGTACGAATCTTTTGAAAAATTCGATGAACATTCGGCGAAGCGAATTTTGGATGATTTGCTCATCTCAATGAATGTAGATATAATGGATGGACATACAGCAAAAGATAGTCAGCATACTTTTTACATTGGGAGTCAATGGATGAGATACACAACCATATGGAAGTTGCGGACATGATTCATGTGTTAGATTCATGATATAGAGCCTTCTAGTGCCATCACCAGACAAAAAAGTACTCTTCTGGCTCCCTAAACTGTCCCAGCATTGTTAGCTGGCTGCAGCCTGGAGGGGAACACAGATCACCCACTTAGGTATACCTGGAATGGAGATGGGACACCAAGAGCATGCCGGACTCCAAGCACGACAGACATGAAGTATTCTCTGAGATAAAGAGGAAAGAGAGAAATACATAGTCCTTTCCACCTTGCATGTATATATTTATATACTGTACCCAGGGGTGCAACGCCTATGGGGCGAGGTGAGGCAATTGCCTCAGGTGGCACCAGATAGGGACAAGTGGGGGGCAGTGGAAGGGCCATGGGCAATGAGCTTTCCCATTGTGGAAGCACTAATCATTGCATATTCAACTGTATTGTGATTCTCTGCCTGTAGCCTATCAGAGGCTGATGTCATCATCACGCTGACTGAGCCGGTTTGCATACAGCTCAAGGCACATACCGGATGAGGTGTGTCCTGCTCTGCATCGCTGACAGTAGAACAGAGGTACATATTTGAGTTTATTACTTTTATTTGGCAGCATGCTATTGGTCCACAATTGGGGGGGAGGGGGTGTCATTATTTTGTAACTGGGTGAAGCAGTATGGAGACATTGGGGGCTCTAAAAAGAGGCATTTTTGTACTGGCACACATTATAAGGGGGCTACTATGGGGACATTTGTTCTTCTGGGGGTGCTAAAGCCCGCCAATTAGTGCTGGTGATGTCACCAGGAACACCAAACATCTGGGAGAACTAACTATAGATCTTCTATGGATATAGGCTTGCTCAGATCCCTCTGACTCTTCATGTAATCCCAGACAGACTTGGTGATGCTGAGATGCTGAATGCTTAATTACATTTTTTGCATGTTTTGGGTTGTTGTTCTGCTGCAGAATAAATTTGGAGCCAATCAGACACCCCCCTGATAGTATTGCATGTTAGATAAGTATCTGCCTGTATTTCTCAGCCTTGACGACACTATTAATCCTGACCAAATCTCTAACTCCATTTGCTGAAAATTTAGTGCAGCAGATGAAGGATAAATCATCCTTACTTCCTTTCGAAATCTAAAGATGTCCAGCAGTCCCATCAGCTTAGAACTGGCAGAAACCAGTGGAACCCAGGTACATCCGTCTACTGTTCAGAGAAGTCTGTGGCCAAAAAGCTATACCTTCAGTGTGGAAACAAGGTCAAGCGACTGCCCTGAGCTGCAGGAAAATGACAGCAGTTGCTCTGGACTGATGAGTCAAACTTTGAAATATTTAGCTGTAACAGAAGGCAGTTTGTTCACTGAAGGGCCAGAGAGTGGTATAATAATGAGTGTCTGCAGGCAACAGTGAGGCATTGTAGAGGTTTCTTGCAATTTTGGGGCTGCCTTTCAGCAAATGGAGTTGGAGATTAGGTCATGGATTAATGGTGTCTTTTATGCTGAGAAATATAGACATATACTTATCCAGGGTTGTTGTTGTGTTGCAAAATAAATTTGGAGCCTGCCATGCCATCAGGGAGGCAAATTTTTTCTACAGCTAAACAATGACCTTATACATGCAGCCAATGTCATAAAGAACCATTTTCAGCATAAAGAAGAACAAGGAGTCTTGAAAGTGATGATATGGCCCCCACAGAGCCCAGGTCTGAACATCATTGAGTCTGTCTGAGATTACATGAAGAGACAGAAAGATTTGAGCAAGCCTACATCTACAGAAGATCTGTGGTTAGTTCTCAAAGATGTTTGGAAATTCTCTTTTGTTCATTCACCTTGCATTTTGTTATTTGATAAAAATGAACACTTCATTAGCATTCATACTTTGCAGCATTTTGTTCACACCAGCCTGAAACTTTTGCACAGTACTGTATATGTAGAGAAATTATATATATATATATATATATATATATATATATATATATATATGCAATGCATTCAGAAATTTTAAAAAAAATCAAGTTTTTCTTCATAATTCTGCCCTCGGTACATTTTCTTTAAACATTTTTAATGAATTTTTGGTCTTTTTCTCCATCCTCCCTTTGAAGCTTTTTAGCACAATGACAGAAATAGCAAATCATGTCAGAGTGACACTGACATATATAACTATGGGGAAGCACAAGACTGACGGTGTTAACAGAGTGTTTAAAAACACAGTGTGCCATTGCATGTGTTATGCTTTCTCATATTAGAAACCTCCCAAGAATGGTTCCTTATTTGGGGCAGATGGTGTTTAAACACACAGTATCTTAAAAACAGTGGCTTGTTGGGACCAAGCACCCAAAAATTATGCCTTAACGATGGACAGATGCCTGCCCCTGTTTATACACACACATTAATATCAGAAGAAATGTTGCCTTGTTCAAGCAGGGTTAGAATGCCTGCCCAGATTTATACACACACAAGTATTAATTGTAAGAAGAAATGGTGGCTTGTTCTGGAGTTGAAAAGCTGGGAAAAATTATTCCTTTTATTTGGGAGCAGCCAAAGTACAGTGTGAATTTGAAAAGGGGTAATAGTGGCTGCAATAGTAGCTGTGTTGGGGTAGTACTAGTAGTGGCGGCTGTATAGCGGTAATAGTGGTGGCAATAGGGATAATGGCAGTGTGGGGTAGCAGCTGCAGCAGTGGCCGTACAGGTATGTGCCCGCGAACACAGAGACACATAAATGGCAGTCGTTTGTTTATCAAAAGCTGTGGCAAGCTGTGTGCACAGTGCTTCCTGTATTAAGACCATTTGGCCTCCCTTTCAGTAGAACATTCCCCCATTTTGCTTTGATAGTAAGGGTCTAAAAGCATGGCTATCCAGTAATCATTAGATTGCTTCATGATAACGATATGCCTGTTAGTATGTATGTAAGCAAGCAAGCATAGAGCTTGCCAGCGTACCCGAGGACCCAGTTCTTTAAGGTTTAGCCCTGTACTGAGATAATTGGGCATCATGGCCTGTGTAATTGTCATCATCATCAGCTTCATCCTCCTGCACAATTGACTCCTACTGCTTCTCCTCCAGTGTCAGCTCCTCATCCTCCCCTTCTTTCTCCATGGAACTTTCTTCATGTTGGTCCCCAAAAGCTGCAGGGTGGTCAGCAAGCCGCAGAAGCTGTTCTTCTCCCGCTGTCTCTTGTTGCATCAGCATAAGATAATTATCAGGAGGATGAAATAGTTGATGCTGCTTCCCTACTGATAAATTTGGTGGCCTCTTCACAACATGCTTCTCTGATGAGCTGCCACTCTCTGACCTCAGAACAACACATGCTCCCTGCTCAGGTGATCTGGTGCATGATGCTGCTCATACAGACCCTCTAGCATTTGTAAAATGGAATTCCAGTGAGTTGAGACATTATAGATCAAGCAGTGCAATGGCGGAAAGATCTGTCCTTGCCACATAAGTATCTGAAATGTGAGGACAGTCTCCTGGAGAGGGACAGCACTCTCTACAATCCACCATACTTTTTCAAAGAGTGTTTCACAACTAAATTTATCACGTGTTCCCTGCAGGGAGTTTGTGTTGTTTCCCCCAAATGCAGCACGGCTACGATGTTCCTTATATTGTCGCTGACCACATTGCCCAGTTGAGGTTGGTGAGGAGACAGCCAGCGAGATGTTTGCTGCTTGATACACTGATCGGCTCAGTGAATACTCTCACCCAGGCTTGTGATAGAAGAGAGGAGAAGTGGGAGCAATGCTCTGCTCTGCTTCTGTTGGGGATGCGAGGATGTCCATGTAGGAGGATGGGGAGGAGACGGATAAGTACCTGGTGTGGAAACCAGACCAACACAAACTTGGAGGTGTCAATAGGAGCTGGCCTTGTTGCTGCAGTGCTGTCTCACCACTGCCGGAAAAATAATAGTACTGTACCTGCCCGTAAAAGCTGCTCTAAGCATCCATGGTGTTATGCACCACCATAGCTACTAGCACCACTACTACTACCACCATCACCAACACAGTTATGCAGTCCAAATGCTGACTGTTCTCACACAAGTCCGCAGCACCAAGACTCTCTTGAGTATCCTCCATAGAGCGTGGGGTTTTGTTGCCTCTTCTTAGGAAAAAAAAAATGCCTCACTAGAAGGGGCATAGAAGACAGAGATGATGTAACTGAAAGGCTTCTCTGGGTTTGCAAGGAGGAGGAGCAGGTGGAATGCTGTGACCCCTGGCTCCAAGGCAGGGTGTCAGACTCAGAGGTGACATCCACATCATCCTGCTGTGGCTGAGAGGAGGAGTGAGTCACTCAGTCCACAAACTCATCCTCTTTGTCCTCATAATAATGTGTACTACTTATCAGACAGCTATTTCTGCTACTGCTGTTTGCACTTCTACCCACTCTTGGACGATGAGGCACGGGTCTTTCGTTTTCCACTTTTCTGTTTACCAGACATTTTATTACGAAGCCTATAAATAAAAAGTCACGAATTTGGTACACAGATTATTAAAAGGTACTAGGAAAATTTCAATTGTTTTTTTCTATATTTCTATTTTTTAATTTCTCTCCCCTTCTACAAACACACTGTACAATGGTATTGACAATTTACAATGGTAATAATACAGGTTTTGCAGTAAAATGCATTTTCTATAACACCGAACAGTATCTTGTAGAAATATACAACACATTCAATAACACAGGTATAATAATTGCATTATTGCAGTAAAATGTGTTTGCTAGAACACTGAACGGCATCTTTCACTAATATACAACATGTTTAATAACACAGGTATAATAATTACATTACTGGCATGAAGTGTGTTTGCTGTAACACTGAATGGTATATTGCAGTAATATACAATGAGTTCAATAACACAGGGATAATGCAGTGAAATGCCCAATTATGAACGCTAAATAGAAATTGAGACTATGGAACTCTTAAAGAATTCTGTAATGCAGAATTTGCTATTAGGCTGGATAAAACAAGTGAGACTGATCAATCCCTCACTCTCTATGCTACGCTTTCCCTTATAAAACTCTACAATCCACCCAATTATATTTCCAGTTCTCTTGCTATAGTGCCCTTATAGTCTCCCTAGTAACTGGCTTGTGTTTGCAATTGTTTTTTGTCAGACACAACCACAACAAATCTGGCTCAGCCTCATTCTCAGCGGAAGGACATGGATGAATACTGCCCCATGATTGGCAGATGAGGTTGTCACTCTGTCTTCCTGTCCCAGCCTCTGGAAAACACCTCCATGACCATGATGCCACGACCATGCTTCACTGTAGCGATGGTATTGGGCAGGTGATGAGCATTGTCTGGTTTCAACCAGATTGACCATTGAGTTCTTGGTCACCTTTTTATTTTACTCTTCTTGAACTTTTATTTTTTTTAAACATGTTATTGAAGAAATGAAAATTACAACATAACAGTGTTCAAGTCACAGTTTTGGAGGCGCATTTTACAGCAAATTCACTTGGCTGTATTGGGTTACAGATTAACAAGAACAGAATATCTGCATGAAATAACAGCAGCAAAATGATAAATGAAACAAAAATAGTGTAATAATAATAACAGCAGATTATCCACTGTGACAAACACTAGAGGATTGAGGATTGAGAATTTCCTATGCTTCTCCCAGGGCTCCCATACTGCAAAAAAACACGCTGGTCTCCTGGACTCCGATCCTGCAATCTATTCCATGCGGTATATACTATCACATTTCCCAAGCCATTGTGTATAAGACGGTGCATTGCTAGATTTCCAATTAGAAGCTATTAGAATCCTAGCAGTAGCTACTAAATGCATGAGTAAGGCCCTCAACTGTCTAGTACCTTTGATATTCCTCAGTAGGCCTAGCAGGCAAATTTTGGGTGAAGGAGCTACTGAAACATTGCATATCTGAGAGAGTCTTACCTTTCATGAGCCAAAAAGATGATATAATGGAGAAGTGGGTGCCTATGTCTGTTTCCCAGTGTTGGAGAAAATCAAATGTCTTGGGCATGATCTGAGAGATCAAAGAAGTATAGATCATAGTGATTTTTTTTTTTATTTGGTGAAGTACGGGACAATGTCATCTGTTTAAATTGTGTGTAATTAGGAAGAGTGTTCCACAGGATTGGCGCATAGCAAATGTGGTGCCAATATTCAAAAAGGGTCCAAAAACAGAGCCCGGAAACTATAGGCCAGTAAGTTTAACTTCTGTTGTGGGTAAACTGTTTGAAGGTTTTCTGAGAGATGCTATCTTGGAGTACCTCAATGAAAATAAGCAAATAACTCCGTATCAACATGGCTTCATGAGGGATCGGTCATGTCAAACCAATTTAATCAGTTTCTATGAGGAGGTAAGTTCTAGACTTGACCGCCGCGACTCAATGGATGTCGTATATTTGGACTTCTCCAAAGCTTTTGACACGGTACCACATAAAAGGTTAGTATACAAAATTAGAATGCTTGGCCTGGGAGAAAATGTCTGTATGTGGGTAAGTAACTGGCTCAGTGATAGTAAACAGAGGGTGGTTATTAACGGTAGATACTCAGAACTAATGGGGTACCACAGGGGTCTGTATTGGGTCCTATTCTCTTCAATGTATTTATTAATGATATTGTAGAAGGTTTGCATAGTAAAATATCAATTTTTGCAGATGACACTAAACTGTGTAAAGTAATTAACACAGAGGAGGACTGTCACGCGAGGTCGGCGTCGCGCTCCCTCTGCACGACATCGCCGGACCTCTCCGCCCCCCTAGAGACGAGCAATAGGGAATTGAAGTGCTGGTCTTGTCTGCCAGCACTTCATGAGTTAATTCACTGTTTGGGTTTTGCCATGTGGTGCTGATCACACCACATGGCTACTTTACATATTGTTTGGACTGCTTGCTCCGCCTCAGGTCATGTGATGCTGGCCACATCACATGATCCTGGGCGGGCTATTTAAAGTTGGCAACTGCCTCACTCAGACGCCTGTGATTAGTTACACCTTTGATCAGTGCTCGTGCGACCTTTTGCTTGGATTGTTACTTGGATTTTGGACTTTGGATTTTGGACTTTGACCTCTCTTTCGCTTCACCCCTGGTATTTACATGACCTCCTGTGTTTGACCCGGCTTGCTGACTATCTACCATTGTGTTTGTTCCGTCTGTGTTTTGTCCGTCCCTTTGTTCCCTTTCCCTCCCTGCGCACTTATCCAGTGTAGGGACCGCCTTCATGGTTGTCCGCGGCTGGCTAGGGCCGATTGAGGCAAGTAGGCAGGGAAAGAAGGAGGGGTTTCAGTACAGGGCTCACCTACCCTTGTCTCCCCTCGTGACAGAATCACAGGCCCAATCTCATGGAGCAGTTGCGGGCTCTCACGGACCAGGTTCAAGGAATGGCTCAAGCGATCCAGGATCTGGCCGAGAGGCTCCAACATCAGGAGCAGCTTCAATCCACACCAGTAGTGGTTCCCTCCACATCCAAACCCATCGTGGAGCCCCATGTTAAGCTGCCGGATCGATTTTCGGGGAACCGGAAGACCTTCCGTTCCTTTAAGGAAAGCGTAAAATTATATTTCCGCTTACGCCCCCTCTCCTCGGGTTCCGAGCAGCAGCGGGTGGGAATAATTATTTCCTTGCTGCAGGGTGATCCGCAGGAGTGGGCCTTTTCGTTACCCCCTGACTCCCCTAGTCTGTTGACTGTGGACGCGTTTTTTCTGGCCTTAGGCCTATTATATGAGGAGCCCGACTTGACTACGGTTGCCGAGTCTCAGCTCAGGGACATTCGGCAGGGTAACCGTCCAGTGGAGGACTATTGCGCGGAGTTTAGGAAGTGGTGTGTCTCTTCTGGATGGAATGACCCAGCCTTAAGAAGTCAATTCCAGGTAGGGCTGTCTGACCAACTGAAAGACCTTCTGGTGTGTTATCCTACTCCTGACTCCTTAGAGGGGACCATGACCTTAGCCATTAAGCTAGACCGACGGGTGAGAGAGAGACTGAGAGAACGTTCAAGCATTCCTCAGGTTGCCGTATTGCCTGAAATTCCTCTTCCAAGTCCATCTCCTACCAGAACTCCGGAGGAGCCCATGCAGTTAGGTGGAACCTTAAGGGACCAGAGACGCCTGAAGGGAACCTGTTTTTACTGTGGTGAAATGAACCACTGGCTCCAGCAGTGTCCCAAACTTCCACCCTCTAGGAGATCTCCGGCGGGAAGCAAGGTAACTCCAGCGGTGGTAAGGAGGAAAGTTTTGCTACCTATCTCTGTTACCTATGATCAAATTAAGGGGGTTGGTCAAGCATTTGTTGATTCAGGTTCTGCCGTTAATTTTATTAATTTTGATTTTGTACAAACTGTAGGCAGGGGCGTAGCTATAGGGGGTGCAGAGGTAGCAGTCGCTACCGGGCCCAGGAGCCTGAGGGGGCCCAAAGACCCTTGTGCTGCATAAGAAGACACACAGAGCACTGAAGGAAGGGGGGCCCAAGCTGAACTCTTGCACCAGGGCCAAAGAGCCTTTAGCTACGGCCCTGACTGTAGGTATTCCGTTAGTTCCTTTAAGGGAGGTAATTCAAATCATTGCTTTAGATTCCACCCCATTGAATAATGGGAGAGTGGAATTTTGTACTCCCGAGGTTTCCCTAACTGTGGGAATTTCCCATACTGAGACTTGTTCCTTCCTTGTCTTAAGGGATTTACCTGCTGACCTCGTTTTAGGTCTGCCATGGTTACAGGACCACAACCCTGTGATCAACTGGCCTGCAGGAGAATTAGAGAAATGGGGAGGTGATTGTTCCAAATGTTGCAAATCAGTATTGCAGTTTGGAGGTACCACTGAGTCTCTTATCCTGCCCGGATATATCAGAGATTTTCAGGACGTATTCTCCATGTCCGAGACTGAGTTCCTCCCTCCTCACAGGCAATATGATTGTACCATTGATATTATTGAGGGTTCCAAGTATCCTAAGGGCCGTATTTACAATCTCTCCACTCCTAAGCGGCAGTCCATGAGAGATTATCTTAAAGAGAGTCTGGCCAAGGGTCACATCCGGCCTTCAGTTTCCCCCATGGGGGCCGGATTTTTCTTTGTGGGTAAGAAGGATGGAGGATTGAGGCCCTGTATTGATTACAGGGAACTTAACAAGATCACGGTCAAGAACAGGTACCCGCTGCCCCTTATCCCTGACTTACTGAACCAGATTCAAGGCGCCTGCTGGTTCTCTAAGCTGGATTTGAAGGGAGCTTATAACCTGATTAGAATCAGGGAGGGGGATGAATTAAAGACGGCCTTCAATACCCCTGAGGGTCACTATGAGTATTTAGTAATGCCCTTTGGGCTAAGCAATGCACCCGCTGTGTTCCAGAATTTTGTTAATGACATTTTTAGACCCTTTATTGGGAGGTTCATGATTGTCTACATTGATGACATCCTTATTTTTTCTGCAGATTGGGAATCTCACGTTTCTCATACCAGGCAAGTGTTAGAGGTGTTACGTGAGAATAAACTATTTGTCAAAGGGGAGAAGTGTATCTTCGGCGTTCAGGAGGTGGCCTTTTTAGGATACATTTTGACCCCTTTCTCTTGCAAAATGGACCCAGCTAAGGTGCAGGCCATCCTTGATTGGGTGCGACCTTCCTCCCTTAAGGCGCTCCAACGATTTTTAGGGTTTGCGAACTTCTATCGCAAATTTATTAAAAATTTTTTGTTGGTGGTCAAACCAGTTACAGATCTGACTCGCAAGGGAGCGGATCTAGTTAATTGGCCCCCTGCAGCTATTGAAGCCTTTGAGAAGCTAAAACAGTGTTTTACTAATGCCCCTGTGTTAATCCAGCCTGACCAGAGTGAGCCATTTATAGTTGAGGTGGATGCATCTGAGGATGGGATAGGGGCAGTACTGTCCCAGGGGTCCTCCACCTTAACTAATCTTAAGCCATGTGCCTTTTTCTCCCGCAAGTTCTCGTCTGCTGAGAGGAACTATGATATTGGTAATAGAGAGTTGTTGGCCATTAAGTGGGCATTTGAGGAATGGCATCACTTCCTGGAGGGAGCATTACATTGCATTGTGGTCCTCACGGATTATAAAAATCTTATGTTTCTAGAGTCTGCTAAACGTTTGAATCCCAGACAGGCGAGGTGGGCTTTGTTCTTTACTCGTTTTGATTTTTGTGTTACCTTTAGACCAGGGAGCAAGAACATTAAGGCTGACGCCTTATCCCGAAGCTTTCAGGCGTATCAGCCTCCTGACGTCCCTCCTGAGCCCATCCTGCCCCCTGACATCATCGTGGCCGCTACCTCGTCTGATCTGGCATCTGAAATCTCAGCAGGACAGCATCTCGCTCCCACTGGTACCCCCAATGACAAATTGTTTGTGCCGGCTCATTTGCGTTTGCGACTGCTGGGTGAGTGCCATAACTCGGTATTATGTGGTCATCCGGGTATTAATGCCACCAAGAAGTTAGTCTCTAGGCAGTATTGGTGGCCATCGATTGCAAGGGATGTTCAGGCTTTTGTAACTGCATGTAACACTTGTGCCAGGTCTAAGAATCCCAAGACACGGCCTATGGGTGAGCTACGTCCATTACCCATACCTAGCAGACCATGGTCGCATTTGTCCATGGACTTTATCACGGATTTGCCGTGCTCTGAGGGTAAAATCTCAACATGAGGGTACCATCCTACAAGTTTGCACCTCGCTTCATTGGTCCTTACAGGATCACCAAGGTGATCAATCCGGTTTCTTTTAGGTTATGTTTACCCGACTCCCTTCGTGTTCATAATGTTTTTCATGTGTCTTTGCTCAAACGTTATGTTGCTCCCGTTGGTCCTGAGGAACAGTCTCCGCCTCCGGTCGAGGTAGTAGGACAAATGGAGCATGAGATTGCCAGAATTGTGGATGTGAGAAGGGTCCGGAATTCCTTCCAGTACCTGGTACATTGGAAGGGGTTCAGTCCTGAGGACAGGTCTTGGGTACCGTTGACCAGGATGCATGCAGACTCGCTCATCCGAAAGTTCCATCTGCAGCATCCCGATAAGCCTGCTCCCGCTGGTAAGGGTCCAGTGGCCCCTCGTGAAGGGGGGGGTACTGTCATGCGAGGTCGGCGTCGCGCTCCCTCTGCACGACATCGCCGGACCTCTCCGTCCCCCTAGAGACGAGCAATAGGGAATTGAAGTGCTGGTCTTGTCTGCCAGCACTTCATGAGTTAATTCACTGTTTGGGTTTAGCCATGTGGTGCTGATCACACCACATGGCTACTTTACATATTGTTTGGACTGCTTGCTCCGCCTCAGGTCATGTGATGCTGGCCACATCACATGATCCTGGGCGGGCTATTTAAAGTTGGCAACTGCCTCACTCAGACGCCTGTGATTAGTTACACCTTTGATCAGTGCTCGTGCGACCTTTTGCTTGGATTGTTACTTGGATTTTGGACTTTGGATTCTGGACTTTGACCTCTCTTTCGCTTCACCCCTGGTATTTACATGACCTCCTGTGTTTGACCCGGCTTGCTGACTATCTACCATTGTGTTTGTTCCGTCTGTGTTTTGTCCGTCCCTTTGTTCCCTTTCCCTCCCTGCGCACTTATCCAGTGTAGGGACCGCCTTCGTGGTTGTCCGCGGCTGCCTAGGGCCGATTGAGGCAAGTAGGCAGGGAAAGAAGGAGGGGTTTCAGTACAGGGCTCACCTACCCTTGTCTCCCCTCGTGACAAGGACAGTGCACTGCTACAGCAGGATCTGGATAGACTGGAGGCTTGGTCAGAAAAGTGGCAGATGAGGTTTAACACTGACAAATGTAAGGTTATGCATATGGGAAGGAATAATGCAAGTCACCAGTACATACTAAATGGTAAAGCATTGGGTAACTCTGACATGGAAAAGGACCTAGGAATTTTAGTGAACAGCAAACTAAGCTGTAGAAGCCAGTGCCAGACAGCTGCTGCCAAGGCCAATAAGATAATGGGTTGCATCAAAAGGGGCATAGATGCCTGTGATGAGAACATAGTCCTGTCACTTTACAAATCACTAGTCAGACCACACATGGAGTACTGTGTACAGTTCTGGGCTCCTGTGAACAAGGCAGACATAGCAGAGCTGGAGAGGGTTCAGAGGAGGGCAACTAAAGTAATAACTGGAATGGGTGGACTACAGTACCCAGAAAGATTATCAAAATTAGGGTTATTCACTTTAGAAAAAAAGATGACTGAGGGGAGATCTAATAACTATGTATAAATATATCAGGGGTCAGTACAGAGATCTCTCCCATCATCTATTTATCCCGAGGATTGTGACTGTGACGAGGGGACATCCTCTGCGTCTGGAGGAAAGAGGGTTTGTACGTAAACATAGAAGAGGATTCTTTACGGTAAGAGCAGTGAGACTGTGGAACTCTCTGCCTGAGGAGGTGGTGATGGTAAGTTCACTAAAAGAGTTGAAGAAGGGCCTGGATGTATTTCTGGAGGGTAATAATATTACAGGTTATAGTTACTAGAGAGGGGTCGTTGATCCAGGGAGTTATTCTGATTGCCTGATATGGAGTCGGGAAGGAATTTTTCCCCCTAAAGTGAGGAAAATTGGCTTCTACCTCACAGTGGTTTTTTTTGCCTTCCTCTGGATCAACTTGTAGGAAAACAGGCTGAACTGGATGGACAGATGTCTTTTTTCGGCCTTACAAACTATGTTACTATGTTACCTACAGTATGTAGCATTTAATATGTAGTCTATGTAGAAAGGTGAGTGACTGAAGTTGGGAGTTTGTCTCCCATCCTTTCTAAAGCATCCCTGTAGGGTTCAACAAATCTGCTAAAGTGAGCAAAATGTGATTACACTCCTCAGGGAGGGTTAAACTAAACAAAGGGGAGAAGAGTCAATAAAAGATCCCTAACCTGGACTAAAGGGGACATTTAAGAAGAAGATAATATGCGGGAGAGACTAGCATGCCAGTGTTTAGGGTCATTGTGTGCAATAAAGCCACACAGAGAATTGAGCCCTACTGTTTGTGAAAAAGGGTAAATTTTCAACAGCACTTTGGATACCCCCGATTCTCCCTGTATATCCAGGTGCCCCTTGGGAGGTCTTAGCCACACCAAACAGTGGACCCCCTGAATAGACCTATAGTAGACCAATAAGTCAGGTAAGGCCCATGCCCCCCTGCCTAGTTGCCCGGACAAGAGTTGAGTGCAGTAGTCATGAATGGGCCTTGCATCACAGGAATTTAGAGAGGGAATTTTTCAACTCTAAGAAGAAGGTCTGCGGTAATGGGATTGGCTGGGTTTGCATATAGTACTTTAGGTAAAATAACTAACTTGATCAGTGTACGTCTGCCAAACCAAGAAGTAAACAGGATATCCCAAGAATCAGTGGTAGATTTAATAATATCAGTGAGATGGAGGACCATTGGTAAGGAGTATGGAGCTCCAACAGTTTCTGAGTTTGCAGATCAAGCGTAACATTCAGTACCTGTGATTTAGAGGGATTGATCAGAAACTTGGATAAGTCTCTAAATCTATGAAATAACGACTGGATTGCAGGGAATGCATCTCCAAGGTTAATGATCAAAAGGTCGTCAGCAAATGCCGCTAGTTGATGATATGTGCCATGCAGACACAGTCCCTCAATCCAGCTGTCCTGTCTAATCGCCTGGAAAAGAGACTCAACTGCTAGAATGAGCAACAGTGGGGATAGGGGGCAGTCCTGCCGAATCCCATTTTGAATCGAAAATAATGTGGACAGCGTACCATTCACCATCACCTTAGCTGTGGGGTTGTACAAACTGTACAAACTGTAAACTTAATCAGAGCCCGGTTCATGAACACCCAATCAACATGATCGACTGCCTTCTTAGCATCTGTGCCAAGGAGGACCAGAGGTACATATGGAGTGGCGTTGAACATGTTGTATGAGACATTACAAGTAGTATTATTCATCCTCTCCTCTTGACCAGCCACAAAACCCACCTGTTCCACATTAATGAGATGTGAAAGAAGACGTTGAAGCCTTATAGCCATTATTTTTGCATATAGCATTGAATCTGCATTCAACAACGAGATGAGTCTATAGCTGGCACAAAAGGAGGGGTACTCCCCCAGCGGCTAACATCTGGGGTGATAATTGTTTATTATTTGTTTATTAGTGTATCATTACAAACTGCCAGGAATTTTGGTAACAATAGGTAGGAGAAGGTGCTGTAATAAGCAGAAGGCAGACCATCTGGTCCCAGACTCTTATGTGGGGGTGTAGACCTGAGTGCTCCCTCTAACTCTTGTAATGAGAATGGGTGTATTAGGGACAGGGCTTATTCGGGAGTGGCAAATGGAAAGTGTAGCATACCTAACCAGCCATCAATATCTCAGCACCATGCTTCCGACTCAAAGGCTCCAGAAGGGGAACAAAAATTGTAGAGTGAATGGTAATACTCGCTAAAACCAGCTGCTATTTGCTCAGTGGACATTAATATTTGTGAGGAAGCACCTTTAATGGAGTGTATGTAGGAACGTATTTTGAGTTGTGACAACATACACATTGAGGCTTTATCCCCATGTACATAATAGCCATATTGAGCAGAAAGATATAAGCTTTGTGTTCAGTACATTTTTAAGCTCAGAGTGTAAGCTGTCACGGCGTCCCAAGACTTTTGGAAAGAGGTGTCTCTTATGGAAAAACTCTAACTCCTGTATCTGCTTTTGGAGGGTCATCACAGTGGCCTCTCTTTTCTTTTTAAGATACAAACTAAGAGAGATAACATGGTCTTGAATGACAGCCTTGTAAAGCCTCCCAGATCAAGCCCAAAGACACGGAAGGAAGGTTATTATGTAAAAAATAGTCCTCCAGGTGACCCTGTACTGTTTTTACGTGTTCTGGCTTATTCATCCAATCTCCAAATGATTTGTATATTTTATCAGGATGAAAGATGTATGATAATCATCAGCCAATCTCCCTGTGGAAGTGATCATTCCCTCCATTCACTTTGCATTGGCCTGTGGAATAGGCTGAGGCAAACGGGTGCCAATCGACAATTTTGGGACTTTTTTGCGTCCCCTTGAAATAAAGCAATGTGACAATGTAGCCTTCAGACCAAAAAAGGTTGTGCACCCCGCTATAGACACTAGTGAACATTGCAGAAACATAGGGCCAAAGATGTGTCTGCAGCAAACAGAGTGTGCAATCAGAAGACATAAAGGAAAAAAACACAATTCAGCAGCACTCTGCAAACACAAATAATGTACAATAATGCCATAGTCATATAAAACATCCTGATGCTAGTGCTACGCTTATTTTGCAAAATTGAGATTCTTGGCAAATCATTTTGTACAAAATTATTTGGGCCCGTCTGCCAGACGTCAAGGCAATCTCTTTAAGACGGGAACCTAACACTAATTCCTACCTGTTATGTGCCATAATAAGCGTAGCACTAGCACCAGAATGTTTTATATTATTATATATACATTATTTGTGTTTGCAGAGTGCTGCTGCATTGTTTTTTTTCCTTTGTGTCTCTAGCCATGGCAGCGTGCACCTGCACATTGGATGTGCTGACTTACCCCCTTTTTTTGCAATCAGAAGACATATCACTTGATTTATATAGGAGCTGTCACCTCTCCTGACATGCCTTTTATAGCATGGTCAGCATGGTGGCTCAGTGGTTAGCACTGGTACCTTGCAGCGCTGGGGTTCTAGGTTTGAATCCGACCAAGGACAACAACTACATGGAGTTTGTATGTTTTGCATGGGTTCCTCTAGTTTCCTGCTACACTCCAAAGACATACTGATAAAGAACTTAGATTGTGAGCTCCACTGGGGACAGTGAGTGATGCTGATGTCTATAAAGTGCTGTAGAACATGTCAGTGCTATATAAGTGAGTAAAATAAATAGTACTATATTTTTGTACAGACACACTTGCCCATAAGACACACCTTTGTTTTAGAGGAGGAAAATAAGAAAAACATATTTTTCATCAGATTTCAGCTCAGACCCCCAATCAGACCCCCAATGTTAATGAAACATCAGCTTAGAGCCCCAATCAGATCCCAATGTTAATCAGACCTCAGTTCAGACCCCCAATGTTCATGAGACCCCCAATCACACCTCAGATCTGAGCCCAAGTTGCCCATTCAGAGCTCAGAATGACCCTCAAGCAGACCTCACACCAAAACCCCAATGTGAATGACCCCCTCAAGCAGACCTCAGATCAAAGCCCCAATGTGAATGACCCCCAATCAGACCTCAGATCAAAGCCCCAATGTGAATGAACCCCCAAGCAGACCTCAGATCAGACTTACCTGCTCTGGATGCCGATCCCGCTCCTGACGTCCACACTCTTCTTGATCTTCCTGAAACACCCAACGCAGAACACCATGAGGTCACAGAGCCCACCGACATCCTCATGCTGTGTGCAGTCCCAGCACAGTGAGTAGCCAAGGAACACCAGGAAGCGGTGAGTAAATAGCCAGAGGAGCACTGCATTCACTTCTCCTGTACTAATGAGCGCTTCCTTAATGGAAGCTCATTAGTATTCACCCCATAAGACGCAACGACATTTGCTTGTTATAGGGTAAAAAATATGCTAAATCTTTGTATTCCACAAAATATATTTGTTTTGCCAAGTTCTAAATGACAGCTGAGTGTTACTATTCTTCTTGACAGAAGTGTGTATGCTACATTTCTTTACAGTGTATACAAGGAGAGTGATAATAATATTTTACTTTCAGTGATGATTGGGCAGTACAGGAGCATAGCAATTTTACAAGGAAAATGGTAATAGACACAACATTGCAGGACAGGGGTGTGGAAAGGGAGGCCAAGTTTAGGGAACAGCCCAGGACCCATGGTCTACTTAAAGGGGTTATCCAAACCCTATAATGCCCTCATATAGATTATACTTACCCTGCTCCCCAGCACCCGTGTCACTTCTGATGCCTACACAGCCACCACTGCATCTCTCAGTCGCACAGATCCAAACATTTGGGGGGGGGGGGGTTTGACAGCCAATAGCAGGTGACACTAGGGAAGCTCTTCCCCATCGCAGCCTTCTATTGGCTGCCCCCTGTCGCCGGATGTTTTGATCTGTGAGGTGGGGAGATGCAGCGGTGGCCGTGCAGGGATCAGAAGCGACGCGGGTGCTGGTGAGCAAGGTAAGTACAACCTGTGTGAGGGGCCCAGGCATTAGAGGGGACATTATATGATTTAGATATCCCCTTTAATCCCCTTCTGGTAACAGTGCATCAGATACCACATAATCTAAATCACCAATCAAGTCAGATCACAGCCTCTCTACATACAGTATAATGCCAGAAATTACAACCCACTGCATGGTTAAGCTTTACAAAGGGTTAATAAGTTGGCCAGTGTATGTATACTACAATTATTTACAGTGTATACACAGAAAATGATAATAATATTTTACATTGCTGCATTGTATTTTCTGGGGCTCCTGCACATTAATCCTGACAACTAGTAATATATTGGCAACATGAATAGAACAATAAGCCTGTATTTCGAGTTTACAGTAACATTGCTATTTTAGTTTGTGCTTCCTTGTCCTTATGTTACTGGACTGAGCGACATCCACTCTGTCTGACAGTAAACACTGTCCTTAGCAGCTACAAAAATTATGCTGAGATAGCAGAACTCCCATAACCCTCTGCACAGCCTGCTTGTGGTTGTGAGAGCAGGTGCTATGTCTCAGATATCAGACTCTACACTATTTGTAAAGACAATTATACTTTGGCACAGCCTTCCGTGCTTCCCGGTTGACTTCTGATCCTTGTCATGCTAGTTCTTCAAGGGGGTGAACTTGTTCTAAGACATCTCAATCTCTTCTATTTATGTTTAAAATACTAGGTTTGGTCTAGAAGTCATCTGAACATTTTAGTTGTTAGAAGATGGAATATAGTGTTTGTCGTGTAGAGAAGTAAGTTCAGCGCCTGTTAGAGTAACATTGCATTATGCATAAAGTTATCCTAATGCAGAGGTGCACAACCTACAGCCCGGGGGCCACATGCGACCCTCTATACCATTCTGTGCGTCCCCCAACCATCTGGTAACAGACATGTATGTCTATGTCTTGTGACTGCTTACATGTATCTTTCATGTATTATCCCATTAGATGGGAGTCCTGGAAGTGTAACTAGACATTTATTATATATACTGTGTGTTCAATATGACATAAATACAGTATTTTAGTTTTTAATACCCCTTTAACTTTTATTTTCGGCCCTTGACGTTGGTTCAGTCCGACAGTGTGGCCCCCAACCAGAAAACATTGTCCTAGTTAGTATAGCTTTCAAAATGATAACTATGTTGTGCTGTAAACTTGCAAAGTTTGTGTAAATAACTTGCATTCAGAGCTTCATGAAGCCAAAAAAATAGTTTAAAAAAAGTGCCATTACACAGTACGTGCTGCACAGCGGTTTTTGTCCAGCCGATTCCCGGCATTTTGTGCCAGAACAGCCTGCTGGAGACCACAGCCACACATGTGAAAGAAGCCTTAGATGTGAAAGAAGCCTTAGGCTACTTTCACACTAGCGTTTTAAAATTCCGGTATTGAGTTCCGTCATAGGGGCTCAATACCGGAATAAAACGCTTCAGTTTTGTCCCCATTCATTGTCAATGGGGACAAAACTGAACTGAAGACAACGGAATGCTCCTGAAAGCATTCTGTTCCGTCTTCAGAACGGAGAGCAAACCGCAACATGCTGCGGTTTGCTCTCCGGTCCAGGCATCCGCACCAAGACGGATCCGGAATGACCCCCAATGCAAGTCAATGGGGGTGGATCCGTCTGGTGTGACCATAATGGTAACCGGATCCGCCCTCCATTGACTTTCAATGGAGTCCATTACGGATCCGGCTACACATAGACACATACAGACACAGACACACACATAAACATAAACATACACACACATATAGACATACAAACACACATAGATACTTACATGCTCCCCGGCAGGTCTTCGGAGCGTCAGGGACAGGAGGGCTCACACAGGTCACGATTCCCCACAGCGCCCTCTGCTGGGCGCCTGGTGGAATCGTCATGATTCCACCAGGCGCCCAGCAGAGGGCGCTGTGCGGAATCGTGACCTGTGTGAGCCGTCCTGTCCCTCTGACGCTCCGAAGACCTGCCGGGGAGCATGTAAGTATGTATGTGTGTTTGTATGTCTATATGTGTGTGTATGTTTATGTGTATGTATGTACTGTGTGACATGTGTGGGGCCGGAGCGCGGTTCCGGCTCCACACATGTCACTGCGGCAGGCCTGATCCGGCAGCACCCTTCACCTGCCGGATCAGGCCTGCCGCCAGTGTGAAAGTAGCCTTAGACCATTGTACAAAACAGCAAGTTTTTATCTTGTATGCCTCCCCTACTTCCTCATAGATTGTAAGCTCTTCTGAGCAGGGCCCTCACTCTTCTTCTTTTAACGGTTCATTAGTTTGTTACTTAGTAATGTCTGATTTTGTCTGTCCATGTATCCTTTGAATGTAAAGAGTTGCAGACTATGTTGGTGCTATATAAATAAAGATTATTATTATTGTTCTGCGTTTCCTGTTCATCTAGTTGGAATTGTTTGTCATGATCCCGTCCACACACATACATTTACATTCACATTATGTCTCAGAATTTTGCTTCTCTTTTGGTGGATAATGTGCCATTTAGTTGTTTTAATGCTCCCAATCTTGTTACTAGTTAAAGGCCATGTACACCTTCGTGGGCATTTTTTTTTATTATTTCATTGCACTCATTTTGAGTTAAAAATATTTTTTAAATTGGTCTTACTTAAAATGATGGCAACCTTCCTTCTGTACATGTTCTAGTAGAACCCTTTGGATTCTGTCTTTTCCGTCAGACCAGGAGCAGACGGACTCCTTATCTCTGCTCGCTGACATTATAAACACTCATTACAGCTCAGTTCTTATCTTACTAAGAAGAATGTGGCTTAAGTGTTTATGACCTCTTAGTTGTTTAGAGATAAGGTTTATTAGATGACGGGCAGAAAGTGAAAGTACCAGTCACACTAGAAAAAGCTAGAAAAACAGTTAATACTTTGTGACAGAACAGCTCAATATTTTTTATAAAGGCCAATTGAAAAGAGTATTTTTAGCCAAAAATGAGTAACATGCAATCATTTAAAAAAAAATTGCCTCCAAAGGTGTACATAGCCTTTAAGGGTTTATTATGTAGGTGAACGCTGATGAACTTTGTGTCCTGTAGAAACTGTCAATCTTGAAGGGGTTGTCCAAGTTAAACAAAAGTTTGGACAGCCTTGTAAATGTGGTAAAATAACAAAGTTCACCACTTCAAGCGCTGAGCTCCGGTCTTCCCTGCCACTGATATCAACTTCTTGACTGCAGCAGTGAAATTCGATATGCACAATTCACCGTGCAGCCAATAACTGGCCTCAACAGCCACATCACTGCCAAGGACTGTGATTGGCTGCAGCAATGGCCTGTATGCACAGAACGTTACTAATGTAGCCAGAAAAACAAACAGCAGCTGGGAGGACTGAAGTTCAGCAATGGAAGAAGCAGAAGAAAAAATGGGTGGGTATTTGTTCCTTTGTTATTTTACCACATGTATAGTGGTTGACAGAGTTTTATTTATCACAGACAAGCTCTTTAATTGCCATGGACAGTTCAGCAGAAAGAGAATATGCCTCTAGGAAACAGATTATACTCAAGGTTACTTCTTGGAACCAAGATACTCACCTTCCAAATGTGCTTTAGTTGATCTGTTCAGGTAGGAAATACCGCCCCCATACTTTCCATGAATCCTCCAGGGAGAATCAAATAACCTGCACTTGACAACTGCATGGAAGAACTAATTTAAGAAACTTGCTATCGTTCACGTGAGACATCCTCCCTGAAATATACCTCCAATGTACAAGGACACATACTGGCTTAATTAATGAGGCATTGCAGGCCCTGGGGAAAGGTCTGCTTTTGCTTACGAAATTAAAAGTTTCTAAAGGTTTTCCTAAACAGGCCTGTATGTTTCCATGATGACAGACAATAAACCGTCTCATTGCCTTATATCTGTCCCTAACTTCTTGCTTAGGCTGAGTTCACATCACCTTTATTTTTCCATTCTTGTGATCCACCAGAAGAACAGAAAAATAAAAAAATGGATCCTATAAAATAAAATGTACAATATCATTTTTCCCTCATGCATGGTAGGTAAGAAAAAACAGATCCTGTAAGAAAAAGGATCCTGAGCATCAGTTATGCATATTTGGCATCCGCTTGAGCCATTTTCGTCTGAAATCCATTATTTTAGACGGAAAAAAAGTCCTTTATGCTAGCTTCATCTAAAATAAAGGATCTCATATAAATGGTAAAAAGTATAAACCTGAAGGTGTCTGCCCCTTACAGAGTAATGAGGGGGGAGTAGCAGAGAGCGATGAGGAGAAAGCAAAGCTACTAAATATCTTTTTCTCCACTGTATTCACTGAGGAAAATAAACTGTCAGATGAAATGCAGAATATAAAAGTAAATTCCCCATCAAAAGTGCCCTGTCTGACCCAGGAAAAAGTACAGCGACGTCTTAAAAAGATTAAAATAGACAAATTGCCAGGACCGGATGGTGTTTAAGGAATCTATACTGACAGGGGGTGTTCCACAGGATTGGCGCATAGCAAATGTGGTGCCAATATTCAAAAAGGGTCCAAAAACAGAGCCCGGGAACTATAGGCTGGTAAGTTTAACATCTGTCAAGGGTAAACTGTTTAAAGGTTATCTAAGAGATGCTATCTTGGAGTACCTCAATGAAATTAAGCAAATAACTCCATATCAGCATGGCTTCATGAGGGATCGGTCATGTCAAACTAATTTAATCAGTTTCTATGAAGAGGTAAGTTCTAGACTTGACTGTGGCGAATCAATGGATATCGTATATCTGGACTTCTCCAAAGCATTTGACACGGTACCACATAAAAAGTTAGTATATAAAATGAGAATGCTTGGCCTGGGAGAAAATGTCAGTATGTGGGTAAGTAACTGGCTCAGTGATAGAAAACAGAGGGTGGTTATTAACAGCACATACTCAGATTGGGACACTGTCACTAGTGGGGTACCACAGGGGTCAGTATTGGGCCCTATTCTCTTCAATATATTTATCAATGATCTTGTAGAAGGCTTGCACAGTAAAATATCAATTTTTGCCGATGACACTAAATCACTAAACTGTGTAACGTAATTAACACAGGAGAGGACAGTACACTGCTACAGATGGATCTGGATAGACTGGAGGCTTGGGCAGAGAAGTGGCAGATGAGGTTTAACACTGACAAATGTAAGGTTATGCACATAGGAAGTAATAATGCAAGTCACCAGTACATACTAAATGGTAAAATACTGGGTAACTCTGACATGGAAAAGGACCTAGGAATTTTAGTAAACAGCAAACTAAGCTGCAGAAACCAGTGTCAGACAGCTGCTGCCAAGGCCAATAACATAAAGGGTTGCATCAAAAGAGGCATAGATGGCGGTGATGAGAACATAGTCCTGCCACTTTACAAATCACTAGTCAGACCACACATGGAGTACTGTGCACAGTTCCTGGCTCCTGTGAACAAGGCAGACATAGCAGAGCTGGAGAGGGTGCAGAGGAGGGCAACTAAAGTAATAACTGGAATGAGAGGACTACAGTACCCAGAAAGATTATCAAAATTAGGGTTATTTACTTTAGAAAAAAGACGACTGAGGGGAGATCTAATAACTATGTATAAATATATCAGAGGTCAGTACAGAGATCTCTCCCATGATCTATTTATCCCCAGGACTGTGACTGTGACGAGGGGACATCCCCTGCATCTGGAGGAAAGAAGGTTTGTACACAAACATAGAAGAGGATTCTTTACTGTAAGAGCAGTGAGACTATGGAACTCTCTGCCTGAAGAGGTGGTGATGGTAAGTTCAGTAAAAGAGTTCAAGAGGGGTCTGGATGTATTTCTGGAGGGTAATAATATTACAGTTTATAGCTACTAGAGATGGGTCGTTGATCCAGGGAGTTATTCTGATTGCCTGATTGGAGTCGGGAAGGAATTTTTTCCCCTAAAGTGGGGAAAATTGGCTTCTACCTCTCAGGGGTTTTTGCCTTCCTCTGGATCAACTTGTAGGAAAACAGGCCGAACTAGATGGACAGATTTTTTTGGCCTTATAAACTATGTTAATATGTCACTAAATGACTCAAATAGATGCCATATGTGCATAACTGATGCTCAGGATCCTTTTTTTTCTTACAGTATCCATTATTTTCTTTATTTTTCTGTTATTTTGACAGACCAGAAGAAATGAAAAATAACAGTGATGTGAACTCAGCCTGACCTACCATGCATGTGAGAAAAATGATTTTGTATATTTTTAGTGCACATAAATTAGTATAAAATACTGTTTTTCAGTGTTTCATAGGTGAAACAAAAGTTTTAGGTAGGTGTGGACAAAATGCTGCAATGTAAGAATGCTAATAATTTATTTTTATTGATAAACAAAATGCAAAGTAAATCAACAAAAAAGGAATCTAAATCAAATCAATATTTTGTGTGACCACCAAAACGGCATCAGTTCTTCTAGGCTTACTTGTACACAGTTTTTGAAGGAACTCGGCAGGGAGGTTGTTCCAAACATCTTGGAGAACTAACCATAGATCTTCTGTGAATGTAGATTTGCTCATATCTTTCCATCTCTTCATGTAATCCCAGACAGACTTGATGATGTTGAGACCATGACTTATTGTTCTTCTTTACGCTGAAATTAATTCTTAACCCTTTGGCGCATTTGGACGTAACTGTACGTCCAAAGTGCAAGTAAGTTGCTGCATTTGGACGTGCAGTTACGTCCAAACTGCTTACCGGGACTGTGACAATATAAAGTGTCACAGCCCCGGAGTCTCCGCTCTCCCGGAGAGCAGAGACGTCGGGGAAGCCGGCAAGGGACCAATCAGAGTGGTCCCTTGCCAGCAAGCGCTCCGATTGGTTAGTCTCTGCAGACTAACCAATCGGAGCGCTTCAGTATTAAAATGCCGGTTTCAGGCTGCGATCTCCACTCTGGAGAGAGATCGCAGCCTGAAACCAGGTAAGTCCTCTGTGCCCCCACATAGCCCCCTTCTTGTAGTGCCCCCCCTTGTAGTGCCCCCTCCTTGTAGTGCCCCCCTGGTGCCTCCGTTGCCCCCCCTCCTGCTTTGCATTGTATGATGGCAGCGGCTCAGGATCGGAGCCGCTGCCATCAGCAGAGAGTGTGAGCTGTAATTACAGCTCACACTCTGCTGCTAACAGCTGAAATCGGTGCTGGCACCGATTTCAGCTGTTTAACCCCATAGATGCTGCGGTCAGTAGCCGCCCGCAGCATCCATGGGGTTAAGAGGGAGGGAGCTCCCTCTCTATACCATCGGGCGGCCGCTGCTGCAATGGCAACGGCCCGATGGTTACCATGGCAACCAGACGCTTTACAAAAAGCGTCCTGGTTGCCATGTAGCTAAGGCTGATTAGACCCTCAGGGTCTGATCAGCCTTAGTGTAGCACTGATACAGTGCATTGCAATAGATGGCTATTGCAATGCACTGTATAGCCATCAAGCCCACTGGATCTTCAAGATCCAAATGGGTCTTGATAAAGTTTAAAAAAATGTAAAAAGTAAAAAAGAAAAGTGTGAAAAGAAAGTAAAAAAAAGTGTAAAAAAGTAAAAAAAATAAAGTTTAAAAAAAGTTAAAAAAGCGCCCTTTTTCCCCAAATAAAGTAAAAAAAAAGAAAAAGTACACATATTAGGTATCGCCGCGTCCGTATCGACGGGCTCTATAAAAGCGTCACATGGTCCACCCCGCCAGCTGTACGCAAAAATTTTTTTAAAAAAAAAACTATACCAAAACAGCCATTTTCTGTCACCTTGCCAAACAAAAAGTGTATTAGCAGGCGATCAAAAAGGCGTATTTACCCCAAAATGGTACCAATCAAACCGTCATCTCGTCCCGCAAAAAATGAGCCCCTACCTGAGACAATCGCCCAAAAAATAAAAAAACTACAGCTCTCTGACTATGCAGATACTAAAACATGATTTTTTTTGTTTCAAAAATGATATTATTGTGTAAAACTTAAATAAATAAAAATAAGTATACATGTTAGGTATCGACACGTCCGTAACAACCTGCTCTACAAAAATATCACATGATCTCTCCCCTCAGGTGAACACCGTAAAAAATAAAAAATAAAAACTGTCTAAAAAAAGCCATTTTTTATCACATTTCATCACAAAAAATTTAATACCAAGCGATCAAAAAAGCGTATGCCCCCCAAAATAGTACCAATCTAACCGTCATCTCGTCCCGCAAAAAATGAGCCCCTACCTGAGACAATCGCCCAAAAAATAAAAAAACTACAGCTCTCTGACTATGGAGATACTAAAACATGATTTTTTTGTTTCAAAAATGATATTATTGTGTAAAACTTAAATAAATAAAAATAAGTATACATGTTAGGTATCGACACGTCCGTAACAACCTGCTCTACAAAAATATCACATGATCTCTCCCCTCAGGTGAACACCGTAAAAAATAAAAAATAAAAAATAAAAACTGTCTAAAAAAAGCCATTTTTTGTCACATTTCTTCACAAAAAATGTAATACCAAGCGATCAAAAAAGCATATGCCCCAAAAAATAGTACTAATCTAACCGTCATCTCGTCCTGCAAAAAATGAGCCCCTACCTGAGACAATCGTCCAAAAAATAAAAAAACTACAGCTCTCTGACTATGGAGACATTAAAACATGATTTTTTTTTGTGCTTCAAAAATATTGTGTAAAACTTAAATAAATAAAAAAAAGTATACATAATTGATATTGCCGCGTCCGTAACGACCTGCTCTATAAAAATATCACACTATATAACCTGTCAGATGAATGTTGTAAATAACAAAAAATAAAAACTATGCCAAAACTGCTAGTTTTTGTTACCTTGCCTCACAAAAAGTGTAATATAAAGGTACCAAAAATCGCATGTACCCTAGAATAGTACTAACAAAACTGCCAACTTATCCCGTAGTTTCCAAAATGGGGTCAGTTTTTTGGAGTTTCCTACTCTAGGGGTGCATCAAATCTGACATGGAAACTTAAACTTTTTCCAGTGAAATCTGCCCTGGCGTTCCTTTCCTTCTGCGCCGTGCCGTGTGCCTGTACAGCAGTTTACGATGACAAATGGGGCATTTCTGTAAACTACAGAATCAGGGTAATAATTATTGAGTTTTATTTGGCAGTTAACCCTTGCTTTATTCTCGGACTAAAATGATTTAAATGGAAAATCTGCCAAAAAAGTGAAATTTGGAAATTTTGGCTACATTTTTCTTTAATTCTTGTGGAACACCTAAAGGGTTAATAACGTTTGTAAAATCAGTTTTGAATACCTTGAGGGGTGTAGTTTCTAAAATGGGGTCATTTTTGGGTGGTTTCTATTATGAAAGTCTCACAAAGTGACTTCAGACCTGAACTGGTTCTTAAAAAGTGGGTTTTGGAAATTTTGTGAAAAATGTCAAGATTTGCTTCTAAATTTCTAAGCCTTCTAACGTCCCAAAAAAATAAAATGTAATTTTCAAAATGATCCAAACCTGAAGAAGACACATAGGGAATGTAAAGTAATAACTATTTTTGGAAGTATTACTATGTATTTTAAAAGTAGAGAAATTGACATTTGGAAATTTGGAAATTTTTCTAAATTTTTGGTAAATTTGGTATTTTTTTATAAATAAGAATGAAATATTTTGACTCAAATTTACCACTGTCATGAAGTACAATATGTGACGAGAAAACAATCTCAGAATGGCCCGGATAAGTAAAAGCGTTCTAAAGTTATCACCACATAAAGTGAGACATGTCAGATTTGAAAAATGGGGCTCCGGCATTTGGTCCAAACTGGCTGTCGGTTGAAGGGGTTAATGACATCGGCTGTGTGTTTGGGGTTGTTTGTCTGCTGCAGAATAAATTAGGAGCCAATCAGATAACTCCCTGATGGTAATGCATGATGTATAAGTATCTGCCTGTATTTCTCAGCAGTGAGGACAACATTAATCCTGACGAAATGCCGAACTCCATTTGGTGAAATGTGCCCCCAAACGTTCAAGGAACCTCCACCATGCTTCACTGTTGCCTGCAGCCATTCATTGTTGTAGCACTTTCCAGATTTACAGCAAATAAAATGCCATCTTGTACATTGAAATATTTCAAATATTAAGTCTAGATGAGTCCAGAACACCTGCTGCCATTTTCTGCAGTTCCTATGCTTTCATGTATAGTTGATTCTCTAGGCCTTGTTTCCAGTAAATTAAAAACTTCTGTTCTTGAAAGCATTCTTATTTCTTGCAACTTTTTTCCACACTTGCCTAAAACTTTTGCACATTACTGTATGTCTGAATACTAGTGCCTCTCATGAATTTGGTATTATACCCAATTTTATTATATTGAATAGTTATATACAGTCATGGCCAAAAGTTTTGAGAATGATACAAATATTAATTTTTACAAAGTCTGCTGCTTCAGTTTTTATAATGGCAATTTGCATATACTCCAGAATGTTATAAAGAGTGATCAGCTTAACAGCAATTACTTGCAAAGTCAATATTTGCCTAGAAAATGAACTTTATCCCCCAAAACACATTTCAACATCATTGCCTTAAAAGGACCAGCTAACATCGTTTCAGTGATTGCTCCATTAACACAGGTGTGGGTGTTGATGAGGACAGGGCTGGAGATCAATCTGTCATGATTAAGTAAGAATGACACCACTGGACACTTTAGAAGGAGGCTGGTGCTTGGCATCATTGTTTCTCTTCTGTTAACCATGATTATCTCTAAAGAAACACGTGCAGTCATCATTGCACTGCACAAAAATGGCCTAACAGGGAAGAGTATCGCAGCTAGAAAGATTGCACCTCAGTCAACAATCTTTTGCATCAAGAACTTCAAGGAGAGAGGTTCCATTGTTGCCAAAAAGGCTCCAGGCGCCCAAGAAAGACCAGCAAGAGCCAGGACCGTCTCTTAAAAGTGTTTCAGCTGCGGGATCGGGCTACCAGCAGTGCAGAGCTTGCTCAGGAATGGCAGCAGGCAGGTGTGAGTGCATCTGCACGCACTGTGAGGCGGAGACTCTTGGAGCAAGGCCTGGTCTCAAGGAGGGCAGCAAAGAAGCCACGTCTCTCCAGAAAAAACATCAGGGACAGACTGATATTCTGCAAAAGGTACAGGGAGTGGACTGCTGAGGACTGGGGTAAAGTCATTTTCTCTGATGAATCCCCTTTTCGATTGTTTGGGACATCTGCAAAACAGCTTATTCGGAGAAGACGAGGTGAGCGCTACCACCAGTCTTGTCTCATGCCAACTGTAAAGCATCCTGAAACCATTCATGTGTGGGGTTGCTTCTCAGCCAAGGGAATCGGCTCTCTCACAGTCTTGCCTAAAAACACAGCCATGAATAAAGAATGGTACCAGAATGTCCTCCGAGAGCAACTTCTCCCAACCGTCCAAGAGCAGTTTGGCGATCAACAATGCCTTTTCCAGCATGATGGAGCACCTTGCCATAAAGCAAAGGTGATAACTAAATGGCTCAGGGAACAAAACATAGAGATTTTGGGTCCATGGCCTGGAAACTCCCCAGATCTTAATCCCATTGAGAAATTGTGGTCAATCATCAAGAGACGGGTGGACAAACAAAAACCTACAAATTCTGACAAAATGCAAGCATTGATTGTGCATGAATGGACTGCTATCAGTCAGGATCTGGTCCAGAAGTTGATTGAGAGCATGCCAGGGAGAATTGCAGAGGTCCTGAAGAAGAAGGGTCAACACTGCAAATATTGACTTGCTGCATTAACTCATTCTAACTGTCAATATAAGCTTTTGTTACTCATAATATGATTGCAATTATATTTCTGTATGTGATAAAAACATCTGACAAACACACATAAAAACCAGAGGGCAGCAGATCATGTGAAAATATAATATTTGTGTCATTCTCAAAACTTTTGGCCATGACTGTACAGTGCCCGAGTACGAGTGAGCATTTGTGGGACGTGCTGGTAAAAAAAAGTCCAATCTATGGAGAACACACCTCACAACTTACAGCACGTAAAAGATCCGCAGCTAAAGGCCTGGTGCCAGATACCAAAGGACAAATTCAGAAGGTCTTGTTGACCATGCCTTGACAGGTCACAGTTGCATGGGTGATGCGAGGGAGACGTAAACAATGTCTAGACAAGGTTGTTTTAAGGTTACGGCTCATCAGAGTTTATGGGAATAAGTATATGTCATGCTTGTTTTTATCATAAAAAGAGACAGTCAAGGGAAAAGTGGAAGAGGTGACCATAGCAACTAATCACATTACAGCTCCAAAGGTCCACCGAAATCAGGAGCTAGGGTATTATTCGTTGACTTTAAAATTTTGCACTCATTTTGACACCAGCAGCTTGGTGGATATTTTCTTAAAAACATTTATTATCATATAAAAGTGATGTGCACTGTATAGTGGTGTTGTATTCAGTGCACAATGTCCTAGGTAGACCACTATGTGCTACTCACTGTCTATCCACATTAAAAGTCCTGATCCTTTGCCGCTTGTTATTTTCACTCCTAATCTTTTCATTACATGGAGCATCAGCTAATTTCCTGACACAAGTACGCCTGTTAATATAATAATGAAGCTGACCTTGGCCACATATACTAGCATGTTATATCATTTTTTGCTAAAGTATATTAGCTAATACATTCTTGTAATACTCAAATAGAAAAGAGCTACCAATAAACTATTTTGATATGACATTATTATACAAATTATAAACTGCTTGTGGGCTAAGACCATGTAGCCATTGTCAGGGCCTGCCTTAGGGAAATAAAATAGATTTTAACACATTCAACATTTTTTTTTAGAAAATTTCCTGCAAGTTTTGGAGACTGAAAAAAGTATAGGTAGAACTAAGTGGTATGATAAGCTAATAGTGTTACTGTAGCAAATACTGAAGTCAAGCCTTTTTGTCTAATGGCTTGGTTACATTAACATGCCTAAGACAAGGCCTTCTGTTCTGCCCCCTGGGACCTTCCAGTTCTGGGTGGTAACAAAGCTTCAGACCACACATATTTTGAAACGTTCTAATGAGAGTACGGTGAGCCTGGGACAAGAGAGGAGCAGGCATGAGATTCAGCCAGTTCCCTCAGGTTCTCCAGATCGGGTTGTTAAAATGACAGATCCGGCTGGCAGCTGTAGATGAGCCCTTCCATTCCATAGTTTAGCTCCTTAGTCTTTTTAAAAAGTTGGGTGGTATGTGTGTGTAGTGTACAGTATATGTGGTGTATTTACTGTATGTATGTGTACCATGTATACGGTGTTTTTGTCTGTATGTGTATTGCATATATGAGATGTATATGTAAACATGTGTCATGACGAAGCATGTCTGCTGTTGAGTTGTTAAAAATTTGAATCCCACCCGTGAAGAGGAGGAGAACAAGAGTGGCAGTGGCAGCAATGATAGGCCTTGGGGCTTCTGCCTAGAGACGGTTGGGGTGCCCTTGATGGAAATGGGGTCTTGTAGGTGCAAGGCAGTGTTCTTTTACAGGGGGATACCATACAATACTGTAATGGTGCAGGTTTTGACCCACACAATGATAAGGCTGGTGTTCGTACAAACAGTTCACTGTACGTTACTGAGGCAGTAGGATAGATGATTCATACAGGCACTTTTAACCCTTTCACCCCCGGAGGTTTTTTCGGCTTTGCGTTTTCGTTTTGTGCTCCCTGCCTTCAAACAGCCATAACTGTTTTATTTTTCTGTTCACATAGCTGTATGAGGGCTTGTTTTTTGCGGGACAAGTTGTACTTTCCAACACCACCATTTAATATTGCATATGGTGTAGTGGGAAGCGGGAAAAAAATTCCAAATAGGGTGAAATTGCAAAAAAAAAAAACGATATTCCGCTACAGTTCTACGGGTTTTTTATTTACAGCGTTCGATGTTCATTAAAACTGACCAGTGACTTTCATTCTACTGGTCAGTACGAATCCGGCGATACCTAATATGTATAGTTTTTCCTGCGTTTTGATAGTGATAAAATAATTATAAAGTTGGAAATTTTTTTTTGTCATATCTTGACCCCTATAACTTTTTGGTATTTATGTGTACGGACCTGTATGGGGGCTCATTTTTTGCGGGGCGATCTGAACTTTTTATTGATACCATTCTGGGGTGTGTATGACTTTTTGATCACTTTTTATTTAATTTTTTTTAGAAAAAAAAAGCGACAAAAAACAGCGAATCGCCATTTTGACGCTTTTTTCCGCCACACAATTCACCGTATTGGAATTGTTTTTTAATATTTTATAAGTATGGGCGTTTTCAGTCACGTTGATACCCATGATGTCTATATTTATTGTTATTTAGGTATTTATTTTTTAATTATACGGAAAGGGGGGTGATTTAAACTTTTATATATTTTTTATTTTTTATATATTTTTTTAACATTTTTTTTGTGATTATTTTAAAGCTCAAATATGATCAAATAGATTGTGTTTTTTATTTTTTCTTTATGAGCAATCAGGGCTTTTTAATTTTGAATTAAAAACCGAATTTGCTCATTTCTTATCCTGGCCTGCCATCTAGTGGCCAGAATAAGAATTGCACTTTGAAAGATGTAAACCTTATCAGCGAGGTTTACAGCTTTCAGATCATGTACAGACACCCCATTTGACCACATGGGGCATCTGTACACCACCCCGAAGCGTACGCTTCCGGGTTTTTGCGCTACTAGATGCCGTGATCACGGCATCTAATTGCTGCAGAAGAAACTGCCGATGGCGGTAAGTACCTGCAAGTCTCTGCTGTTAGAAACAGCAGAGACTTGCCGGCCATGACGTTTGGGACTCTGCTCCAGTTCTATGAAAAATGTCAGAAGAAAAGAGACTTAAACGTGTCCGTGAGCATACTAGGTAGGTGATATTTAAAATGTTTATTATACTTATAATAATGTATTTGCACTATTTACCATATATATGCCGGCGACTGAGTTTGGGACTCTGCTCCAGTTCTATGAAAAGTGTCAGAAGAAAAGAGACTTAAACGTGTCCATGAGCATACTAGATAGGTGATATTTAAAATGTTTATTATACTTATAATAATGTATTTGCACTATTTACCATATATATGTCTCGAATATTCGCTCTGCCTCTGAGGAGTGCACGCCGCGGCCTCTCCTCGTACGTGCCTGCGTATTACGTAATCGCTTAGACAATAGTACGCTGAGATTCGTAAGCTATTTGTACGCTCATGCGTACGTCTTCTAAGAAGTTGCGTACATTTTGTAAATGGACGTTCGTTATTAGTGAGCGAATGTTCGCTAATAGCACATAATAACGTATATTTTGTACGCAAATACAACGAATCTATTCGTCGAATATACGAATTTTAGGAAAAGTTTGGCGAATGTTCGGCGAATAATTTTTTGAATGATTCGCTCATCTCTAATATCCACACTACTGTAAGCGGGGTGCAGTCTCTCCAAAAAGATGGACTGTCTGTTCTTTGAAAATGGTAAGAGGCCTGAGCTTTATTGCCCTTACCAAAATGCAGGGAAGTCCATAGCCAAGGTAGAGACATTACTCTCTCTGACAAAAGCACTTATATGGCTGCTAAACCTTCTGTTATCTCCAGCAATTCTTTTCATCAGGGGTTGGCACTTATACTGTAGCTGTGCTAGTTGCTCTTAGCTCACAGGGCTAGTGTTATCCCTGCTCAGCTCTGTTGCTCACTTTCTTTTAAGCTACACAAGACTAGACTGCTTTCCTGTAGAGGAAGGGGGTGGACGCATTCTGCAACTAGCAGTTGTTACTAAGAGGCTGGCTGGTCAGTTAACTCCCTACTCCTCACACGGCCTTAGAGGTGTATAGTGCATTACATTACATTAGCCCTTTATGCTGTGGACTGCTGACACACTGGGCAAGTATATACACTTTAGGTGAATGCAAATACTCATAGTTGCTGTAAAAATTTGATCTATTATTGTTGTTTTTTTATTGCAGGTCCAAATCATTATTGTCCCACAGGTGGAGATGGAAGAGGTCACAGAAGCTGTCGTATAAATGCATGACCTCCATATCTTTTGATAATGTTCTCAGGAGCATTTTTATCAGTGTACTAGCTGAAGGACCCGGTTTCGCTCGGGTGTATTAAATTTATTTCAGTCACTGTTTGTGTGTGTGTGTCGTTAAAAGATATCGAGAGTGACCTCTACAGTGCCCACCCCTTTAACAGTAACCTCTACAGCAGCCCGCCACTTTAACAGTGACCTCTACAGTGGCCAGCCCCTTTAACAGTGACCTCTACAGCGGCCTGCCCCTTTAACAGAGACCTCTACAGCGGCCCACCCCTTTAACAGTGACTTCTACAGCAGCCCGCCCCTTTAATAGTGACCTCTACAGCGGCCCGCCCCTTTAACAGTGACCTCTACAGCAGCCCGTCCCTTTAATAGTGACCTCTACAGCTGCCTGCCCATTCAACAGTGACCTCTACAGCTGCCCGCCCCTTTAACAGTGACCTCTACAGCAGACCGCCCCTTTAACAGTGACCTCTACAGCTGCCCGCCCCTTTAACAGTGACCTCTACAGCTACCCACCCATTTAACAGTGACCTCTACAGCAGCCCGCCCCTTTAACTGTGACCTTTACAGCAGCCCGCCCCTTTAACTGTGACCTCCACAGCAGCCACTGTCTTCACCCCAGAAAGCCAGACCTCACCGGCCATTCCCTCAAACGTGAAACAGCGCCCCAGTTCCCATGAAGACACACCACTAAACATGAGGCCACGCCCCCCTGGCTCCGTGAAGACACGGAGGAGAAGCTGTCTCAGTGTGAGCTACTGAAAGGGTGGACATCCCTGTGTCTGTCCAGGCACTGCGTCGGACGGAGAACAGGTAGCCAGAAAACTGGACTGTCCAGCCTAAAGCCGGACATCTGGCCACCCTAACATCAGCCTGCCTCTAGGGTGGCCAGAGGTCTTGTTTTAGGCTGGACAGTCTGGCTTTTAGACTCCCTGTCCTCTGTCATGCACAGGGCCTGGATGGACACAGGGATGTCCTTTTGAACAGCTCACTCTCAGCAGCAGCACTGTGCAGTCTGAACAATGAGCTGCAGGGAGAAAGTCACCCTCCCCCCACCCCTGCAGCTGAAAGAAGGTGATTTTTACCTATATTTTTAATCCCGGTCAAATACAGCATGGAAGGGGCGTGGCCTGACTGCGTCAGGGGCGTGACTTAGTGGGATCTGGGGGTGGGGCTTTTAAGTCCTTCTTTTGACAGTGGCCTGAATTACATGTCGATGCCATAGTAATTTAGGAGGAAGGTGGGTAGCAGTGGAAGAATACATCTTTTATTACTACAGAACAGTAAATATGTGAAATTTACATTATATGAGGTAATGATTGATGATGAATTAGTCTAAAACAGTTATATTTATGTAACCGAAATACCCCTTTACCATTGTCATCCACAGTGCTCTGTCTCTTTAATGCAGACCTACAGCAGTGAACTGGCTAGGTTGTCATAGAAATCTGTTGTGTGGAGACTGTCTGTGAGCTTCTATTGGCTGGTAAGGGTCATGTGACCAGGCTACTATTGGCTAATGCATTTTTTGGGAATATCTCAGGAACGGTACGCCCTGGAGAGCTGAAAACTGTTCTAAAACCTTCCTGGACACCTGATATACATGTGTGCCAAATTTTGTGATTGTAGCTGCAGCGGTGCGGATTCCTTTAGCGGACACACACATATACACTCAGCTTTATATATTAGATATTGGCAGATGCAGTATCAGATACAGGAGTTATGGCAACAAGTAATGGATATTATTAGTGATTTCATGTCAGCTCAGACATCCAATATCATGGCTCATAACTCCCTTATAATCTCTCCTGCTTTTTGGATTTATTTTTATGACATGAGTTGCTTCTCAGCAAATTAAATAAACTTGAACTAATATTTCATTTCTTAATTACAGGTGTATATCAAACAAGTTACAGTATAAGGGTGCATTCGCACGACCGTGATTTTATTCCGCGTCCGATCCGCAATTTTTGCGGATCATGAACGGATCCATTCATTCCTACGAGTCCTCCAAAATCGCGGAGAGCTTTTAGATGTCATCCGTGTCATGTCAGTTCCATGTGTACGTGCTTTTTTTTTTATAGAACATGTCCTATTCCCTGCCGCAAATAGCGGTCCGCGGCCCCATTCAAGTCAATGGGTCCGCAAAAAACATGGACAACATACGGAATGCATCCGTATGTCATCCGTATTTTGCAGACACCTTGCCTGAATGGAAACGCCTTCTTGGTCACATGGTGCAGCAACTCAGGCCCAGGAAGAACAGAGAGTGGGAGTAGAAAGGGCCTAGTGATGTCCTACATTAATGTTGAAAACCTAATTGTATTGTTTCAAGAGCGGCCCCAATTATGGGACACCCGCTCTGATATGTACCATGACCGCCTCAAGAAAGATGCGGCATGGGAAGAAATAAGCCGACTGCTGAATCCTGAGTCGTAGGATAAAGCAAGCAAGGCCCAGCGGAGGAACATGGGTATGTGTAGCTCCTATATAAAAGTATGTGTGCCCTCCTCCAGTGCACCCTAAAGTATGTGGCCCCCCCTGGAGTGCAACCTTAAAATATAGGACCCCCCTGCAGTGCACCATAAAGTATCCCCCCCCTGCAGTGCACCAAAAAGTATCCTCCCCCCTGCAGTGCCTGCTAAAGTATGCGACAACCCCTGCAGTGTGTGCTAAAGTATGAGACAACCCCTGCAGTGCCTGCTAAAGTATGCCACAACCCCTGCAGTGCCTGCTAAAGTATGCCACAACCCCTACAGTGCCTGCTAAAGTATGCCACAACCCCTGCAGTGCCTGCTAAAGTATGCCACAACGGGGTCCCCAAATGAGTGCCCAATCCACTACCACTCATACTGGGCAGTATATGTCCCATGACCGTGGAGAGGGTCAGCCCACCTTCACAAGGCCTGCTGGCCCATTTACACGAGAATTATTTGACCTTTGATTTTTGTTGGCCTAATGTTTTAATGCCATAGTAAGACATATTGTTTTGAAGTAAATAATTGTGTCATGTCTTTTTTTATGAAAGTGAGCAGAAATATCAGATTTTGAGTAGTGTGACAAATTTAGTCCTGCCCTACCCTTTTTACAGGATAGGGCATCACTAAAGAACACACATGAGTACATGTGACCTTACCGGTTTCACAGCTTGGCAGATGCCGACGCCTGCCATAGCCCAGATCTCGCCAAAAATACACAATATGCCTTTGCCCTGTGCTACACATTGCAGAGCAAATGCAGGCATTGAAGCCTCAAATGCTCTTGAGAAAGGCTGCCTATTCGAAAATCAGGGTATGTCCGGTTTCAGCTCTGAACCCGGACAACCCTATTTTCGAAATGATCAAAATATAGGTGTTATCTTCACAGAACATGGTGAGGATATTTAGGGGTTTCCCACTACATCAACTTTAAGACATTTTTGAACATCCAATTGTTATATGTTCTGGACCCAGTTTGACATTGACGGCATAGTAACAAGATATGGTCCCAGTGTATGATAGGTATGTATCCAACAGTTGACACCAATACCTATGACATATTGGGCACAGATCCTGGCGATATGCCACCAATCTGTAGTCAAGTTATTGATTTCAATTTCAAGGGAACCTATAACCTCCAAAATGCAATTCTAAACTCGTCATCAGAGTAACCTGAAGTGTGTTACTAAATTTTTTGGGTCATCATGCATTGCGAGGCAAGTTAAACTATTATTTTCGCTAATTTCCATGCCTGCACAGTATGTACACATGTGCAATCCAACATCATTTAGCCAATGTTGGAAGTATTTCAGATGCGCAGCACAAAATAATTGCACTGAAGCAGATGGCCACTGTACTTCCATCTGAAATTCAAGATACCGAGGACAGAAAAAATTTTTTTATAAAAGTTTTGCAAATATTACTATGCATCATGAAAAATATGATTGATGTAGCACACTGTGGGCTACTCTGAGGTACTGTAGACTGATTAAAATGCTTTTGTGAGGCGACAGGTTCCCTTCAAATTATTATACATTAATTTAATAACATAGGTTGATAGTAATGAGGTATTAGAGAGTATTTAGGGCCAAACTCAAATTTTTCAATTTTCAAAAATAGAGATTAAGTCATTTTAATTTTAAAGATTACACAATGTTACTAAATTTTTAGGAAAAGAAATGAAATTCAGGAAATAAATTTGGCCTGGAAAAATACCCCAGCCCGCAAGCCGACTCTAACAATTAAAACAAGAACTGGGAAACTAACTTAACCAAACGTACTGATTGCAAACAATGTTCAGAGTCAGGATAAATTCAGCGACTGCCATGAATTGCTTCCAACTGCCATGACAATTCTCCTGGAGGGCTGCAAAAGTAGTCCGCGTAGAAATTGCGAATAAGCAGACCAGAAGATCCAGGTCTACCATGCAGTGTCTGGTCCACACCAAACGATGACAAGGTTCGGTATTGGTCCAGGTCAGCATCGAAGAAAGCATAGTAAGTTCTTACGAAATTGTGAAGAACCACACAAGCTTGAATCACTGTGGTAACATTCTCTGGATCCAGCTGGATAGATGACATAAACACCCTCCACTTGTTGGCAAGAAGTCCAAAGGCGCATTCCATACACCTACGAGAACGAGTCAATCGGTAATTGAAGATACGCCTTCTCTCATCTAAGTCTCGTCTTGGGAATGGCCGCATAACGTGAGGTGTTAGTGCAAATCCTTCATCCGCGACTATGATGAAAGGAGCCGGAGATCCAGCAGATCCAGGCAGTCTTCTTGGCTGGGGTAGGGCGAGCTGGTTGGAATAAAGCTGCTCACCCATTCTGGAAGCACAAAATATTCGTGCATCTGAAGTGCTCCCATAGGCCCCGAAGTCGACAATTATAAACTTGTAGTCACTGTCAACCAAGGCCAACAGGACTACCGAAAAAAAATAACCTATAATTGAAGAATCGGGCCCCTGAGTGAGCCGGCTTCGTCACACGTATGTGATATTAGTACTTACCTCAAGGTGACGACTAGCCTTTCCTCTGGTGATATGCAGTGCCTCATATTAATAGTCTGGAAGATGAGACCAGGACGAACACTCTCCAGCAGACGGTCAAAGGTGGCGACCGATATCCGGCAAAATAGTTGAAATTTGTCTGGGTGCTGCCTCAGGTCATCATACAAAGTATGGAAGTGGCCCTTCCTGCTCCGTTGTGAGACTATGGGGTGAACCCAAAGCCGCTTCCTCCTTGGTTCCTCGTCCGTTTGCTGTCCGTATCGCCGGGATAGAAGCCAGTACAAAAGAACCTTATCCGCAGGTGTTTTGGGCATGATGAACACAAAGAAATCGCCAGAAACCTATGCAAGCCAACAAAGGAATCTAACAGAGCACACTACGCTGTGAAAAGCTGTAGCAAATGGCGCCTAAGCGATCATATGACCTTTTTATGGGTGTTAACAGGGGTTTGGACATACAAATTTATTAATTTTACACCTTCCGTTTTTTTTGCGGACCGTGAAAAACGGAAGACAAATGGAAACATTACATCCGTTTTATACAGACTTACGGAACGGAAATGTAATGGAAAGATTACGGTTTTAATATCGGACACACGGATCCGTGATTTGAGGACCGCAAAACACTCACGGTCGTGTGAATGCACCCTAAGTATAATACATGTAAATTTGAGTTATAAAGGGCAAAAGGCATATAAACATGATAGCTCAATGAGCAGACACATCTGTCTCCTGAACAAAAGTGTACCACCAATGGAAGCAGACCACACAGCTGCCATGGGGCCAGTGGGCTTGGAGCCAAGCAGCCCCCTCTATACTCTCCATCATCTCCTTTCACAAGTTGTGTTTTCTTGCCACTATTTGAATAAATTTAAAGGGGTTGTCCCACAAAAAATATTCTACAATATTCTACATTTTTCAAACCAGCACCTGGATCTTTTCTAATTGCATGTAATTAACCACTTCAGATCTGGGCCATTTCCCCCCCTTCCTGACCAAGCCTAATTTTGCAAATCTGACGTGTCACTTCATGTGGTAATAACTTTGGAACGCTTTTACTTATCCAAGCCATTCTGAGATTGTTTTCTCGTGACACATTGTACTTCAAGTTAATGGTAAATTTGAGTCGATAAGTTTTAATGTTATTTATAAAAAAAATCCAAAAGTTAACGAAAATTTGAAAACATTTTCGTTAAAATTCACTTTTTAATTTACATTCCCCATATGTCTACTTTATGTTGGCATCATTTTGGTAATGTCATTTTGTTTTTTTAGGACAGTAGGTTTAGAATTTTAGACGCAATTTTTGCAAAATCAACTTTTTTAAGGACCAGTTCAGTTCTGAAGTCACTTTATGGGGCTTACATAATAGAAACCACCCATAAATGACCCCATTTTAGCAACTACACCCCTCGAACTATTTAAAACTGGTTTTAGAAATGTTGTTAACCCTTTAAGTATTCCACAGGAATTAAAGCAAAATAGATGTGAAATTTCAAAATTTCACTTTTTTGCAGATTTTCCATTTTAATCATTTTTTTTCTGTAACACATCAAGGGTTAACAACAAAACAAAACTCAATATTTATTACCCCGATTCTGCAGTTTGCAGAAACACCCCACATGTGGTCATAAACTGTTATTTGGGGATACGCCAGGGCTCAGAAGGGGAGGAGCAGCATCTGCATTTTCTAACATGGAATTTTTTGTCATGGTTTGTAAGAGTGATAACTTTTAAATTTTTTTGTGGACTGAGCTGCGTGAGGTCTTATTTTTTGCGGGACAAGCTGTGCTTTCTATTGGCACCATTTTGGGGTACATCCGGCTTTCTGATCACTTTTTAATCTAATTTTTGGGAGGTTAACTAAAAAAAAAAGCAGTTTAGGGGTATTTTTTCTATATTTTTATATTTTCTCTTTTTTTTTTACACTGTTCACTTGATGGGGTAGATCATGTGATATTTTTGTAGAGCCAGTTGTCACGGACGCAACGATACCAAATTCTATTTTTTATTTATTTTTTTACATTTTACACAATAAGAGCATTTTTAGAAGAAAAATCATATTTTTGTGTTGCAATTTTTTAAGAGCCATTTTTTTTCATTTTTCGGGCTATAATCTTGTGTGGGGGCTCATTTTTTGCGGGATGAGGTGATGTTTTTATTGCTACAATTTTGGGATGCATACGACTTTTTGATTGTTTGATATTATGTTATTTGGTAGGTGATGCGACAAAAAAAGCTGGTTTGGCATAATTTTTATTAGATTTTTTTTTACGCAGTTCACTTGATGGAGTAGATCATGTGATATTTTTATAGAGCCGGTCGTTTCGGACGCGGTGATACCAAATATGTCTATCTTATTTATTTATTTTTATTTGTAATTTTTTTTAATGAAATATTTGGGGGGGGAATTATTTTTTTTATATATATGTGATTTTTTTTTTATAATACTCTATTTTTTTTATTTTTATTTTTTTACACTTTGTGTCCCCCATAAGGTCATACAAGACCTCAGGGGGACATTTAACTTTACTTATTTATTTAATTTTTTTTTTACACTTGATTTCTCCTGTAACTGGGGCTAACATAGTAGCCCCAGTTACAGGGGAAATACATCCCCAGAGAGGCTGTACAGCATAATACTATGCTGTACAGCCTCAGTGCAGGGCTGATCGGGTCTATGAGAGACCCGGCAGCTCCTGCACTCTCCCGGGCCCCGGCGATCACGTGACCGCCGGGCCGGAACAGGAAGCGCAATAGCGCTTCCTGATCTGTATACACAGCGCTCGTTGAGCGCTGTGTATACAGCGATCTAGAAGGCAGGGACCCCTGGGAACGGTCCCTGCCTTCTCTTTGGAGTACCCTGCTGTCACTGACAGCAGGTACCCCACTGTGCAGCTGCTATCTCTGAATGGACGTTCAGAAACGTCCATTCAGAGATAGATAACCACTTCCCGGACGTTTATAGTCAACGGGCAGATGGGAAGTGGTTAAAAATGTACTATAGACACTGAGTTATTCAGTTATTCACTGAAATCTATCTGTATAGTGCCACCTGCTCTTTGCTCTTTTTCTAATTTCTCTCTCCTGCTCACTGAGATGGTTGCACATGCTCAGTTTCATCCTTCAGCTGCCACAAGCTACAGTAGAAAGGACACATCCCCTGAGAAAGTGCATGCCCCTAAGCTGCCAGCTTTAAATAAATCTAGCAGAGCAATTTGAGCAATCCATGCGAGGTACAGATTTTCAATTTTTGCATGAATCATGGTAATCCCTTTGAAGGGGTTATCCTATGAATAATGTAAACATTGGATATTGGACATCATATGGTCCATGGCAATACCTTTCTAACAAAGCTAGAACCAGCCCTGTACCTCACATGGATACAGAGATCTCCTCATTCATTGCTCTGCTAGATTTATATCAAGCTGGTAGCTTAAGGGGAGTGTTTTTTTTCTGTTGCAGATAAGGGGGCATGTCCATGTTCTCCCTATCACAGCTTAGGAGGCAGTTGAAGGATGAAACTGAGCATGTGCGGCCACCTCAGTGAGCAGGACAAAGAAATAAGAAATTAAGTGGCACTATAGAGATATATTTTATGGAATAACTCAGTAGCGATACAAAATATTTAATTACATGCGTGTATGTTCCCAACCACTGTGCAGGAAAGTCCATAGCCTAAAAGGTAGGCATTACCTTTTCTGAGAAATATTTCCAGTACTCTCCCTTTGTAATGGCTGCTAAATGCTCTGTAACCTCCTGCAGTTCTTAGGGGCTGACTCATATACTGTACTGCGCTATTGGTTGCTCTCAGATTCTTTAGCTCACTCTGCTTCTTAATGTTTTTTATTTCTCATAGGCTACACACAACTGAGTAAGTGGGTGGAGGAACCTCTGCGTAAAGCCTCATTCACACGTCAGTGTTTTGGTCAGTGATTTCCATCAGTGATTGTGAGCCAAAACTCCACAGGCATAAGATATAAGGGAAAGATCTACACCTGTTCTGTGTTTAGAGCCACACCTGGTTTTGGCTCAAAATCACTGATGGAAATCACTGACCGAACACTGACGCGTGAATGAGGTATAACTCTGTTACTAAAGGACTTGAAAGTTAACCCTTACTCCCCACACACAACCTATGGCATACAAGGTGCATAATGCTACTACATTAAACCCTGCTGGCCCACTGCAGGAGGACACTCAGTCACTGTGTCCCCTGATTGTCCTTCCTCTTAAACTATGTGACAGCTCTACAGACACTTCCCAGATAAACTCCTGTACAACCATCACATAGTTAGAGAGGGGGTGAAGGAACATCACTACATCTATCGGGGTATTGACTTACTGCCTAGAGTTTGAGGCCTGGTGGGGCCAAACAATAAAAAGCTGCCAAGCACAGGAGGCAGCCATTCTCTTGTGATGCTCCACAGGGCAAGAGGCACTGAGACTCTTGGTTTCACTGCCAGACCCTCAGTCATTTTCATTTCAGAGGGCCGCCCATTTTTTTGGGGTTAGGTAGGGAGCACTGCTTGTGTGAGTGTATGGTGGGGATAGCGCAGGGACAGTTTCCTGTGGGACTGGGCTACCCTTTTCAGATTACTTTCTCGTAGGGACAGTCTAGGGTCCCTTCCCTTGTTGTTTTCACCATACTCACAGGTTTAAAAAACTCTAGCAGAGCAAAATTCACAGAGGTTATACATTAATATACTATGGACAGCAGCAGAGCAAAGTTCCTGTATGGCAGGGCTGTCCTTTTCAGGATGAATATTCTGGATTCTAGGGAGAGTTTATACAGTTGTTTTTCTTGCCATGTTCCCACAATACCTAGTGAAGGACATTTATTATCCTATTTACGCAACTGTTATGGCATTAATAAGTGGCTAGAAACTACAGTAGAACTGGCTTAGTTGCCCATAGCAGCGAATCAGATCCCACTTTTCATTTTTAACAAATCCTTTGGAAAATGAAAGGTGGAATCTGATGGTTGCTATGGGCAACTAAGCCAGTTCTACTTTACACCAGTTTGATAAATGACCCCAACTGAGTTTTACTCCTGGATGAATAGGTTGGTTTGCATGCTCATAAAAAGTTTCCTAATATTATCAGATGTAGATTTATTTGGCAATAAGCCATTTTATTGTGTATGTGCTATAGATCTAACAACCTTTGTCAACCCCATTGACAACAGTCTTGCTAATAGTCTGGCATGAATATTAATCATAGGGAATCCTAGATATGTAAAGCATACCTTGTGACCTGGCTCAAAGCCATAAATGTATGGTGACAAGAGTGCTGAGGTTAAAAAGTTTTTGTATGGAACCACCCTTTCAGAATCCTGCATTTGCTCCTGCATGTATTGAGCAAACGTGCATAGCAGTGTTTATGTAGTGAGCATGTATAAAGTATAATTTCATAAAAAATACTACTGTTAAAATGCCACTACTACCTTTACATCCTATTTAAATTTAGTCTTGTACAAGGGTCCCACATATGACTTATGTTGTGAAATAGGATGCTGTTTTGCCTTTTTCTTTCTTTCTCTTGCATCACTTTAAGGGGATATTTTAAAAAACAGTGGCACATTAGCTGTCTCAGCAGGAAAATTTTAGTTGCCTGGTTCAGCTGTTTGTCTGGACGTATAAGCCTTCAGAGATATTATTTACCTCTGAACGCAGCAGCAGAGCAGGTGCTCCCATATGATTGCTTTAGGTTTAACATTTACTTTTAGGTTAAGTTTCTTTTAAGTAGAAAACCGGGTGTAAAGAGACTCCTTAGCAACACTCTAACTGGACGTTGTTAAGGATGGCTCATCTTCAATCTTCTATTGAGAGCTGAAGATGACTATGTTGAACATACAGAGTCAGGCTTCTCAACCTGCCTCTTATCTAACTACCCCAGTCCCTGCTTCCTTACATGTGCCTTGTACCTAATTAACCCTGCCTATCAGACTTGCTGCTGCCGCAAGCCCAGGTGGAGCACAGAGGAGGATGAGAGTGGTCGTGGCAATCCTCACACCAATGCTCCATAGTACCGGTGTGCATCCTTTCTACCCTTGAGGTAACACCCTGATGTTTGCGCTCCTGTCTAATGGTAGTGCCCTTGGTGTTATGAGTATTGTACGGGTGCAAGGCAGATGAAGGTGCTGCAGCCAGCGAATGGTGCTGGAGTCAGGCCAATTGTAGACGATAGATGTCTGTCTTTACTAATGTGCAGAATGGGAGTTGTAGAACATGCAACAGAATCAAACACGGTTCCAATACAAATATTCCAAATAGCGATGAATGGCTATAAGCAAGGATGGGAGTTGTAGTACTCCTTTCCTATATACCTCCAAAGTCTCTCTCTCTCCCTCTTAGCAGAATCAATGGCTGGCAACAAGGTTCTTGCAAACCTGTCTGTAATTCCAAGCCGAAAGGTACAAGATACAGCTGGCCAGGACTGTGTCAAAGTGTGGAAGGGTGTATAAGCAATGTCTCTTGCACTGCAGTAAAGTCTTTATCAGCCTTAAACAGTGCATACCTTACTGACTGACTCCAATGATCAGCCATGCAGATTCTGGACCTTCTAGTTTTTGTTTCTCTTTTTTTTCTGGAGTACTGTAAAGTAGTGATGGCTTTCTTGATGCAAAGCTCTGTGGAGTGAGCAGATGCACCTCCTTTCACTTCCTCAGATAACACATTTACTAACTAATTGAACTAGGGGCAGACCTAAGTCCCAACAACTAGCTTCCTACAGGGGGAGAGTCAGGATTGTTAACCCTGACTGATCTATATATAGATCCTCCTTCTCTCTTCTCAGCGCTAAGCACATTAAAAAGATAGGGACAGCACTGGGCTGCAGCACTTAGCGCTGATAGTTAGTGTACTATGTCCGTGTATGCTTACTATCAGCACTACAGACCCAATCCCCTCCCTAGCTTTCCTGCACTAAACACATTGAGAAGATTTAGATTCAGTTTTAGAAGGTAAATGTGGCTCATAAGGGTAACTGTGGATAATGTGGATTACATGTTTTTTTTTCTAAGCAGAATTTTGTATAGAAAATCTACAGAGTAATACAGTACCAGCAAAGTGAATGAGATTTGCCAATTCTCATGTACCCAAATCCGCAATTGCTTGTGCAGATTCGCAGTTGATGTAATGTGCTTTCCCCTTAGACTTCAATGGGTTTATTGAAATACACAAAAAATCCATACAATATCCACTGTAATTAGTGTGGATTTATGTGCAGTTTATATTACATTTTACATGCTGTTTTCATTCAAATACAAATGTGCAGGTACCATAAACGGACAGAATATATAAAGGACAAATATTTTTTTACTAATCTAGTCCTGGTTATGGCTGCAAACACTGCATATAAAAACTTGAACTTGGAAGCGCTGTGTGCAGTATAGGAAACATGGCCCGTGTGTCGATACATCTCCCAGACTGAAAGCAGCTTCTCTGAAATGAGCTCACTGCATCATAGTGATTTATGATACAGTGAGTTCCTGCGGCTCTATTGTACTGTACTCACCTCATCATATGAATACAGTACAATAGCCCTATGGTCAGATAGGAACTCACTGCATCATAATTCACTATGATGCAATGAGTTTGTGTCAGACAAGCCGCCGTCGGTCCGGGAGATGCGGCTGATGCATGCGGCACATTTTCCCGACCACACACAGTCGTGTGCATGAGTCCTAAGACTGAGGATACATCTAGACTTTTTGTAGCACTTTCAATTGATTTTAACTATTGAGGGACAGCTGCATATCTCCATTTACAGCTTTGGACTACAAGCTAAATCTCAATGGTTAGAATCAATTAAAAGTGCTACAAAAAGTCTAGGTGTTGCACCAGCCACAGCTGGATTTCCACACGGCTCTGCTACCACATATGCCCTCAATCCAACCACAGCAGCCAGTAGCTGCACAATTTTTCAGGTAAAACTGAGATCTAACCTTCAAAAGTTTGCCGCCATTGGTAGTCATAGATACTCAGCTGAATGTGAAAAGTTACTGGCTGCAAATCAAAGCTAAGGGTGCCCATTCACAATGCAGTTGCAGATGTCGTGTTCACACCCGTTCAACAGTGCTGCCAAAAACCACACAAAAAACACCAGCAATTTGTGTTAAAACCACATGCAGTTTAGCAGTGTGGTTTTTAGCCACTGCTTCATGCATACGTCCTGTATAGGCACCCTTATGACAGAACTTTTTCCAGTTTGATGTTCTAGAGTACTTGTATAGTATAGTTCCATAACAGTAAATTTGTATTACCACAAGTAGTTCTATAATAATATACCATATAGTAATTTTAAATTAACACTAGTAGTTGTATAATACAATACAATAATTGTCTTCATAATAGCTTGGCATTGTAAGCAAGTTTCTTGTGTTCCAGCTGACCTTATGTGGCCATCAAAGTGAGCTGAGAATATTCCCTGGATAGTTTGGAACAAAAACATGGAACTACTCCAGCCAAAAAGTCATTTGCCAAAACTATTTTCAGGACTATCATTCTGCTAGTATCAGATGATTCACCTTTTGAACCAAACGCTTGCCAGATATTTAATACTTTTGTTTGTAGCTGTGTAGGTGTATTTCTACTGTGTATGTAGAGGCAGAAGGGAATGGTGAGTAAAAACTGTAAGAAAAAACAGAAGATCTATACTAAATGTTATTATAATGATCATACAATAATGTAGAACGAAGGTTCATGAGAGTACATAACCATCACATGGCTTTAATACACATATTCATATTTCAGTGTAATTGTAGCACTGTCAGCAGGTCATGTAGATATCACACATATGATGGTGCCAATTTCATGCAAAGGAAGGCTGGCAACCTGACAACCCAAACTGGATGCCAGAATATAACTCTTTAAAAGCCATGCCTGTAATTGTGCTATATTCAGTGGAGAAGTAAGCTGAGCAATGGCCCTGCGTTCATTTTCAGAAAGGACACCTTAATCTAGCATAGTTTTATTATAGAGAAAGATTTCAATTTTCTTTGTCACTGAAGGTGACATGAAACTGAAATCTTACAGGGCTCTTTATAAAAAAAGAAAAAAAAGTGAACAAAGGAAGACCTCTAATCAATCTCTCCAGATATCATGCTTTTAATATTGCAATGACCCAGAGTGCCATGTTAGCTACTGGCACAGGAATGGTTTCTAGGCTCCATGATGGTGGCTTCTATGTCAGGGTGATGCCTGGGGCGTTTCAGAGGGAGAAGTGATATTAGTGCTCTGCTAGATATATTTATGCTGCTAAAAGGTTAAAATGTGATTCACTATGTAGTTATACATTTTTGTGTAGGAGTCAGTTAACAGGCTGTAGCAACCAGTTGCTAGGTGGGGCTGTATACCTCTCCCCATAGGGAGGAAGAGTTAAGTGAGGACAGTCAGTGTAGAGACAATGGATGTCTAGACTAGACAGTGAAGTGTGTTGAGGCAACAGGACCTGAAGAAAGCTGGTCAGCAAGGTATATTTGAAAAGCATTCCAGTGTTGGGAGGAGGTGTGTGTAAAAGCTCTGGAGATTTATAGACTCCATAGCCAATTTGTTCAGGAGATTCAAGTCTTCTGGCATCTGGCCAGACCAAAAATGGCAAATTCGGATATGCTCACTATACCACATCACACTGTGAGTACAGTAACCTGCAAAAAAGGTGCAGAACTTACCCTGATTTTAGGGGCTGCCCCATGGTTGCATAGGTAAATAGACGTGTTGCACCTCTATTTCTGGATGCTCATGCTAAAGTCAACTAGAAAGATGATAATTACTTACCGGTAATTGGATTTTCCTTTAGCCTCCACAACGGCACCACCTGGAGGTTAACCCGCCTTCTTAGGACAGGAAATAACTGTGAATTCAGCCAATAAAAGGCCCCCCTCACTCCTACCTTCACCAGTTAATAACCTAGGAATCTGAAATATATATATGCTTTTTAATCAAACAACATGCAAACCAAAAACAACCCTTGTGGAGGCTAAAGGAAAATCCAATTACCGGTAAGTAATTATCATCTTTTTCCCACGCCTCCACAACGGCACCACCTGGAGAAAAATTAGGGAGGGACAACAGCTGACAAGACCTTCCTCCCAAAGGAAAGATCTCTGCTGGAAACTACGTCTAGTTTGTAATGACAAAAAAAAAAATGTATGGATTAGACCAGGTGGCAGCCCGGCAAATGTCCTCAAGAGACGCAGAAGCTCCCTCTGCCCAAGATGCAGCCAGTATCATAAGCTAGAAGAATGCAGGACTTAATCCATCTGGAAATAGACGCCTTACTAGCCGCTTTCCCACGATTTTGACCCAGGTACTGAATAAGGAGCTGATTCAACTGCCTTAAGTCCCGTGTGGCCTCGAAGTATTGGCGCACACATCTTCTCACATCCAAGTGGTGGAAGAGCTTCTCTTTCTCAGACACTGCATGGGAACAAAATGAAGGGAGAGATATTTCTTGTTGGCAATGAAAACTGGAGACTACCTTGGGCAAAAACTCTGGAGAATGTTTTAAGACAATTCTATCTTCCAGGACAGTTAAATATGGAGGCTGAACAGAAAAAGCCTGGATTTCCCCCACTCTCCTGGCCGTGGTGATAGCCAGTAAAAAAAAACGTTTTCATGCTTTTCTTGATTATTAAAGCTATAATCTCAATCGGTTCAAAAGGAGGGTGCATCAGACGGGAAAGAACTAAATTTAAGTCCCAGGGGGGGACACAGGACCTCAACCTAGGGTTCATTCTGTGGGCTCCTTTAAAAAAATCTCTTAATGAGGTCTATATCAGCCAGTCTAGTTCCCATGAAAGCGCTAAGTGCTGCTATCTGGACTTTAAGGGTACTTACTCTTAAACCCTTATTTAACCCTGCCTGGAGGAAGTCCAAGATAATAGAAACATCTGGGGCAATGGAAGAGTCCCAAGAATCTTTTGCGAAGTTCAGGAACGTCTGCCATGATCTCAAGTAGATTTTTGAAGTTATAGGTTTTCTACTTTGCATGAGTGTATGAATAACTTCATCAGACAGGCCCTTTTTCCTTAGTAAGGCCCTCTCAATCTCCAGGCAGTCAGGCGGAGCTGAGGAACTCCCGGGTGTAACACTGGACCCTGGTTTAATAGGTCCGAAAGGTCCGGTAAGATCCAGAGGTTGTCTCCCGCAAGATTCTTCAAAACTGGGAACCAGGATTGCCTGGGCCAGAACAGGGCTATCAAGACCATCTGTAATTTTTCTTCCATGACCTTCATCAGAACCCTGGGAATTAGGGAAAAGGGGGGAAGGCATAAAGGAGTCCCCTGGGCCGAGGCAAAAAGATCTATCACTGGGGTCCCCCACTTCACACAGATTTGGTTGAAAACAGCTAGGTTCAAGCTCCATTCTCCCTCTTTTAGCTGTTCCCTGCTCAGGAAATCTGCTATCTGATTTTCTGTCCCTTTTACGTGGACTGCCGAGAGAGACATTATATTCTTTTCTGCCCAGTCGAAAATCCTTTTTGACAATGACGAGAGAAGGTGACTTCTGGTCCCCCCCTGTTTGTTTAAATATGCCACTGTGGTCGTGTTGTCCGAGAGGACTTTTATGTGGCTTTCCCGGATCTCTGGAGCAAAGACTCTCAAGGCTTGCCATGCTGCTGCTAGTTCCCGCCTGTTGGAGGATGCTTTTGTCATACTCGAGTCCCAAAGACCTTGTTTCATGATGCCCCCCATATGGGCTCCCCAACCCTGCTGGCTTGAATTCGTAGAGATGACAAGCTGGTTCGGCGTTCTCCAATCCACCCCCTGACCTAAATTTTCTATATTGGTCCACCAGGATAGGGAAGACTTTACTTGCCCTGGGATTCTTACCTTTTTGTTCAGGGAAGTTTGCTTTTTGTCCCATATGCGGAGAAGAAAAGCCTGCAGAGATCTGGAATGGGCTTGAGCCCATTTGACTGATGGGATCGTGGATGTCATTAATCCCAGAACTGTCATGATGTCCCTGATCGAGGAAAACTTTGATCGTTGAAAAAACCTGATTTTGTGAACAAGGTCTGTCTGCTTTTGTTGAGGAAGAAATGAAATCATCTGTCGAGAGTCGAGCAAGACCCCCAGAAAAATCTTCCTCTGCTCGGGGTGGAGACAGGATTTTTGCAGATTTATTATCTATCCCAGATCTGATAGCGTCCGAGATATAGACTGAAGATGAGTTGCCAGCTTGTCTTGAGAGGGAGCTGATATCAGGAAATCGTCCAAATATGGTATCATCAGAATTCCTGAGAGATAAAAAAATTTGGTCATGTCTGCCACAATTTTGGTGAATATCCTCGGGGCCGAGGAGAGGCCGAAAGGCAGTACCTGAAATTGAAAATGACGAATCTCCCCCTGGAACCATACCGCCATCCTCAGATATTTGTGAAAATCTACGTGGATTGGAACATGGTAGTAAGCATCTAGGAGATCCATCGTGATCATGAAGCAGTCCCTGGAAAGCAGGTTTACCACTGATTTCACAGTCTCCATTTTGAACCTTTTGTAGGCTATGTACTCGTTTAGGCCTTTCATATTTATTATAGCCCGGTAAGAGCCATTTGTTTTTTTTATCAAGAATATTGATGAGTAATAACCCTTTCCTTGATCCTGAAAGGGGACTTGGACGATGGCCTCTTTCTGTAGAAGTAGGTTTATCTGGTTCTCCAGGACGGCCTGACTTTTTCTCCCTAACGCCGGATTTACCATATATCTGTCTGGTGGGATGGCATGGAATTCCAGACAGTAACCCAGGCTGGAACGAAAATCCTCAATCTTCCTCCCACCGGACCCCTGGCGTCATTGTGGGTTCTGGCGAGAGGATTTTCCCTGGTTGAAAAGGAAACCTTTGCTCTTGTTCTTTGATTGCCAGGAAGAGTTAGAATCCTTCTTTTTCTGCTCAAAACCAGGACGTCTTTGGGGACGAAAGGAACGTCTCTGGTGGAAAAATTTTGATTCTGTGGAAAATCCTTTTTTCCTGCTTTTTCGAGTATATCATCCAACGTTGATCCAAACATTCGGTCTCCTTCACATGGAAGCGAGCAGAGCCTGTTCTTCGAAGAGGCGTCTCCTGACCACGATCTCAGCCAGATAGCTCTACGTGAGGCATTAGATAGGGCTGCAGTCTTTGCAGATAATTTAACTACATCCGCTGAAGCGTCTGCCAGGAAATCTGATGCTTGTTTAAGCATTGGGATGGAAGCTAGAAGATCATCTCTAGGGGTACCCGATTCAATGTGTTCCTCCAGCTGCCCCAACCAGATAGAAAGGGTTCTCGCAGTAAAAGTAGCTGCTATTCCTGGCCTTAGAATGGCGGTTGAAGACTCCCAGGTTTTCTTAAGCATGGACTCACATTTTTTATCCATGGGGTCTTTAAGTAAGCCCAAATCTTCAAACGGTAAGGATGTCTTTTTAGAAATTCTTGCCACCGGGGCATCCACCTTGGGGGGCCTGTCCCAGGAACTAGAATCTTCGTCTGCAAATGGGTATTTCCTTTTGAACATCCTTGTACTAGCCTGCCTTTTTTCTGGGTCCCTCCATTCATTTTGAATAAGGGTTTTAATGTTATCGTGAACTGGGAAAACACGTTTCTTTTTATCTGTTAACCCTCTGAACATCTGATCTTGTACAGTAAGCGGTTCTCTAGGCTCCTCCAAGTTAATTGTAGCTCTAATCGTCTTCAATAAAGACTCTGTATCTTCAATTGAGCAGAGTGCCCTACCCGACATGTTATCAGAAACACTGGACTCAGAATCAGAAGAAATTAATCCCTCCTCCTGGTCTGACGTTTGCTCAGATACTCTAGACCTGGAGGTAGAGGCCATTACAGGAGCTGCTGACATTTTTGCTTCAACTGCCGCACCTACTTCCTCCTTGATAATGGTTCTTAGTGATTCCACTAAACTAGGATTCTCTTCCGACATCACTTTGTTGGTACATTTAGGACAGAGTTATTTTTTGTAAGAGGCAGATACATTCTTTTTACATAATCCGCACTTCTTCCTCTGTGACGGTTCACTTTTGGGACACTCTCCCCTAAAAACAACAGAAGAGGTGCATCAGCAAGCACCAAACTGCCAGAACAAAAAAAGGAACCGTCACCCAGATAGAGAAACCGCGTGCAGAAAAATTTAGGTAAAACAATCCAAAATGTCCCACAGAGGGGGCTTACCGGGCTGGAGGGCCTAGGAACATCAGTGGCTCTGCAGGCAGTCTCACCCTCTGGCTGGCTGGACATCCTGCTGTGAGGTAGACGCTGAGGCTAATGCACCGCCAGGAAGGACAGAGACCTTCTTTAAAACTACTTCCTGGTCGGTCATGTGACGCCCCACGTGATCCCGACGTCTGCGTCCTGACGTCATACGCCCACGCCGCCTCTCCACACATGGAGGCGCTCCCGGGCCTTGGGAACGCCCCCAGCCACTGAGTCCAGACGGGTTCCCACACAGAGAAACCGGAACAACGCCCGGGGATGCCCGCACACGCAGGACTTACTCCGAGAGAGAGGAGGAGCTACAACAAGCCCCGCAGCCCCTGCTCCTGCAGCAGCCCTCCGGTAACACCGGGATAACTCACCAAAGGCCCTGCGCTTCCACAGCTGAATCACCTCCTGCCTTCAAAGGGACAGGAAATAACTGGTAAAGGTAGGAATGAGGGGGCCTTTTATTGGCTGAATTCACAGTTATTTCCTGTCCCTAAGAAGGCGGGTTAACCTCCAGGTGGTGCCGTTGTGGAGGCGTGGGGAAAAAGTGCATTGTGAGGAAAATTACTTTAATGAGACATCTTGGCCCACTAACTGTTGCAGCCGTGTAACCTGTAAGAACTGTGGAAACTGCACATTGTGTAAGAACTGCCAGTCTATGTCTGCTGAGGACTGTGAATGCTGTATTTGAATCTTACTGCAAGTAAAGAATTGTTCTACTGTTGAAACTGCCTCATCATTGCTTCCTCCAGTGCTACGGGGGACCCTGCCTTGCACCTCACAATTCATTACCGTCAAGGGCACCAAGAACCACTATCAGGCAGAACAAACCCCAGAACCAGGTTGTTCCCCAAAGGAAAGAAAAACTGGAGAAGCCTGTGGTGCTAACAAGAGTGCTGTTGCCATCCCAAAAGCTTATTGGCAGGGGTCCTGGGTGACAGACCACCACCGATCAGATACTGATGACCTATCCTAAGGGATCATAGGGGTAGATTGGTAGATTCATCAAAACTGGTGTAAAGGAAAACTGGCTTAGTTGCCCATAGCAACTAATCATATTTCACTTTTTAAAGCTCCTTTTGAAAATGGAATCTGATTGGTTGATAAGTCAGTATTCTTTTACAAGAGTTTTGATAAATCTCCCCCATAGACTTTGGAACTTGAACTGCGTTGACCACACTTTGGTCTGGAACCGCTGTTGTGTGAAAACACTAAAGCAGGCAGTGCCCAGTATGTACATAGTTGTAGGTGGTCAGGAGGTCATTTCTGAGAAAGGTAGCCAATAAGCGGTTACCAGGAACCTCAGAGGCATCACAATATTAAAGGGGTTGTCCAGGTTCAGAGCTGAACCCGGACATATCCTTAATTTCACCCAGGCAGCCTGCCTGATGTTAGCATCGGAGCATCCTATGCTCTGATGTCCTCTTTTGCCCGGTTCCGGTGACAAACTGGGCTCTGCCAGGTGGAGGCTTCCGTCCAGCAGTGAGCCCGGTGATGTCACCGGCGCTGATGGGCGGGCTTTAGCGCTGCCCTAGCCAGTAAAACGGCCCATTACAGCTGGTGACGTCACCGAACACACTACCGGGCACTTTTGTCAATAGAAGTGCCCTTGCCCTGCGCTAACATCAGGCAGGCTGCCTGGGTGAAATTAAGGGTATGTCCGGGTTCAGCTCTGAACCCGGACAACCCCTTTAATATAAAAGAGGTTTGTGCAGGCCTGCAAACAGCACCTAAGAGGGGCTTGCTGTGGTGGGGGGAAGCCTCCCTTGACCCATAGAAACTGCACAGAAGGTTCAGGCAAGAGGCATCTCAGCAAGAGACTACTTATATTACTGCATCTGCTCTTCTATGTATCTGTTCAAGAGTATGTACCCACCAAGAGTAGAGAAAGCACCAAGAATAATGTAGAACTAACTGTTACGCTTACTTTTCCCTGTGTGAGCACCTGAAAAAGAAACAAGTAAAACAAAATCTTACATTACATAGCAAAAAACAAGTCAACAATTACAATAAGAAAAAGGATGTCCCTGCTCACAAGAGCTTACAATCTATGAGGAGATAAACGTGGCACAAAAGATAAAATGTGCTTGTTTTGTACAATGTTCCAAAATAGGAGAGTAAATATAAAGCTGTAAGAGCCCGACACCAGCATGGGGTGTAGTGGACAGTGTTTGATGATGGATCAGGTTCAGGAGAATGATGTTGAAGGGGTATGAGTGGAGTAGAGTTAGATTAGGGGATGTGATCGATCTAAAAAAATGTTTTCAGGGAGCGCCTAAAACTGTGGCTGTTGTGAATTAAAGAGGGGTTGTCTGGGCTTTTACTATTGATGTCCTATATTCAGGTTAGGTCATCAATATCAGATCGCCGGGCGTCCGACTCCCGGCACCCCTGCCGATCAGCTGTACGAGGAGACGGCACGCGCAGTGAACACCTGCCATCTCCCTTATCTCTTCCTGTCGACTGCTGCTGTCTATGGAAAGACCATAGACAGCAGCAGTGAGCAGGAAGAGAGAAGGGAGATGGCACCCTTTAACCTATTTGCTCAGGGTAGGGCATACCAGAGAACTGGTGCAGCTCGAGAGAAGTCTTGGAGGCGGGAGTGAGAGGCTTGGATTATGGTAGTTTTTAGTCGTAAATCATTGGCTGAATGAAGAGCAGGATTAAGGTGGCAGACAGAGATGAGGGGGGTGTAGAGCAGTGCAGCACTGTGCAGAGCTTTGTGGGTGAGAATGAGCAGTTTAAACTGAATCCTGTACTGTATGGGCGAGTGCAATAAATGGCTCAGGAGGCATCAGAGTAGCATCGGGAGGGAGATCCATGTAGTGCTAAAATATGGTTTTGGTTTTTGGCGCTATAGTGATAGCATATGCTACACAATGTACACATATTTGACATGCTATGCATGGGAAAATTAGAGGATTCATTTTTGGGATAAACAGAAATTATTGAGCAAACTACGTGTATGTAAAACATGAAAAAATTAGGAAAACTTTTTCCTGTCTCTGACCATAAGTCTGTGAATAAGGGCTCATTCAGACAGCCATATTTTTTATGTGGATCCGTTTTTTTCTGGTCAGTTCTGCATGTCCACAAAAACGGATTGCATTCTGGATTTTTGCGGACCCATAGACTTCAATGGGGCCATGTCCTGATGACAAGTATAGGACATGTTTTATTTGCTTTGCTGGGCCGTGGAACAGAAGAAAAGATCTGGAAAGCACACAAAGTGCTGTCTGCATCTTTTGAGGTCCCATTGAAGTGAATGGATCCGCCTCTAATCCACAAAATAGCAGATCAGATGTGGAAAGCAACATACGGCCATCTGAATGAGCCCTAAGACTTAAAAAATGAGCACGTGTCCACTCCAACTTTATATAAAAAGAAAGCCCCATGTCCCACAAAAAAAAACCTTTTGGGGTAGAATGAGAAATGAAATGGTCATGAAAGGGTTAAGATTTCATAAATTCACCAAAGGTTATTTCAGAACAATTACCGAAGCCTGAGATGACCAGAAAGTGGCTCACAAACTGCTCCTATATTTAAGCTGACATAACATTAGGATTAGGTTACTGCCAGAACACGTATATTGGATTGTGATCAGCCGTAAAGGGGTTTTAAAGGAATAATTAACTATTTCCTATCGGCTCCTAGCCTGCATTGCCTGTTGACAGATTCATACTTACCTGCTACCTATCATTCTGGTCCTGCGCACTGGATCTTATCAGTCTATCTCCCAGTTCCCAGCTTATTTTATTTTGGCCAGGAGGTGGACATTGTCACCTATGCTGCTGCAGCCAATAACTGGCTTCTGCAGTGACATTGCTGAAAAAGAAACAAACTGGGGGCTGAAAGGAATAAGAGCCAGCATGCAGGTCCAGAATGGCAGGAAGCCGGTAAGTCTGAATCTGTCCATATGCAATGAAGGATAGAGGCCAATAGGAAATATTCATTCCTGAAAAAACCCTTTAAGTAAACACTATTTACTATTCTATAACATTGGAAACTCGTTCACTGACTATTTTTTTAAAGGGGTCATGCAGCACACGGTACTATCCTGGGACAGGGGACCTTTAAGGTTGTCACGGGTGATATCACGGGCACGAGGGTTACTATGGCGGCCTTGTTCCCAGGGTTCCCCGGCTGCAAGAATGTTCCCGTTACCCTCCTCGCACAAGGCACCAATAATTAAACCAATGCCAGGGGTCAAGGATAACGTTTGCTTTAATGCAGGAACCAATATGTTATACAGGTTACAGTCTCTCTGGTACACAGCCAGGTTTAGATGGTATGGATACAGCGGTAGAGTAGAGTGGCTTGACAATGCGCTGTAGCTTTAAGAGCTTAGCTGTCGGCTGACTTGAGATGATAGGGGTAGTAGTAGTATAATAAGTAACTACAGACCTGATCCAATAGGTTAGTCTTTTCAGCTGAGTAAGGCATGGGTAACTAGAGAACTTTGAGCACTTGAAATACTTAGAGAATGACGCTGCCCTCGCACTCTGGCGACCAGGTGGAAGACGCATGAACCTTCCGGACGTGTAAGCCGGGGTAGAAGTGATCCTGAGTGGGTGACCCTCAACTCCTCAGAGGTCAGACAGTAGGTTGTGTAACTTTATATAGGTAGTCCTACTGAACACTTGGAAGAACCTGTGATGATCCTTACAGCTGTCTGGATGCAGTCTGGGTTAACTGTGCTGGTGAAGATAATGGCTGAATAACTAGGCCTCAGGCCTGAATGGATGGCTGAGATATGCAGGAGAGCTGTGCACTGTTCTCTGGTCTGAGGCAGAACCAGAACTAACTGGAATATTCCAGCTCACTCCCTAGAGAAAAAGGAGGGCGGAACTAGCTATATCCTCTAGTCTGTCATTGGCAGCTGACAGGTAGCAGAGGGGTCACATGGTCAAGCACACTCCATCACATAAATGGCATGAAAAGGAACCAATGAGGATATAGCAATATAAGGCAATGCAGACAATAATGTATAATGTGCAATACCAACTTTAGACACCAGATGGAAGTGTTTTGAGCTCACATATAGGGAAACTAAGAATGAGGGAGAGTTTCAGAATGCAGGCCTTTACCTTTAGACTGGAGAAAACTATGGAAGCTAGGAATACTGAAATATCTGAAATACCTCCGACACCTGCACACATACTAGTCTGGGCCATTACATTCTCCCCCTCTTTAAGTAAACCGTCCTCGGCGATCTTTGGCAGGTGGAGGACTACTATAAGAAACATAAGCAAATATGAGGCATGTGAAACAATAGGGCAATGCAATGGAACAACGACATGAATAACATATATATATATATGAACTGGGTTGAAGTGTCATTATGGTAGAGTCTCTTTCGGCAATATACACATCGTCCATGAAATGCTCTGATATAAGGCACTTAGAAGCAACAATAGAAGTCCTCTCAGTCCATAGGCTGGGTAAAATGGGAAAAAACAAACATGACAAGGTGCTTGGTCGAGGACCAGGTGCTAAGGCTTGAATGTTACTGAAGTGAACTAACTAGCTAAATAAGGCAGGTTATATGCATAAGAAAAGGATATATGTTCACACAGTCTTTTTACTCCCGGTAGCAGGCAGGTAGAGTTCCCTTTGTAGAGCGCTCTGACCGTCTCAGCTCTTGGGTATCTTCTTCTGGAGCTGGAACATGTTGATGAAACTCCGGTGCTGGTACAGGAAATGAAGTAGGAATTTGAACCGGTGCTGGTACAGGTGTTGGAACAGCAACTGGGGCAGGAACATGTAGTGGGGATGGAACTGGAACTGGCACCCACTGGTAGCACCCAGGAATGATAAACGATGAGTTCCACACTGCTTCTTCAATAGATGGCTGACTTGGTGTAACAGGTACAGGAACAGGAGAATACACTGATAAAGCTGGTATTGGAGGAGAAGATAATAGTAGAAGATCTTCCTTTGTACAGAGCTTCATACTGTTTCTGTGCACCGTCTGAGGAGCCATTCCAGGTCTTTTGACTTCATAGACATCTGATTCAGGATAGGGAATAGATGTGATGGTGTACGGTTCAAGTTCCCACAGAGAATCCAGCTTATCAGAGCGATGGTACTTCTTAAGCCATACTTTGTCTCCTACCTCGAGTGGTGTGGCAGTAGCTCGCTGATTGTAGGATTCTTCTTGTCTTTTATGTGCTTCTTCCATTCTCTTATCAACAATTTCTCTTGCATCTTGAATTCGTCTCTGATGCTCTGACACCCAATCGGTATTAGGTAAGGGGTTGATAGTGTCTGGAACCTGGACACCTAGAGCTCTGTCTTGAGGGAGTTGACCTTGACGACCGAACATTAGGTAATATGGTGAGTAGCCAGTGGAACAATGAGTGGTATTGTTGTATATTTCAATCAACTCATCCAAGAGTTGTGGCCATTCTGCCTTTTTGGTCACAGATGCTGTTCGCAGCATGTTGATGAACACTTGATTGATCTTTTCACATAGTCCGTTCCCTTGTGGGTGGTAGGCTGTTGTGCGGAGTTTTTTGCATTCATGGAAATTACAAAGTTCTTGGAAAAGTTGGGACTCAAAAGCAGGTCCACGATCTGTCAATACTGACTCAGGGCAACCATAGTGCTTGACGTACTCTTTGTAAAAAATGATGGCTGTTGTTCGAGCTGTTAAGTCCTTTACTGGAACCACAACGAACCACTTAGAGTAGTGGTCTACCATCGTCAGTGCATAAGTGTACCCTGATCGGGTAGGGGTCAATTTCACATGGTCCAAGGCGACTAACTGATTTGGCCTGTGAGACTTGATAGGATGTAATGGCGCTCTGGCTTCCTTCTTGCCGGCTTTAGAAATGTTGCAAGCAGGGCACTCACTGCACCAGTTCTCGATGTCTGCTCTCATTCCTATCCAGTAGAATCTTTGGCGGATAGTGGCTTCAGTCTTGTGGACACCGAAATGGCCGGACTGGTCATGATAGGCATCGAGTACGATCTTGGCATCATGCCTGGGGATGAGGATTTGATGGTGTCTTTCGCCTGAGACAGGATCTAGAGAGTTTCTGAGGATTAAGCCTTTGTTGAGGAACAGCCTCTTTCTTTGTCTCCATAGGCGTCGAAGCTCGATATCAGGGTATGGTCTTCGGATTCTTATAGGGATTCTACCAGTAGAGAGGTAGTCAAAGATTTCTCCAAGGACTCGTGACTCATCTTGGATAGTCTGCCATCTAGATGGTTCTTGGAAGGGATCAGACTTCTGTTGAGGAACTCCATCAACTTGAGTCGCAGCAATAGTGTTCTGCGTTGCAAACTTCTGATAGAAGGGAGGCATCTCTACGTCTTCCCAATCGTCATCTTCAGGTGGTTATTCCCCTTTGGCCAGACGGGACAGTAAGTCAGCATTCACATTGGTTTTACCACTGCGATATTTTATGTCAAAGCTGAAATTTGGCAATCTTGAGGCCCAACATTGCTCGAGTGCACCGAGCCATGCGGTGTTGAGATGAGTTAGCGGGTTGTTATCTGTGTACACGGTGAAAGGTGTTGCTGAAAGGTAGTCCTTGAATTTCTCTGTAACAGCCCACACTAGAGCTAGCAGCTCTAACTTGAATGAACTATAATTGTTGTCATTCTTCTCAGCACCTCTCAAACTTTGGCTGGCGTAAGCGTTGACTCTTTCACGATTATCTTGCACTTGTGACAATACAGCTCCTAGGCCTTGGAAACTGGCGTCTGTGTAGAGACGGAATGGATGATTGTAATCAGGGTAGGCCAGAATTGGAGGTGATGTCAGCAAGGTTTTCAGGGTTTGGAATGCAGTCTCTTGACGTTCAGTCCAGTTTACAAAAAGTCTTCTATTGTAGCTCTCATGGGGGCAACCACGTAGTAGCTCTGTAAGTGGTTCTGCTACTTGCGCAAAGTGTGGTATGAAGCGGCTGTAATAGCCGGCAAAACCAAGGAAACTTTTGACTTCTTTTACAGTTCTTGGAGTGTCCCAATCCTTCACGACAGAGACTTTCTCGGGGTCGGGCTGGATTCCTTCAGCGCTTACGACATGTCCCAAGTAGGCAACTTTTGGCTTGAGCAGATAGCACTTTGAAGGCTTTATTTTCAGACCTTTATTTTCAGATAAGAACCTGGAACACTTCTGCTAGATGGTTTAGGTGGTCTTCGTAGGTGCGTGAGTACACAATAACATCATCGAGATATAGTAAGACACTTTGGAAATTAACATGACCAAGGCACCTCTCCATCAACCGTTGGAACGTGGCAGGGGCATTGCATAACCCAAACGGCATACTGTTGAACTCGTAGAGTCCCATCGGAGTGGTGAAGGCGGTCTTCTCTCTATCCTCAGGAGCCATAGGTACTTGCCAGTAACCGCTGGTGAGGTCGAGAGTTGAGAAATAGGCAGCTGCACCCAGAGCAGCGATGGATTCCTCTATGCGTGGGAGAGGGTATGCGTCTTTGTGAGTTATGTTGTTTAATTTCCTGTAATCCACACAAAAATGGATATTTCCGTCCTTCTTCCTTACTAGGACGATAGGTGTGGCCCAAGGACTTTGACTCTCCTGGATAACTTTGGTATCCTTCATTTCTTTGATCAACTTTTTAACTTGCTGGTAGTTGGCAGGAGGAATAGGCCGATGCTTCTCCTTGATAGGAGGATGGTCACCTGTATTTATTTTGTGCTGAATCAGGTTGGTCTTGCCAAAGTAGGGTTGCAGCGGTAACTGGTTCCACGATATACCACGGTATTGGAATGCACGGTTATCAAACCGTGGGCATTTGCTTATTACCGGTAAAAGGTGACCCTGCTGAGAAACTCATCCGCGCATGCGCAATTCCGCTCCGTTTCAGCTAATTAAGCACACAGTGGTAAAAATGGCGTGCAGATTTAACAAGTCTCTGTCCTCCTAAAAAAAAAGACTAAACTAAAGTCAGCAGTGTGGGACTACTTTGGATACCCACAAATTCACGGGGAATTTGAGGATGGAAATCCAATTTGTAAGCAATGTGGTCATAAAGTGGCAGCTAAAGGAGGGAATACCTCAAACCTGTTCTCCCATCTCCGAGAACACCACCCCACTGTGCAGCTTAAAGTAGGTGGCCTTTATCATTTTAACCCCTTGGCGACATGATAGGAGTGGACGTACCGGTACATCCCGGGCGCGAGGTAGTTCGCGTTACAGGGCGTACCGGTACGTCCTGCATGTAAACGCCCGCTGCGCAGTGCAGCGGGGTTTACATGCTGCGATGGCGGCTGTTAAACACAGCCAGCCATCCACAGTAAAGGCCTTGGGGGGAGCCTTGCTCCCCCCATAATGGCGATCGCTGTGATTGGCTAGTCTGTTCAGACTAGCCAATCACAGGATACGGGGGCTGGCTGTAGGGATCAGATCCTGTAAAGGTAATCCAAAAGTGCCCCGGCCCGGGTGCCCCCGATCCCCCCCTCTCCTTCCCCAAACTGTATTTTTCATTTAACTTCCCCCCCCCTCAATTTCCAGGATGGCCAAGCGGTTGAAGCAGAGTGTCAGCATACAGCTGACACTCTGCTTCAAAGACCGGCATCGCTGCTGGCAGCGATGTCGGCCGTTTATCCACTTCCATGCCGCGGTCCATAAGGACAACAGCATGGAAGGGTTAACAGGGAGGGCACTCCCTCCCTCTCCCATCGGGCGCTGCAGCAGTGCTCCGATGGTGGGGCCAGTGAGAGAGCTATGTATCTTTTAATAATATATGTACAAACTGTGATAACATGATAACCGTAATACCGCGGTATTTACTGAGACGGTTATCATACCGTGAAAATTTCATACCGTTGCAACCCTATGCCAAAGTCAAGGGAATGTTTACTGAATGCTTCGCTATGTCGCTTGGCAACCTTAAGAACACCGTTGACATGCTCAATGGGAGTATTAGGGTCTCCAATGCTGAGTTCATCCCACCAGTGGGTATGAGGTCTGTTAGAGTCTTTGGAAGAGGCCTTGATAGACTTTTGGTAGGCGATGGTCTCTTCACTCACAATGTCTTCTGGGTCGAGCTGGTATAGCATGGCAACTGTAGTGAACTTGTGAAGTTCAATTGATGAATCACTGAGATTGACAAGTCTTACCGGAACTTGACCATTTGAGACTGTTACGATGCTCCTAGCGGCTTTCACAAGAGGCTGGCCATCAATTTGGACGGAATCCAGAAGAGCTTCATAGTCAGTGTTATTAATCCCTGGACGAACTCTGCACCAGATGAGGGTCTCACTGTTAGCTGAGAGGGTAATTGAACGGGCATCCTTGGTGCGGACACGACAGATCTCCCCTTTGTTGTTGGCAAACTTCTGCTGAGCAGTGAGCGCTTTTATGGTTTGCTGGATAGCTTGCCTATAATGAGAGGAAGCAGATGGCAAAGAGGCATGCAAGGCATTCAACAGTTCAGAGAAAACATGACGTATGACATTCATGCCTAACACTACAGATGTGCTAACTCCTTGAGCCTCAGTAACTATCACACCTTGTCAAGGTAGTTCACGATCACCAATACGTATGGTAGGCTCCCAGTAGCCTAACTGGAGAATGGGCTGACCATTACTGGCAATTAGGCGCAATTTAGTCTTACCACCTGAACTCAATACACTAGGATCCCAATGTTCCTCAAATATGTGCCTGGAGATGGTAGTGACTTGGGAACCGGTGTCAACGAGGGCTTCAAGAGGAACACCGTCTATCCATATGGTTACATATGGGCATTTTGAGAGAAATCTCGAAAACCACTGCTGTTGTCCCTCTGGGCCTTTGGTTTCACCTCCCGAGGGGCGGCCCTTGGACTCGGGGGTGTCCCGTTTAACTGAAAGCACTGGGACCTGTAATGTCCCATGCGACGACAATAGGTGCAGTAAGGACGTTCACGTGATGGAAAACTTCCAGGCGGGGGCCTATCAGTGTTTAGACGGTTAGGGCGGGGCTCTGGAGACAATGTCCTGCTTAAAGATGATTCACGGGATGATGCAGAAGAGTATCCCTTTAACTCTTTTAGAGCCTGGCAAAAAGAGTCCACTACTTGAGCAAGTGTATCTGGAGTAACAGTGGTACCAACACTAACAGGTGTAGAGGTCTGTGCAGCTTGGACAGCCTACATAGGTGAAACAGTAGGTAGCGGTGAGATGGTAGGAATTCCACCAGCCAGGTCTGGGGAATACGGAGTAGGAGTAGAAGATGAATCAGTTCCTATTACTCGCAGGGCTAGGGCTTTGAAGTCAAGAAATGACATTTTGGGATTGTGGGCTGCTAGCATGCGTAATTGGCTCTGTATCAGCCTAGAGTCCACTCCTTCTATGAATCTGTCAGTGATGATGCTTTCAACAGCAGAAGGATCTATGGTGTCGACTTGTTGTAAAGCTCTGTATGCGGACTGTAGCGCAAGTGCATAGTCTCTTAGAGTCTCACCTGGTCTCTGACGTCTGTCATAGAACTTTAGACGAACCTCTGTAGGTGACTGTACTTCAAATTCTCTGTTCAGACGGTTGAGGATTTGTAGCACGCTGGATTTTTCGGTAGCTAGCCAGGAACGTACTTCCTCAGCAGCTGGACCTTCAAGTTGTCCTAGAAGCAATTGAACCTGCTGATTAGGAGAAAGCGAGACAAGTTCAAGAGTGCAAAGTATTTTTTCTTTAAACCCAACAAGAGTGTGGGGTTCTCCTCTATAGCTCGAGAGACTAGAGGTTCCTATGAAAAATGGCAGGTCAGTAGCCATTACAGGAGCAGGGATGATGTTGGCGGCAGCAGCCTGAGGTGCAGGAATATCAGCAGATGATGGGGCCGGACTGCTGGGGCCGGTTTGGTCATTAATTTGAGGATTAGACATGTTTGCAAAAATAGATGCACTGTCCCTTTAAGAAAAATAGTGCGTCTGTCACTTTAAGATATTTATAATTGTACAGCAAAACAGTCTCAGATGAATCTTCCCCTTCTTTATGTATAGTACCACAGTAGAAAAGAAAATGGCACTTAGCTGGATGATGGTGCAATGGTGGTGCAGGTTAGGGACAGAGGATACAGGCTGGCACTGATGGCGGTAACTGCAGAGAGCAGCGGTGGTAGCGCTGGAGCAGCTTCCTTTTCCTGAGCTCGGGTCTGGCAGTGAAATCCTTCCCCTCCGGTACACAGGGGCAGTGTTGAAGGTTCCTCCTGATGGGCAGAGAATAGACAGGCCGGGCAACACTGCAGGTAGGCGTGGCTTGAGCGCTTGGCGCGCGGGAGACTCTGGAGGCTGAATTAACCCCTTGTGAGCCGCTCCGGCGGCGGGACCACACAAAAATGGCGATAGCATAAAACACACAGTCTTTGTTGCACAGTATACAGGCCTCCCCCTCTTTAAATAAAGTAATCCTTCTTCACATAAATCGCAGACAGGCATTGAGGGGTTAATGAGCACTTCTGGGACTTGTAGTTCCACAGATTAGCACAGTCCAGCAAACATATATGTTGAGTATAGGATTGGCGCAGGGGCTCTATCCTGTTCGTGACGCCACTTTTTGCAGCACACGGGTACTATCCTGGGACAGGGGACCTTTAAGGTTGTCATGGGTGATATCACGGGCACGAGGGTTACTATGGCGGCCTTGTTCCCAGGGTTGCCTGGCTGCAAGAATGTTCCCGTTATCAAGGATAACGTTTGCTTTAATGCAGGAACCAATATGTTATACAGGTTACAGTCTCTCTGGTACACAGCCAGGTTTAGATGGTATGGATATAGCTATAGAGTAGAGTGGCTTGACAATGCTCTGTAGCTTTAAGAGCTTAGCTGTCGGCTGACTTGAGATGATAGGGGTAGTAGTAGTATAATAAGTAAGTACAGACCTGATCCAATAGGTTAGTCTTTTCAGCTGAGTAAGGCATGGGTAACTAGAGAACTTTGAGCACTTGAAATACTTAGAGAATGACGCTGCCCTCGCACTCTGGCGACCAGATGGAAGACGCATGAACCTTCCGGACGTGTAAGCCGGGGTAGAAGTGATCCTGAGTGGGTGACCCTCAACTCCTCAGAGGTCAGACAGTAGGTTGTGGAACTTTATATAGGTAGTCCTACTGAACACTTGGAAGAACCTGTGATGATCCTTACAGCTGTCTGGATGCAGTCTGGGTTAACTGTGCTGGTGAAGATAATGGCTGAATAACTAGGCCTCAGGCCTGAATGGATGGCTGAGATATGCAGGAGAGCTGTGTACTGTTCTCTGGTCTGAGGCAGAACCAGAACTATCTGGAATATTCCAGCTCACTCCCTAGAGAAAAAGGAGGGCGGAATTAGCTACATCCTCTGGTCTGTCATTGGCAGCTGACAGGTAGCAGAGGGGTCACATGGTCAAGCACACTCCATCACATAAATGGCATGAAAAGGAACCAATGAGGATACAGCAATATAAGGCAATGCAGACAATAATGTATAATGTGCAATACCAACTTTAGACACCAGATGGAAGTGTTTTGAGCTCACATATAGGGAAACTAAGAATGAGGGAGAGTTTCAGAATGCAGGCCTTTACCTTTAGACTGGAGAAAGCTATAGAAGCTAGGAATACTGAAATATCTGAAATACCTCCGACACCTGCACACATACTAGTCTGGGCCATTACAGTCACACATGAAAGCACACATGGTAACAGAGAATGTAACACTTCCTCACTGTAGGTAATTATACAGGTGGTATAATGAAGCAATGACATTATAAGGGGTAATATCAGTGACATTTAAGACTCCAAAACTGATGTCACAAGCAATGCTTGAGGCTCTGTAGGTGATGTCACATGGTGGTGATGTCACATAGATACTGATGTTATAATATCCTGACTTACCTTTTTAAAGGCTCATGAATGGATGGTGAAGTCAGTGGTGGGAATGTGGCAATAGGGTGACACAGTGCTGTCAACACTGTACACTGAAAAATAATATACTGTGCCTAAAGGTGGCTTCACACTTGGTGGGAAAATATACACTGAAATCTGCATGTGCGTATTTTAAGGTTCATTCTAATTTTGGTGCAGTTTTTATTGTGGATTTCGATGCAGATTTCTGCTCGGATTATGATTTCCCACTGAAATCTATGGAAAAACTGGTCTTCATAAAATCCACAGCACATCAGGTTTTCCGCAGCTGAACAAAGATGCATAGATTTTTAGAGTAGACAGACTTAAAGGGTTTTTAGGAGACTTTAAGGCCCCATTCACACGACCGTATGAATGTTGACGTATCTATTCATATATCAATATTGCGGAATAGATGCGGCCCCATTCACTTCTATGGGAGCGGGCTCCGCATAAAAAGATAAAACTTGTCCTCTACTTGTCCGCATGAACGGACAAGTATAGGCATTGTGAATGGGGCGCCCAGCCGTGTGTTCCGCAGCGCTGCAGAACATACGCCGGGCGGCAGCCGTAGTATTGCGAGTCCGCATTATTGCGGACCCGCAATATTATGGCCATCTGAATGGGCCCTAATACTGATGAACTATCCTCTAGATAGGTCATCAGTATCTGATCGTTACTATCCTCTGGATAGGTCATCAGTATCTGATCGTTACTATCCTCTGGATAGGTCATCAGTATCTGATCGTTACTATCCTCTGGATAGGGCATCAGTATCTTATCGTTGCTATCCTCTGGATAGGTCATCAGTATCTGATCGTTACTATCCTCTGGATAGGGCATCAGTATCTGATCGTTACTATCCTCTGGATAGGTCATCAGTATCTTATCGTTACTATCCTCTGGATAGGTCATCAGTATCTTATCGTTACTATCCTCTGGATAGGTCATCAGTATCTTATCGTTACTATCCTCTGGATAGGTCATCAGTATCTTATCGTTACTATCCTCTGGATAGGGCATCAGTATCTGATCGTTACTATCCTCTGGATAGGTCATCAGTATCTGATCGTTACTATCCTCTGGATAGGTCATCAGTATCTGATCGTTACTATCCTCTGGATAGGTCATCAGTATCTGATCGTTACTATCCTCTGGATAGGTCATCAGTATCTAATCGTTACTATCCTCTGGATAGGTCATCAGTATCTGTTTGTTACTATCCTCTGGATAGGTCATCAGTATCTGATCGTTACTATCCTCTGGATAGGTCATCAGTATCTGATCGTTACTATCCCATGGATAGGTCATCAGTATCTGATCGTTACTATCCCATGGATAGGTCATCAGTATCTGATCGTTACTATCCCCTGGATAGGTCATCAGTATCTGATCGTTTCTATCCTCTGAATAGGTCATTAGTATCTGATCGATGATTGTCCGACACATCAGCTGTTTAGTGCTGCGGCCTTCTCTCAGCTTTTCCTAGGCCAGTAACGACACATTCATCAGTTACGTGGCCTAAGCGCAGCTGAGCTCCATAGAAGTGAATGGGGTTGAGCATGATTCAGAGCACAGCCGCTATACCATTTACGTGCTGTGGTTGGTAAGCAGGGAGAATGCCACGGCGCTCACTGAAGCGCTAGTGCCTTCTCAAACAGCTAATTGGCAGGACTCCCGGGAGTCAGACCTTCACCGATCAGTACTGTTACAGTGGTAAAGTCTTGGAAAACCCTTTTAAATGGTCACTAACTTTTCATACAACTTTACATAAATCAATAGTAGAAGCGAACTTTGTAATATGTTTTATCAGTGAAAAATGGCTAGTTCTCATGTTATCAGCCATTTAGCTCTCCCTCCCCTTACTAATTGCTTTTCACTTTGAAAAATGCCTTAATCCTGTACAAGATTGGCCACAGGAGGATCATACTGCACATAGAGAGGGGGAGGTGGTGAGTGAGCAGGAACACACCCCAACAAGGAAATTGCTGGAGCTACATGGACTGAGATATACATTTCCTAAGCGCTTTATTCAATATGATACAGGTCAGTATCTTTCTGTTACTTCTCTGTAATGTCCTCATGATCCTGGAGCTGCTTCTGGGTGCATAAGAGAAGGTTAGAAAGCAGATTCTCCTCTACTTTCTGTGTGCACTAGCTAGCAGCTAGTCTCCACCCACCTTGTCTGAGAGAGCTGAAAACTAGACAACTAGACTCTTTAAATTCCTTAGGAATACAGTATATGGAATGTATGATGCCTCAAATACATTCTGCCACATGTAATCAAGACCAATCTTTTCTTCAGTCTTCAGTTCCCCTGCGCTGTTATAGAATGCCCCTAATTTATGCCGAGGCACAGGCCAGATGACTGGTGTGAATGAAGATAAATGCGCTGGGCTTGCAGGCCCCTCTCCCTCCACGTCTTTGCAACACCACCTTTTCAAAGTGGTTTGGGCGGTGTTGAAATTTTGTTGTAGTGGCATTGAAAAAGTCGCAAACATAGGGTTTGCATCATTTTTTTTTATGCCAGAAAACTGGCAGGGAATGATAAATTCCCCCCTTTCTGCCAAAATTGTAGCCAAAATTGAGGCATGGAGTTAACGATGACTAAATAAAATTGTCATACAAGTGATATTAAAATACATGGTTGCACACACTTCAGCAAAATGGTTGGTGTACGCTATGTATGCTGGGTAGCAAAGCCCCAGCCACCTATCAGACAGAACTACATTTGGGTGTGAGAGGCTGCTCTTGCAGCCTGTAGCCTTACAGCCACAGGCAGGTATTATTTGTTTGTGAAAAGGAAAGGGAAGAAAAGGCAGAGCTACTGAATGAGTTCTTTAGTTCTGTATATACACATGAAGAGGTGGGAGCTGCTGCCGGTAGAGTAAGTGCTGGTGATACTTCATGTAATATACTCAACTGGTTCAATATAGATATGGTCAAAGCTAAGTTAAACAAAGTAAACGTGAATAAGGCTCCAGGACCGGATGGGTTAAACCCAAGAGTTCTTAAGGAACTTAGTTCAGTAATTTCTTTGCCATTGTATATAATATTCAAAGATTCTCTGGTGACTGGCATAGTGCCGAGGGACTGGCGTAAAGCAAATGTGGTGCCCATCTTCAAGAAGGGCTCTAGGTCATCCCCGGGGAATTACAGACCGGTGAGCTTAACGTCCATTGTGGGGAAACTTTTTGAGGGTCTAATAAGGGACTATATACAGGAATATGTTTTGGATAATAGTATTATAAGTGATAACCAGCATGGTTTTACTAAGGACAGAAGCTGTCAGACTAACCTGATTGGTTTTTATGAAGAAGTGAGTAGAAGTCTGGATAGAGGGGCGGCTGTGGATATTGTGTATTTGGACTTTGCAAAAGCGTTTGACACGGTCCCTCATAGACGTCTGACGGGTAAATTAAGGTCGGTTGGATTAGAAAATCTACTCTGTAACTGGATTGAGAACTGGCTGAACGAGCGTACTCAGCGAGTGGTGGTGAATGATTCCTACTCTAAATGGTCCCCAGTTATAAGTGGTGTACCCCAAGGTTCAGTGCTGGGTCCACTTTTATTTAATTTACTTATTAATGATATAGAGGGAGGAATTAACAGCACTGTTTCAATTTTTGCAGATGACACTAAGCTTTGTAGTAGAGTCCAGTCTATGGAAGATGTGCAGAAGTTACAAGCTGACTTGGACACACTGAGTGTTTGGGCATCCTCTTGGCAGATGAGGTTCAATGTGGATAAATGTAAAGTTATGCATCTAGGTACTAACAACTTGCATGCCTCCTATGTCCTAGGGGGAGTAACACTGGGAGAGTCACTTGTAGAGAAGGATCTGGGTGTCCTTGTAGACCATAGACTGCAGAATAGCATGCAATGTCAATCGGCTGCTTCTAAGGCCAGCAGGATATTGTCATGTATTAAAAGAGGCATGGACTCGCGGGACAGGGATGTCATATTACCACTGTATAAAGCATTAGTACAGCCTCATCTGGAATATGCTGTTCAGTTCTGGGCTCCGGTTTATAGGAAGGATGTCCTGGAGCTGGAAAGGGTGCAGAGACGGGCAACTAAACTGATAAGGGGCATAGAGCATCTTAGCTATGAAGAAAGATTGAAGGAGTTGAACTTGTTTAGTCTTGAGAAGAGACGTATAAGGGGGGACATGATCAACCTGTATAAGTATGTAAATGGCCCATACAAAAAAATATGGTGAAAAACTGTTCCAGGTAAAATCCCCTCAAAAGACAAGGGGGCACTGTCTCCGCCTGGAGAAGCAAAGGTTCAGACTCCAGGGGCGACAAGCCTTCTTTACTATAAGAACTGTGAATCTGTGGAACAGTCTACCGCAGGAGCTGGTCACAGCAAAGACAGCTGAGGGCTTCAAAACAGGCTTAGATAAATTCTTAGAGAAAAAGAAGGTCACCACATATTAAGAAATGTAGAGTCATGTCTTAAGGTTACCCGTCCCCCTCCCCTTCATCACTCCTACCCCCACCCTTGGTTGAACTTGATGGACATGTGTCTTTTTTCAACCGTATTAACTATGTAACTATGTAACTATGATACATGGCTATCTTACAGGACAAATATAGAAAAACTTTTTATATATTACTCACAGTTTGCATAGTATTGTGATTCAGAATAGGAACAGAGTAGAAGATGAAACCAAAGGAGGAATTGCTGGGATATTGTTAGTGTAATACCCACTTTTACTGTCCCTTGAAGATTTAGCAGATTATTCACTGGCATAAACACAGAACACTTTAATGGTATTGTCTCTAACATATTATTCAAGGACTATTACCATCTTATAAAGTCTGACCTCTGGGATCTAAAGACAGTCTCAAAAATGATTTAGCATTGAGTCCCTTAAGGTACCCTATGACACTGGCTGACTTGTTACATGTGCGTCTGGCAGCTGAAGGCATCTGTGTTGGTCTCATGTTCATATGTGCCCCCATTTCTGAGAAAGATGAAGTTTTAATATATGCAAATGAGCCTCTAGGAGCAACGGGTGCATTGCCGTTACAGTTGGAGGATCTGCTTTCTCTGCAGCTGCTGCGCCCCCTGCACTTTGATTGACAGGGCCAGGCAGTGTAAATGTCTTCACACCTCGTCCTGTCAATCAAAGTGCAGGGGGTGCAGCAGTCGTGTAATGGTGATGCCCCCGTTGCTCCTGGAGGCTCATTTGCATATATGAAAACATCATTTTTCTCAGCAATGCGGACACATATGAACATGAGATCAACACAGATGCCTTCAGCTGCCAAGTGCACATGTAACAGGTCAGCCAGTGTCATAGAGACAAATCTGCCGACAGATGCCCTTTAACACAGGACGACCATCTAGCAGATTGTCGGGAAGGAAGCGTTCCTTCCTGACAATCTGCTGATTGCTAGCGGAGGAGGCCGGTGCATGTAAATCTCCTCCAGCTCCACCAGAGTATTGGGAGGAGCGATCACTAATGCCTTTGCTCTTCCCCATACTGTCTCATTGTTTCTCGGCTTCAGATCGTGTTTACACAGCATGATCTGGCACTGGGAAAAGATGATCTTTTGTGCTGCACAAAAGATCCAAATATCCGATGAACAAGCATTTTGCTCATTCATCAGGTAATCAGCTGTGCATTTACATGGCAAGATCATCGTTCATGAGCATTATTAGTTATTAGTAGTGTTGAGCGAACAATATTCGGCTGAACATGGCGGTGCTCGGGACCACGCGGTATTCAGCCAATTAGCGTGCGGGGAGGGATGGCATTCAGTGTAGTGCCAGTAGCCATCTTAGCTACTGGCATTACACTTATTGGATGGCCCGAAAATGCGTCATCGGGTGCTATAAAGCACCCGGTGACATGTGACCGGCGCATACCGAGCCAGGAACAGCTGCTGCAAGCAGGGACAGAGTGTAGGGAGAGAAGCACGCTAGGCAGGGATAGAAATTGCTCAATTTCTGCTGTTAAGCCCGCAGTACTTCTTTTGCATCTTGCTATATAACATTTGCGCAAGGAGGGATTAGTGTAGGGATAGAATTTCTATAGGCAGGGTTAGTATCAATGTTCAAAAGACACAAAAGTCCATTGTTAAATCCTTCTGCATTTTTTTTGGGTGGCAAAAAGAACCTAAGTGTGTCCTGTCAGTAACACTAGGTCATAGGTGGCTCTTGAGCCACATGTGGCTCTTTGCCTCTTCAAGTGTGGCTCTTTTGGTGGAGCTGGGAAGCAGTTAGGCCGGCTCACTCTCCACCCCATGCTCAGATCTCTTTTCCTGATTAAGCATGTTGCTACTCTGCAGCTCCAGCTCACTCTTCACTACATCCTGATGGGCACAGTGTCAGAACTTAGCGCGCGTCTCCACATACTATCACCTGGCATTGTGCGCATCAGGTCACATTGGAAAGCGTGTAGCAGGTGCCCAATCAGGGGAGGTAGAACATTTTTCTAAATTATAGAACTGAGAATTAGGGTCTGATCTAAGCATGGGAGCTTCTGATCTGAGTATGGGGTGGGGGTCTAATCTTAGCAAGGGGGGTCTGATCTGAGCATGGGGGTTCTAATCTGGGCATGGGGGGCCAGATCTGAACAGGAGGTTCAGATCTGAGCATGAGGGGTCCTGATCTGAGCATAGGGGTCTGATCTGAGCAAGGGGGTCTGGTCTGAGCATGGGGGATCTGATCTGAGCATGTGAGGAGATCTGAGCACTGAGGGTCTGACACTGGAAGTCTAATTTGCGTTGAGGACCATATTTAAGGTAAGATACAGTGCCTTGCGAAAGTATTCGGCCCGCTCGAACTTTTCAACCTTTTGCCACATTTCAGGCTTCAAAGAAAAAGATATAACGTTTTAAATTTTTGTTGAAGAATCAACAACAAGTGGGTCACAATTGTGAAGTGGAAAGAAATTTATTGGATCATTTAAACTTTTTTTGTAATAATAAAACTAAAAAGTGGGGCGTGAAAACTTATTTGGCCCCCTTGCATTAATACTTTTTTACTCCACCTTTTGCTGCGATTATAGCTGCAAGTCGCTTGGGGTATGTCTCTATCAGTTTTGCACATGTAGAGGCTGAAATTATTGCCCATTCTTCCTTGCAAAACAGCTCGAGCTCTTTGAGGTTGGATGGAAAGCGTTTGTGAACAGCAGTTTTCAGCTCTTTCCGCATATTCTCAATTGGATTCAGGTCTGGACTTTGACTTGGCCATTCTAAGACCTGGAAACGTTTATTTTTGAACCATTCCATTGTAGATTTTGCTTTATGTTTGGGATCATTGTCTTGTTGGAATATAAATCTCCGTCCTAGTCTCAGGTCTTTTGTAGACTCCAACAGGTTTTCATCCAGAATGGTCCTGTATTTGGCTCCATCCATCTTCCCATCAATTTTAACCATCTTCCCTGTCCCTGCTGAAAAGCAGGCCCAAACCATGATGTTGCCACCATCAAAGCTGTGTTGCTTTTACGCCAAACATATCATTTTGCATTGTTTCCAAAAAGTTGGATTTTGGTTTCATCTGACCAGAGCACCTTCTTCCACATGTTTGGTGTGTCTCCAAGGTGGCTTGTGGCAAACTGTAAACGAGACTTTTCATGGATATCTTTGAGAAATGGCTTTCTTATTGCCACTCTTCCATAAAGGCCAGATTTGTGAAGTGTTTGACTGTTGTCCTATGGACAGACTCTCCCACCTCAGCTGTAGATCTCTGCAGTTCATCCAGAGTGATCATGGGTCTCTTGGCTGCATCTCTGATCAGTCTTCTCCTTGTTTGAGATGAAAGTTTAGAGGGACGGCTGAGTCTTGGTAGATTTGCAGTGGTCTGATACTCCTTCCATTTCAATATGATCGCTTGCACAGTGCTAAATCTTTTGGTATCCAAATCCGGCTTTAAACGTCTCCACAACAGTATCACGGACCTGCCTGGTGTGTTCCTTGGTCTTCATGATGCTCTCTGTGCTTTAAACAGAACCCTGAGACTATCACAGAGCAGGTGCATTTATACGGAGACTTGATTACACACAGGTGGATTCTATTTATCTTTATCAGTCATTTAGGACAACATTGGATCATTCAGAGATCCTCAATGAACTTCTGGAGTGAGTTTTCTGAACTGAAAGTAAATGGGCCAAATAATTTTGCACGCCCCACTTTTCAGTTTTATTATTACAAAAAAAGTTTAAAATGATCCAATAAATTTCTTTCCACTTCACAACTGTGAACCACTTGTTGTTGATTCTTCACCAAAAATTTAAAATGTTATATATTTTTGTTTGAAGCCTGAAATGTGGAAAGGTTGAAAAGTTCCAGGGGGCCGAATACTTTCGCAAAGCACTGTATATTTTTCATCAGACCTCAGATCAGATGAAAAAAAATTATTTCTTATTTTTTCTCCACTAAAACCTAGGTGCATCTTATAGGGTGAAAAATACGGTGACTCATGTGCAAATGTATAGCTTGTGGCTCCTGGTAGTCGAACTTTTTTTTCCCTTGCTCTTTGTGTCTGTAAGGTTGGTCACCCCTGCACTAGGTGCACAGCATATTAGAACCGTTCAAAAGTCTATGTAGCTGACATCCGTTGTTACATTTAATACTGTTAATTTAGGCCGCAGTTCCTCATTTGCGTCTGCAGTTTAATTTAAGCAAGTAGGGAATTAAACTATAGGGATAGGATTTAGGTAGGTAGAAAGATTGTCGCTGTTCCAAAAAGACCAAAGACCATTGTGATATACGTCTTTTTTTTTTTTGGGTGGCAGGTGTGCCCTGTCAGTAACGCTAGGTGCACAGCGTATTACAACCGTTCAAAAGTCTATGTAGCTGAAATCCGTTGTTACATTTAATACCATTAATTTAGGCTGCAGTTCCTCATTTGCGGCTGCTCTATATCGTTTGCGCATTCAGAATATTGGACATTCGTTTAAATTTTTCTGATCATGCAGTTAATAAAAATCTGCAGTACTGTAGTTGTGACCAAGTTGCATATATACTATACAATATGCGCAAGGCGAGCACTAAGGGACGGGGAAATGGGCGTGCTGCTGATGGTGAACGCAGAGGCCATGGCTCTTCGCGCGGTGAAACTGTGCCTGCTGGCAGAGCCCAAGAAACAAAGTCATCCAAAACTCCTAGCTTCATGTCACAGTCTGCAGGGCGGCACAAGACACAACTCGTCACCACACCAGTGCGAGCAGGTAGTCGGTTGGATTTCAGCTGATAATGCTTCCAGTCAGTTCAGCACTACCCCCTCTTCCACAAAGTCCAGTCTCAGTAGCCAAGAGTCTGGGCAAACACGCACCCTCACCCTGATCCTCCTTCCTCCCACCATGCAGAGTCTGGGCAAAGAACTAATCCCACATTCGGATATTCCGAGGGGCTTTTTTCATCACCGTTCCTTGGCTCAGGCCTCTCGCCAAGGCCGCTTGAAGTGGGACATGAGGAGATATTGTGCCCTGATTCCCAACCTATTGAGCAAACACAGTCTGAAGACGATGACGGTGGGGACCAGCAACTAGCGTCTCACGAGGTGCATGATGATGATGAGACACAGTTGCCAATAAGTCAAGGGCAATTAGTTTCTGAAGAAGTTGTGGATGAGGATGAGACGCAATTAAGTCAGGTTCTTGTTAGTTCACCATGTCAGGAGGAGGACCAGAGTGAGGAGGTGGTGGACGATGAAATAGCTGACCCAACCTGGGAAGGTGGTAAGCCAATCGAGGACAGCAGTACAGAGGGGGAGGGATCCACAGCACCGCAACAGGCTGGAAGAGGCAGTGGGGTGGCAAAAGGGAGAAGGCAGGCCATGCCAACCAGGCCCACGACTGTTTCCCGGAGCAGCCCCTTGCGGCAAGCTCCCTTGCCAAGGGTTAGGTGTTCCACAGTCTGGCGGTTTTTTGAGGAAAGTGCTGACAATAAACGGTTTGTAATTTGTGACCTGTGCCATACCAAGATGAGCAGGGGCGTAAACACCAGCAACCTGACCACCACTAGCATGATCTGCCACATGGCAGCAAAGCACCCTAAAAGGTGGGCCAAACGCCTGGGTCCACAATCTGTGTCTGCAGGTCACATCACTGCCTCCTCTTCCCCTCTGTTACCTGCTGTCCAAGACGCAGGCCCAGATGCCTCCCGCCCTGCACCTGGACCTTCTCAGGAACCATCAGCCAGCACGTCCACTTCAATGTCCCAGCGCAGCATTCAAATGTCCTTACCCCAGGCATTTGAACGCAAGCGCAAATACCCTGCCACCCACCCACAGGCCATAGCTCTAAACGCGCAACTTTCCAAGTTGCTGGCCCTGGAAATGTTGCCGTTTAGGCTGGTGGACACCTAGGCCTTTCGCAGCCTGATGTCGGCGGCTGTCCCTCGTTACGCAGTCCCCAGCCGCCACTATTTTTCCCGTTGTGCCGTCCCCGCCTTACACCAGCATGTGTCCAGAAACATAACCCGTGCCCTGACCAATGCAATTACTGGCAAGTTCCACTTAACAACTGACACATGGACAAGCGCTTGTGGCCAGGGACGCTACATTTCCCTGACGGCACACTGGGTGAACGTTGTGGAGGCTGGGAGCGAGTCATACCCTGGGATGGCACAGGTGCTACCCACGCCGAGGATTGCGGGCCCTACTTCCATCCGGATTTCCACTGCCACCTACAGTAGCGGCTGCAACCCCTCCTTATCTTCCTCCACCTCCTCCTCCACTTTTTCCCATACAGAATTGCCATCTTGCAGCACCACTCAGACTTCTGTCAGTAGCTGGAAGCAGTGTAGCACAGCAGTCGGTAAGCGACAACAGGCCATGCTGAAGCTTATTTGCCTGGGTGACAAACAGCACACCGCTGCAGAGCTGTGGCATGGTATAAGGGAACAGACTGAGCTGTGGCTCTCGCCAGTCAACCTACAGCCAGGCATGGTTGTATTTGATAACGGCCGCAACTTGGTAGCAGCTTTGAAGTTGGCCAACCTCCCACAAATACCATACCTGGCCCATATACTCAACTTAGGGGTTCAGCGGTTTATGAAAACCTACCCCAATTTGCCTCAGCTACTGGTGAAGGTGCGTCGCCTGTGTGCCCATTTCCGCAAGTCACCGACAGCTTCAGCCGGCCTGGCAACGCTGCAGCAGCGCTTGCGGTTGCCGGCTCACCGACTGCTGTGCGACCTAAGCACGAGATGAAATTCCACCTTCCACATGTTGAGCAGGCTTTGTGAGCAGCAGAGAGCAGTAGTAGAATACCAGCTGCAACACGATCGGCGCCTTTCTAGTAAGCTTCCGGTCTTCACAAGCGACGAGAGGGCATTGATGTCGGACCTCTGTGAGGTGTTACGCAACTTTGATGAATCTACACAGATGGTGAGCGGCGATAATGCAATTATCAGCGTAACCATCCCACTTCTGTGTCTACTAAACAGCTTGCTGCTCACAATAAAGGCCGATGCTCTGTGTGTGGAAGAGGTGAAAATGGGGAAAGACCCGACACAGGGTGATAGCCAGACCACCCTTGATTCGTCTTCTCAGCGCCAATTGGAGGAGGAGCAGGAGACGGTTGCCACCGCTACACAGGGTAGCCATACCACGTTTACACCATCTCTTCGGCGTGGATGGGCTGAAGAGGAGGATATTGAGAGTCATGCTCCTGGTGGGGAGAGCGAAGCCTTGCCTGTTGGGACTCTGGCACACATGGATGACTTCATGCTATGCTGCCTTTCCCATGACCCTCGAGTTATATGCATATTAGGCAACACCGATTACTGGTTGTTCACCCTTCTCGACCCCCGCTACAAAGAGAACTTCCCATCTCTCATTCCTGTGGTGGAGACAACAAGTAAAATGTTGCAATACCAGGTGGCCCTTGAGGAAAAATTCCTCCACAAATTTCCATCTGACAACGCTGGCGGCAGAGTACGTAGTTCCTTGGGCACCCGAGGAGGGGAGACGAGGGAAACACACAGCAGTTCCAACAAAGGCAGTGCGACACTCTCCAAGGCCTGGGACAGTTTTATGACACCCTGCCAGCACCCTCACCCTGATGAGCGGCCTAGTGTGACAAGGAGGGAAAAGTTTTGGAAGATGGTAAAGGAGCACGTAGCTGACCGTGTCAACGTCCTCGGCGATCCCTCTGTGCCGTATAATTATTGGGTGTCTAAGCTGGACACGTGGCACGAACTGGCGCTCTACGCCTTGGAGGTGCTGGCCTGCCCTGCCGCCAGCGTTTTGTCTGAGCGGGTATTTAGTGCCGCTGGGGGCATAATTACTGATAAGCGCATCCGCCTGTCAACTGACAATGCTGACAGGTTGACGCTTATCAAAATGAACAAGGCCTGGATTGCCCCTGACTTCTGTACTCCACCAGAGGAAAGCGGCTTAACATGAAGGAACATTAAATCTGGCTTTCAGGGTGTATTGAATACACTGTATTATCATGTACCCCTTCCTCTTCCTCCATCATATGAAACTGCTTATTAGGCTGCCCTCGAAGTCCACCAGCTGGGCCTGCACCCTAAATTTTTAGCCGGTCAGATCACCAGCTGGGCCTGCACCATAATTTTTTAGCCAGGCAGCTCACCAGCTGGGCCTGCACCATAATTTTTTACCCAGTCAGCTCACCAGCAGGCCTTCAACCATAATGTTTTACACGCTCAGCTCTGCTACATGTCACACATAATGTTTCAGATGTTCAGCTAAGCGGCATGTCACCCTTAAATTTTTTTTACGGTCAGCTCGGCAGCAGCGTGTCAACCTTAAATTTGGGACAGTTTGATGGGCAGCAGCGTGTCAACCTTAAATTTGGGACAGTTTGATGGGCAGCAGCGTGTCACCCATAAATTTTTTTGACGTTCTGCTCGGCAGCTGCGTGTCAACCATAAATTTGGGACAGTTTGATGGGCAGCAGCGTGTCAACCTTAAATTTGGGACAGTTTGAAGGGCAGCAGCGTGTCACCCTTAAATTTGGGACAGTTTGATGGGCAGCAGCGTGTCACCCGTAAACCTTTTTGACGTTCTGCTCGGCAGCAGCGTGTCAACCTTAAATTTGGGACAGTTTGATGGGCAGCAGCGTGCACCCATAAATTTTTTGGACGTTCTGCTTGGCAGCAGCGTGTCAACCTTAAATTTGGGACAGTTTGATGGGCAGCAGCGTGTCAACCTTAAATTTGGGACAGTTTGATGGGCAGCAGCGTGTCACCTGTAAATTTTTCGGACGTTCTGCTCGGCAGAAGCTTGTCAACCTTAAATTTGGGACAGTTTGATGGGCAGCAGCGTGCACCCATAAATTTTTTGGACGTTCTGCTTGGCAGCAGCGTGTCAACCGTAAATTTGGGACAGTTTGATGGGCAGCAGCGTGTCACCCGGAAATTTTTGGGACGTTCTGCTTGGTAGCAGCGTGTCAGCCTTAAATTCGGGACAGCTTGATGGGCAGCGTGTCAACCTTAAATTTGGGATAGTTTGATGAGCAGCAGCATGTCAACCTTAAATTTGAGACAGTTTGATGGGCAGCAGCGTCTCAACCTTAAATTTGGGACAGTTTGATGGGCAGCAGTGTGTCAACCTTAAATTTGTGACAGTTTGATGGGCAGCAGTGTGTCACCCATGAACTTTTTTGACGTTCTGCTCGGCAGCAGCGTGTCAACCATAAATTTGGGACAGTTTGATGGGCAGCATCGTGCCAACCTTAAATTTGGGACAGTTTGATAGGCAGCAGCGTGTCAACCTTAAATTTGGGACAGTTTGATGGGCAGCAGCGTGTCAACCTTAAATTTGGGACAGTTTGATGAGCAGCAGTGTGTCACCTATAAATTTATTGGACGTTCTGCTTTGCAGCAGCGTGTCAACCTTAAATTTGGGACAGTTTGATGGGCAGCAGCGTGTCACTCGTAAATTTTTTGGACGTTCTGCTTGGCAGCAGCGTGTCAACCTTAAATTTGTGACAGTTTGATGGGCAGCAGCGTGTCAACCTTAAATTTGGGACAGTTTGATGGGAAGCAGCGTGTCACCCGTAAATTTTTTGGACGTTCTGCTTGTCAGCAGCGTGTCAACCTTAAATTTGTGACAGTTTGATGGGCAGCAGTGTGTCAACCTTAAATTTGGGACAGTTTCATGGGCAGCAGCGTCTCAACCTTAAATTTGGGACAGTTTGATCGGCAGCAGCATGTCACCCATAATTTCTAACACGGTCAGCTCAGCAGCAGCACGTCACCACTATTGTTTTTGCGTGTCAGCAGCAGGCCATCAATCATAATTTTTCAAGGGTGTGTCTGATGCACTCCTTTATGTGTAATAATGGGGGTATTGAAGTGCCTGTTCCTTGTAATTTTTGGCAGCCCTTTCCCTTAGTGCATAGGCTTTATGAGTGTCGGAGTCTCACAATTATACCACAATGTGAATGAGGCCCTCCTTTATATGATATACCGGTTGTATGGGAGTGCCTCATCCGTGTAATTTTTGGCAGCACTTGCGCTTAACGTACAAGTAAATCTATGTTTCCTAACAATATTTCCTGTACAATCGATGTTATCTTGGGTTTTGGGGGGGTATTTTTGTCATTCCGTAAAGGTGCCGTAATAGTCAGCCATCAGCATTAATAGCAGCGACTTCGGTGTCCAAGATGCATCCAGACATCCACCCCATGCTGTTCCCTAACCATTTCTGTGATGTTTTCACCATTTTCTGACGTTTCCCTATGGACCAGACACTCTCCCCTCATCCGAACAGGGGGTGCCTGGTCTTCTCCCATTGACTTCCATTATACTCGGGTGCTCGGACGAGCACTCGAGCACCACCTAGTGTTCGGCCTGAGCACCCGAAAATCAGGGTGCTCGATCATCACTAGTTATTAGTGATAATCTGTTCAATTGACGGCCCGTGTAAAGGGCCCTTTACACTGGTTTTTACCTGCACAGTGGCACTTCCGAATACTCGTAAAAATCTGTGTAGCTAGTGCACAGCAGCATTGTTGTGCAAGGAAGACTTTGAAGGGGGATGTGACACCAAAGCATCAGTTTCAGTCTAAGGATTTGTGAAGGTCCCATATAGGATTGGAATAACCCTTTACTATGCCCCAAGAATAATATTTGGTGCAGGGAATATCACATTCATTTATTGCTATTACAAAGTTTATCACATAGGATAAGCAATTATATGTAACTGTCTGTCACAAAATCTGGACAAAACACAAGATCTTGGTGTAGTGCAGTGAAGCATAGATAACTTATCGCACTTCCTTCTTATTGTGCTTGGCTGAAAGGAAACAACTGTCAGCTAGTGAACCTTTAGAGATCATGTTTTAGATTAATCTCAGATGATCTCCTCAGGTACTGTAAGTCTACGCCACTAGAGAGGATCTCTATATATAATCTCTATTTATAACCCGAATCCAGATTGGCTGCCGAGCAGAGTGTTAATGTGACAGGGTATTGGTTTTTAGCCTGAATGGCATACATAAGTTCAAGCTTGAAGGTGAGTCAGCCAGTGTTTCTCTCAGAAACACACATCAGCAGCATGGCCACTCCTAAATATTCCCAGTCCATGTGAAATTCATGTGTTTGTTCAAGATGGTTGTGAAAGAGTTAAAAAAGCTTTCATCTGGTAGTAGTCTCTTTAGCATTTCATGTCATGGATCATTCAAGAAATCCCCAGCATGCCAAGCTTTAAAATCTACCATGAGTTTCTGTGTGTCATGACCCATTTACTAATATGCCAAGTTACATTTATGATTCACTATCGACCCTCAATCTTCAATTAAGCAGCATTCTTCTGATGGGTCAAATCCTTTATGAGATGTAGAAACTAGATGCACAGTAAGTTGGGTCGGAAAAAAATCAGCTGCAGGTTCTGCCATGTATCCATGGTAAACTCCTTGACAAATGTGTGTTACACCTGCCTTATTTACACGCAGAGTTGTAGATTTTGCTGTGGATGTTCCATAGGTTTCACCCTATGTTTTCCAAAGGGTGAAATCCAATGTCAAAATGCGCAACATAAATTGACATGCTGTGTCCTATGTTTTTTGCGGTGCAGAGGCACTGACCGAAATCCCATGGAAGCACTCTATAGTGCTTCCGTGGGATTCCGCTCCGTGCCTCCGCTCTGCACAACTCCGTTTCTTGTGGACCCATTCAAGTGCCGACCTTTTGTATGCTGCAATACGGGCAAGGGCCGCACACATTTGTGTGCAGAAGCCCTAGGGTGCAGCCACATAGTCAGGTATCTGCATGCATCCAAATATCATGGACAGTCAATATTTTTTACGGATAAATTTGAACAGCACAATGATTGATAAAGATTACAGTACATGTTGTATTGATATGAATGGATTAGTAGCATTTAGCCTGAGCCATAAATCACAGTCCTGACTCAAAAAAAATCACGGACATATCTATTTTTTTCATGGACACTCGAAAAAAGGGCACTCTTTTTACAGACTGTCCAGGCCTTCGGGTCCTGAATGAACAGGTATGTCCTCTTAGCTCAAGATGTCCCCAGAAAGGTGCCTTGAGATATCCCGCTTTGAAAAAAAATACTATTATTCTGTCAAGCATAGTTTATGGTATATGTGTCTGCATGAGAATGTAGTGAAAACTGAATTCACAAAAAAAACATCTGAAATTAGGATTAGCTATAATGTATAATTACTACACCCAACATATTTATATAAGTGTAGGCCACTCTCATACTGATTTCATTAAGAAGCAGTATACATACCGGCATTATACTGGAGAGCGATGACTGCATCCATCATAGAGAATTTACAGATTATTGCAATTTAACCACAATGTCACACCTGTAAGAAGGGGGTAAATGCAGTAGTTACAAGCACATACCATTTTATTGAAACCGGCGTCCCCCCCCCCCCCCCATGTTTTGTGGACATAATTTGCCTCTCTTTGTCTTCCTTTATCTAGCCTCATGAATATTCCAATATTGTGGGCTTTAGTTGGAAACAATGGTGCTAGTGCTGGATGCCACAGCTAGGTATAGTGATGTGGTCACAATAGCTAGGAACCTGGTTCCAACCACTTCGTTCTGGGACAATACATAGAGCCGCTTGTACCATTGTACCAGAAAAGATAGTGCTCATTAGGACCCATAGTGGTGTCTGAGCATTTCAAAAGCTAGGGTTTCTGTTAGTATCAATGAGGGCGTCTAACTTACTTCCGGAAGTTGTGACTTGAGGTAGTGGCCAGTTGACACAGGATTCAAAGAAGACCATAGATTAAACCTGTGAAAGGTGGGAAAAATCCCTAGCCTTGTGATTGACTTGGATGGTATAGGGCAGTGATGGCGAACCTATGGCACGGGTGCCAGAGGCGGCACTCAGAGCCCTCTCTGTGGGCACTCGAACCCTGGAAAAAGTCTGTAGTGTACCAATATGCCTTAGACTTTTCCTGCCATTCATCAGCCCCGGGACACACTATGAACGGCACAAGCTGCGCATTAAATGTAGGCTATTAAGCTATTATAACTAAATTATAAAGTACATGGAAGATATACTATATTGGTATTTGGGCTACATTGCCGTGTTGGCACTTTGTGATAAATAAGTGGGTTTTGGGTTGCAGTTTGGGCACTCGGTCTCTAAAAGGTTCACCATCACTGGTATAGGGTGTCCCAAATCAAGTTTTTTTTCCTGGGTGAAAGACAGCACTATGCATGTCCTTAGGGAGACTGCGGGTGTTTTTGGCCCCAGCCAATGGCTGCTCAAACACATTCAGGTTTTGATCAGGTGTGGATCATAAACGGAAAGTAAGTTGAACAGGCAGATTCTACTTCTTCTATTTTGTGAATCCATACCTACATAGTTTTAGACTCGAAACTGCATCAGAAAACCTGCGCTGGGTAGGTGGGCACAGATGTATTTTGATCAAAATGCATTAGCTAAGAGTCTCAGATTTTATCATATCAGAGTGAGGGCTTAGTTTATATATTGTTTGCATCTATTGTTATAGTGCATTTTTTTCTGTGAATTTCTAAATGTAGCCTTGAACATCCACACATTTTATTATCATATCGTGTAGGATGTTTTGTATCCCCTCTTTTTTGTAAATGTTTCTGACTGTATAGGGGCAGCCTCACATGGAATGCAGGTATGCAGCATGTTCTTACTATGACATACCGGATTTCACCAACCCTACGACTGGATTGTAGTGTTCAGCTTCCTTAACACTAACTAGCTACTAAAATGATGCAAGTGTTCCTGGAAAGAGCAAGTGTACTCGGCTGTTTCTGAAACTCCTATAGCCCTTTAAAGTATCCTGTTTTGTTGGGTGATATAAAAAGTCTATAAGAGGTTTAGAGGAGGGCCAGGAATTTGTTTCATTGTGCTGCACTGTCCCGCACCCCTCTTCTCGTACTGCATACAGGGCCAATTTTTAGACAAAGTATGGCCCTGGGCAAAATTAAAAGTGGGGCACTATATGCTGAAATATTGTAACTTTTAGGGGCATTGCTATGGTCTTAAAGATTAAAGGGGTTGTGTAGTCTTATCATAGAGATGAACAACAAGATAGGTGTGGGGCAGTGCCGGTGCAGTGTAATTACAGCTTCTTATCCCAGTCACTGCCAGGAATCAGACCCCTGCCATTCTGATATTGATGACCTATCCTGAGAATGACTCTACACAATCCCTTTAAGGCACAAGCTCCGAGGCATATATCCTCAAACACACACAAAAATGTATATACATGCAGTATATACTGTAGTTATCAAATAATAACACTATACTATGAAAAAACATTACCATCATAATAATACCGCTATACCAGGACCAGACATTACCATCATATAGTGATTAAATATTACCTCTAGAATTTTATTGAACAAATTGCACTGTACAAAAACAGTATTCTAATGATACCACTATACGAGGCCCTAACCATACTACCACATCATGAGAACATATTACCACCAAATGGTGACTCCTACCCCTACAAAGTAATAAAATCCCTTTTCCCCTTTTCTGGCCCCAAACCTGCTGCACACACTAAAAATGGCCACCTTTATACCCTCTAATAGAAATAGCTCCCCCTAAAGGAAATAGTGATTCTAAAAGATAATAGCGTGATGACGACCGAGCGGTGGAGACCTGGGCTGTGAGGTCAGCAGCCTGGATCAGTGCACTGACATAATCGCACCTCCAGAGCCAGGACGCTCTGATTGGTGCTGCAGTTTAGTAGGCCATGAGCGCCCTGTGGTTTATGGCTTCCTGTTCTGCCATAAACTTAAACTGTATCACATCCTGAGGCTTTATGGTGCATTTTTTAAGCTAAAGCCTGGAATGGATTTAAAGAGAATGCCCAGTCTTCTCTTCATACAGTATGTGTCCTCTGTTTATGATCAGTCCTGACTTTGCCAAAAACTGCACCAAAAAACCTGAACATGGAAACAAAACCCAATAAACTATTAAAAGTAAACTGGTCAAATAATGAACACTGCCATATCTGACACCAGTATACCATAGAGCGAGAGAAAGTGAACCCCATGATAGGACTCCTAGCAGAAAGAGTCCTGATTACCGTGTACACACACAGTGTTTGTCTTCCGTGTACACACACTGATGTAGGACAATCATCCTGTGTGGGTGGTGTAATCAGGACTCTCACTGTCTCTCCAAAAAGAGTCCTGTTTGATTTACTCTCAGCTTCTACCTCACCATTACATATTCTGCTGTCATATAGAGCAGAATTCACCTGGCAGGTTCACATTTTAATCATGCAGAGTCGGCACATTTTCTTTCAGTGTTCAAGTGCCCACTAGACATTTAATGTGGTTACAATAAGAACAAAGAGAATTAAATGAATGCTACTATGATACATTTTTATCTACAGTCACACATGTTTATTGGGCAACTCGTTTCCTGCCGGGAGAATTAGAATAGAATGTGCCGCCACTATGTATGTGCTACTAAATTTCACTTCCTCTTTTCACTTCAATGAACACAGAACGTTTTCTTTTCATAACCATATTTTAAGCTTGGTGGGGTTGTCCACATCACAATTTTATCTATGCTCTAGACAGGAATTTACATAATATAAAAAAGGAAAAAAAAATATTTGAACATTATCATTAGAGTTGAGCGAACGTGCTCGTAACGAGCACTGTACTGCTCGGCTCCCCTGCGCTCGCTCCCCTGCGGATCCGGATGGCTGCGCCCATGCGAGCGCAGGGGATCCGAGCAGTACAGTGCTCGTTATGAGCACGTTCGCTCAACTCTAATTATCATGTATGCAGCCTTGACCAATTACTGGTCTCAAAAGGTGACATATTTCCAAGTGGCAAGTCACTGCTGTGTCTCTAGCTGCTTGGGGACATGTGACTGCTGAGGCCAGAGATTGGCCACAGCAGTGCCCCATCCAGAAGTATATACTCTGGGAAATAGAAGACGCAGGACCAGACCGAAGCAGCTATGTGGATTTTTTTGTACAGTGCTGTCCAGAGCATAGGTGAAACTGAGATAGAAGTTGGACAACCCCTTTAAGAATCACAAATGACCAATATTGAAGTGTAACATTTCTGAACAACACTACATGCAGTTTCTTCAGAGAGTTAATGTTATTAATGTTTTGTCTGAAATATGTTCTTTAGTTACTAGGGATGACTAAAACTTCAAGTATTCAATAGTCTGATCTGTTGTACAGGAAATAATACGCCAATGTCATGAAAATAAAACTCACTTATGAAGCTGATTTTGGTCATCATGGCCTCCACCCAACAACAGGAGTCATCCTTTGTCACTATTCCCTGCTGGAGGATGAGGTGGTCTGTTTACTGCTTTCAACAGGGGAATGTAGCCACCTGAGTTGGTGTCTCCTTTTGGATGGGCCACCTAAAATCTACAGGGGTTGCCTCTTTGGTACAAAAGCCATTGCCCTCTCCATCTTTTATTTAGTGTAGCTCTAGGCAAAATTCCTTTGGCAGCACAGGGTTGAGTTATGTAACTATTGTCGCCATGGTGCATTGCCAATAAATCTCCATACAATGGAGTACTTCCAGTAAGTCTCCATACAGGACTGGTCTCTTCAAGGAGATTCAGCACCCTGCCTAAGCAGCATTCAGGACATCGCCCTGGACCAGCCAGAATCCTACTCTGTACTGATGAGTGGCAAGCACCCCGAAACAGCTGTCTATGGATAGATATCTGGTTGGACTATATTTCTTTGTCAAATCTCAAGATTGGAAAGTTGGATTTTGACTCATGGGGCTACTTCCAATAGGTGGCACTGGCGAGATGGTTCCATTTTTTCGGAGATACCTCTTTTCGTTTCCCATGGAGTATTTCAAATAAGCCTCAATTCCGTATTTGCCAGTAAGTCTCCATGTAGGACTAGTCTCTTTAAGATTCAGCACCCCGCCTAAGTCTCTGTAACTAAGAGTGTATTGGAGGAGAGATTCTGAGTAATATGCAGTCATCAATGTTGCAAATATTATTTGTATTTTCTTGCAATTCCCAAGTCTCATACCACTAAGCCCTAACCTTCAGTAAATATTAGTAATACAATTGGCAAGGCTGTGCAAACTCAGGCTGCCTAATATTAACAGAAGCTGAAAAATGATACTTAACCCCTTTGTGACCAGCCTGTTTTTGGCCTTAGTGATCAAGCATTTTTTTCATAGTTGCATTTCAAGAGCTATAACTTTGTAATTTTTCTGTAGATATAGTCTTATGAGGGTTCTTTTTTCTTTTGAGGAACAAGTTTTAGTTTTCAATGGTGCCATTTTGGGGTACACATAACTTACTGATTAACTTTTATTAACTTTTATTTATGTTAGAAATTTTGCAGTGTTCATTTTTCAGCACAACTTTGATTGCAGCAATACCAAATACATATAGTTATTTTTACGTTTTACTACTTTTGAACAATAAAAAAGGAATGATTTTTCATCGCCGCATCCCAAGACCCATAACTTTATTATTTTTCATTCTGTGTGAGGACTTGATTTTTGTGTGATCACTTTTTGTCCAGTTTTCATTAGTATCATTTGGAGGTACATAATTTTTGATCGCTATTTGTTCTATTTTTTTTTGTAGCAAAAAAGCAAAAAAACACCAGCTCTGGCATTGTTTTCTTTGTGTTTACTATACAAGATAAATAACATGATAATTATCTAGTGCGGATTGTTACAGACACAACAATACCAAATATGTCGTGGGGATTTTATGTTTGCAATTTTTTTCTACTGAAAAGTTTTTGTTTTCAATGGGAAAAAGTTTATTTTTTAACTTATATGAGATATATTTTCTATCTACTAAAACTATATTTAACCTTTTTATCCATTTACTAGTCCCACAAGGAGACTTTAACAGGCGATCTTTTGATCAATTCTATAATATACTGTATTGCTTATGCAGTACATTGTCTAATTTTTTCAGTGCTATACTGAAGCAGGCTGGTCCCTCAATGAGCAAGCAGTTTTTCCTGGTCTTACTAAATGAATTTCTCATGAATTTTAGAGAAAATGTTAGTTTAGAAAAGGGAGGATAGCTGATAACTGTAGAAAAAAGTATTTTCTTTGATATATTACAAAATTCCTTTGCTTGCACTATTGATTTATGCAAAGTTGTCTGAAAGTATAATGACCATTTATATAAGATTTAGGCCTCTGCACCAAATCATATACATCACATCTCCGAAGGAAAAGGCTAATGATCTTGCCCCAAAACTCACTGTTTATCCAAGGCTTCTAATCTGGGTATAAAAAAATTCTACGGTCAACTAGTGTATCCTGAATATGAACCATGACAGTTGGAATGAACAGGGTCAGGACCAGGGAGGAAACAATGTCAAAGCCAAGAATCCACAACAGAGACAAGCCAGGTTAAACAGCGCAATAATGAGCGAAATGCTTGTTCATCAGGTGAAACTGTCAATTGTGTAGACAAGTAAATTATCGTTTCCGGGCATTAGATCATGACATCGATATGCCGTTTGGTATGAGACATATCTGTTGAGCACAACTGAGCATAATGTTCCACCTCCCACACAGGGATCCAGAAAGCAGTACTCTATAGTGTTGTTTGCAGGACTCACCACTGTTTGTCTGTGACGTAGAAGAACACTGGTGGTCATGACTGAATTATTTCCCCAACCTCAGCTCTGAAGTATTATCTGGAGTGTTTTCAGGTTTTCATCTCAGCAGTCAGACCCTCATCAGTGAGATAGGTGATGATATCTTTATATCTGTAGAAAGGGGATATGTGTTATATGCTATGTATTCTAGTGCCTTGTGTATGGAGGATGTATGTAAGGAGGTGGTGAGCTATGTATCATACTGCCTTGTGTATGGAGGATGTATGTAAAGAGGTGGTGAGCTATGTATAATACTCTGCAAACCAAATAAAGTACAAAAATGCCATAGTAATATAAAATATTTTGATTCTAATGCTACACTCATTTAGTAAATTTGAGATTCTTGGCAAATATAGTTTGTAATTATATTATATTAAATAATGTGGGCCGTCTGCCAAACGTCAAGGCGATCTCTGTAAGACGGGAACCTAACACTATTTCCGACCTGTTATGTGCCATAATGGCCTCTATAAAATTCAGGGGGTGTTGGTTCCACATGCATGCTGGGTCCATTCTGCCTTTTGCCATTTCTGTAGCTTCAAAGGCCTCCACAAAATCCAGGGATGCAGGTACCAACATGCATGCCGAGCCAACTCTATACCTCTATACTAAGAGCAGACTACGGCTTTAGACTTACACTGATTAAAATCATTTCATAACTATATTTTAAGGAGTGCATGACTAAATGGAGTAGCCAAACCTCCAGTACAAACTACAAAGAAAAAAAAAGGGGGGGGGGGGTCAGTCAGTACATCCCAATGTGCACATTGCTATGGCTAGATACACAAAGAAAAGAAAAGAAATACAATGCAACAGCACTCTGCAAACCAAATAAAGTACAAAAATGCCATAGTAATATAAAATATTTTGATGATAACTACTTGGTTTGCATTGTATTTATTTTATTTTCTTTGTGTATCTAGCCATAGCAACGTGCACCTGCACATTGGGATGTGCTGACTGATTCCCCCCCCCTTTTTTTTTTTTCTTTGTAAGTTTGTACTGGAGGTTTGGCTACTCCATTTGGTCATGCACTCCTGACCTGCCTGTCTGCCCCATAGGCTGATTTTAATCAGTGTAAGTATAAACCCGTAGTCTGCTCTTAGTATAGAGTTATAGAGTGGGCTCGGCATGCATGTTGGTACCTGCATCCCTGGATTTTGTGGAGGCCTTTGAAGCACCAGAAATGGCAAAAGGCAGAATGGACCCAGCATGCATGTGGAACCAACACCCCCTGAATTTTATAGAGGCCATTATGGCACATAACAGGTAGGAAATAGTGTTAGGTTCCCGTCTTACAGAGATCGCCTTGACGTTTGGCAGACGGGCCCTAATAATTTTGTACAAACTATTTGCCAAGAATCTCAAATTTACTAAATGAGTGTAGCATTAGCATCAAAATATTTTATATTCTATGGCATTTTTGTACTTGGTTTGCAGAGTGCTGTTGCATTGTATTTATTTTATTGTCTTTGTGTATCTAGCCATAGCAACGTGCACCTGCACATTGGGATATGCTGACTGACCCCCTCCCCCCCCCTTTTTTTTTCTATGTATAATACTGCCTTGTGTATGAATGGAGGATGTATGTAAGAAGGTGGCGAGCTATGTATCATACTGCCCTGTGTATGGAGGATGTATGTAAGGAGACTATGACCTATGTATTATACTGCCCTGTATATGGAATCCATAAATAGGTCATTATCACAGCCCAAATCACTAGCCATTTTATGTTTGTGGGCTGGTGAGGTTTGTGTTTATAAGTCTCAGCCCAGCTCATGTTAATGTATACAATCCCAGCACTCAGTTTAAATTGCCATGTTGGTACTTTGCGATAAATAAGTGGGTCTTGGGTTGCAGTTTGGGTACCATCACTGGTATAGAGGCTGTGCTTGGCATCACGCACAGCCCTATTCACCTGAATGGGGCTGAGCTGCGCTTAGGCCATGTGACTGATAAACATGTTGTCACTGGCTTAGGGAAAGCTGCGGCCGCTGCCTTCTCAAACAGCTGATGGACAGGGGCCCCGAGTGTTGGACTCCCACAAATTAGATAATGATGACCTATTCTGTGGATGGGTCATCAGTATAAAACTCCTGGAAAACCCCTTTAAATCACTGTCCAAGATGCAGCTATTAAATCACATTAAGGGTACATTCACACGACTGTGCCATGTTTTGTGGTCCACAAATTGCAGATCCGTAAAACACAGATACTGGTCGTGTGCATTCCGCATTTTGCCAGGGCCAGCGCTATATATAGAAAATACCTATTCTTGTCTGTGATTGTGGACAGCACAATCGCATCCATTGAGGAACAGATCCGGACCCATTCATACAGTCATGAAAATGACAGCCACTTTAAATAAAAAATCTCCGGATATGGGAATGACTTTATATCTTGGGTTAATCATTTTAAGTTTCAGATCACAGTCCAAGATGGAGCTATTAAACCACATTAACAGCATCTTTAAATAAATAAGAGAAAGCTCGAAATAAACAGAACAGAGCGACTGCCACCTGACATATACCAGTGATTGTTTCAGTTTGTTTCTGTCACATTTTCACCCCTTACCGAATCCTGTGTAGCAAACAATTCCTCATGCTGTGTTTTTATTATGGGATGGGCCAGGGCAACTTCCTGGTTTGTGTTTCAGGTCTGACTTGCTTGAGTTTCACAACCCTGAGAGATTCACTGGAGCTATCACTAACATACAGATACATGACAGCCAGGCATGACCTACCGGGCACACAGGGCAAGCTGGAGGAATGTTATGGAGGAGCAAGAAAATAGGGAGGAGGACAAGGCTGAAGGGGATGACCTGGAGTCTTTGGGGTAAGGTACAACATCCCACTCAGATACTACAGTAAAGTCTTGTAGGCAGCAAGGTTTCACACGGATTGTGTAAGCACTACTGCATGTGTATGAGAGAACACAATAGGTGTGTAGTACTCTGAAAATTACTACGTACTAGTCAGTGTGAACCTTTCCAAATACTGAGACCAGCATGAACTGCTCCCCTCAAAATATTTTGTTGAAAAATTATACACCACCGGTGTAATGGTCCTTTGTTACAACATGCTGCCCATAAATAGGCCAGCACGAATTGGCTGACTGGTCCATTATAAAGAGTATTTCTAATTCTAAGGTACTTATGATGTGAAGCAATTAGTATTGATGTAGAAAAATTGAAATTGAGAGTGATGCAGGATTGGGGGGGGGGGGAAATCGGTGGGTGCAGGACATAAAGGAAAAGAGAAAATATACTGTATTATTAGAGGATACCTACTATAACTAGCCCCTGCCATGGCAATAGATTGGCTTGTACTGTGCAATGCGATTAATTTTTGCGTGTACTAGACATTACGTTCTATACGTTAAATTTGACCACAGTAAAGCACTGCACCATGTAAATGCTAAGCATTATCAGTGCAGCCACTGCAGTACACTGTTCAGCTTACTTTTATGCTTAATGTAGCTGTATAGCACTGAATTAAAGTGGTGCACTGCCTACCTCCCTCACATACAGAGTGTGGCCGCATTAACTGTGTTAGGCCTGTTTCACACTTGCGTTGTTGTTTTCCGATATTAAGATCCGGCAGATGATCTCAAAACCGGAAAAAAACTATTTAGTTTAGCCCTAACGCATTAAAGGGGTATTCTCATCTTAGACAATGGGGGCATATCGATAGGATATGCCCCCATTGTCTTATAGGTGCGGGTCCCACCGCTGGGACCCGCACCTATATCCAGAACGGAGCGGGGAGCGCTGCGCCTGGAGGACCCCAGGTTTCCGGGGGTCCGGCCACCACCAGGCGCAGCTCCCCGCGCCGCTCATAGAAATGAATGGGAGCCGGGCCGTGCATGCGCGGTGCGCTCCCATTCATTTCTATGGAGCCGACGGAAGTAGCCGAGCCAGCGCTCGGCTATTTTCGGCGGCCCCATAGAAATGAATGGAGGGCGGCTGCGCATGCGCAGTGCGCCCTCATTCAGTTCGGGGGCTGCGTTCTGGAAATAGCTGGGACCCGCACCTATAAGACAATGGGGGCATATCCTAGCGATATGCCCCCATTGTCTAAAATGAGAATAACCCTTTAAGAATGGAAAGAGATCTATTCAGGATGCATCAGGATATCTTTCATTCCGTCAGTGTTCCATTTTGTGACCAGACTCAAAACCGCTGCAAGCTGTGTCTGTTCATAAAAACAGAAAAAAAACGGACCCAGCACTGAATACAATGTAAGTCAATGGGGACAGACCCAGTTTTTTAGGAGCCTAAAAATAACTGATCCATCTCCCATTGTCTTTCAGTGTATTTACGGATCCGGTTTGTTCCGTTTTGATTTCACACAACCGCATCCTAACGGAACAGATGCATCCTGATGGCGATGGATCTGTTTAATTCCAGTATTGAGATCCTCTGCCGGATCTCAATACCGGAATTAACAACGCAAGTGTAAAAGTAGCCTTAGAGATCAGTTTGTTACTTGTCTTTTGAATCACTTTGAGTGGTAAAAACTCAAGTTTCTTCTGAGCAATTTCAGGAAGTGTTATGTCACTAATGTAAATGGCATCTGCAGCATTTTCAGATATTACACAGCACACAGTCAATGCCAGGACTGACACATATCACATTTATTCCACTTTTGTAATTTGATACACCCATTGTAATTTGATAAAATATAGTGTGCTAGTTGTGAACACCTAGATGTACCATACTTCAGGATGTAATTAGTTTGTATTAGAATTTCAAGGTGAACTACTGTAGATAGAATCACCCATTCTGCTGATCTCTTTTTATTGTCAGCCCAGTGTCACCAGAGACCGCCCTATCATCCCAAGAGGACAGTTAGATAGCTGTAGTTCACTCCCCCCCCCCCCCTCCTGATCTTAGGCTCCGTTCCTAAACATCTTTTATAATATGCAAATTAGCTATTTGGTGCAATAAAGGCGTTACTGTTGCTCTCGTTGCTCCTTCCAGCAGCCTAGCCCCTCGCTCCCTGCTTTGATTGACAGGGCCAGGCTGTGGCAATGTAATCTTGCCTGATGCTGTGTTCTTGTGCATGCACCATCGCTTTGGGTATCGGCACACGAGCCTTACCAGCTAACACTTACCAAGGTGGATAAAAGCTGTACTATCTAGATGCAGGGCCCAGATTTACTAATGTGTCTGCACCAATAATCTGCAAGTTGGAGCACCTGGGGTTTCTATACTTTTTTCTAACATGCTTGACAAAAGTTTTTTGCACTGAATGGGACAAGAGGAGTAGGAAAGGAAAATAGAGGAATAGGGAAGTGTGGACTGTAATGAAGTAAGCTGTGAATCCTATGAACATATAGATAGTGCAGGGACGTACACATATAGATGGCGCAGGGACAGACACATATAGATGGCGCATGGACAGACACATATAGATGGCGCAGGGACAGACACATATAGATGGCGCATGGACAGACACATATAGATGGCGCATGGACGTACACATATAGATGGCGCATGGACAGACATATATAGATGGTGCAAGAACAGACACATATAGATGGCGCAGGGACAGACACATATAGATGGAGCAGGGACAGACACATATAGATGGCGCAGGGACAGACACATATAGATGGCGCAGGGACAGACACATATAGATGGCGCAGGGACAGACACATATAGATGGCGCATGGACGTACACATATAGATGGCGCATGGACAGACACATATAGATGGCGCATGGACAGACACATATAGATGGCGCAGGGACAGACACATATAGATGGCGCAGGGACAGACACATATAGATGGCGCAGGGACAGACACATATAGATGGCGCAGGGACAGACACAAATAGACGGTGCAGGGACATAGTTTATGGGGGATAGAAGTATTTAGTAACCATGTCAGGAGAGCCGACAGGTTTTCTATGAACCATGGTATTAGGATGTCTTCACATGCGGCAGATTTTGTGGTAATTCCATTCATTTGAATGGGGCAGCAAGCACATGGATTTCTAAAAGCTCCATTACAGTGAATGGAACTGATTTTCAGCCGCTGAATTTTCTGCCACATGTGAAGGCATCCTTAGGTCTCTCTTAGGCTCCATTCACACGTTCTGTTTTTCTTTCCTGATTCGATCCTGATCCTGATCTGGATCCATTCATTTCAATGGGTCCTGAAAAAATCAGGATCGAATCAGGAAAGAAAAACAGGACGTGTGAATGGAGCCTTAGCACTTGATAGTTTGGTCCAGTGAGAGCAACCTGTGATTAATGAAAATTACCCTTTAGGCCCCTTTCACACGAGCGGGAGACTCGCATGTCTCCCGCAACGGATCTACAGGGCTGGACTCCGCACTGACAGGGATCGCATAGCATTATATGTGATCCCTGTCCGTGCCCAGTCCAGCCCTGTAGATGCGTTGCGGGAGACATGCAAGTCTCCCGCTCGTGTGAAAGGGGCCTTAGAATTGCAGAAGTGTTTAAAGGGCTTAAAAGCTCAAGAAAAGGTTTCCTTTTTTTAAGTTAATTTTGGCAGGAAACATGAAGAACATGATGGTATTTAAAGCTACACCCCTGACATTATGCAAATCTACATCTGGAGCGTGGCGTTCTCATATGTGACATTTCTTGCAGAAGTCACACAGATTTGTAACCAGTTGTAAACTAACTATTCAGGAAAATGAATAGGAAGAATAGTTTGGTGGGCCTCTTAAGCTGAACAAACACATGCTAACATCCTAATTAAACGTCTTCTTGTAGCTCTTTTACCCCTTAAACCCTTTAAGTCCCTGCAATTTTCCATTTTTGTGTTTTTATTTTTTACTCTTTTTTTTATTTTTCCGTTCACATAGAATTATGAGGGCTTGTGTTTTGCAGAACAAGTTGCACTTTCTAATCTCACCATTTTATATTCCAGATGATATAGATGTGGCCCCTCCAGCAGTAATAATGTCCCCCACAGTGGCCCTGAGCAGAAATAATGTCCCCCATAATGGTCCTCAGCTGTAATTTCTTTTTTGAAGAAAAAAAAATAACTCACCTCATCCACTTGCACTCGCAGAGGCAACCGCTTCTCTCTTGATTGTGAAGGACCTGCCGAAGGACCTGCACTAAGTGTCCCAGCATGATCGCGTGGTGACGTCATCATGCGGAATACAGATCCTTCAGGAGATCCTTCACAATCAAAAGGGGAGCAACTGCCTCTGCATGTACAAATGGATGAGGTGAGTTCTTTTGATCCCTAAAAGGCCATATTAAATTTGCAAACCCGTTTTTAATGGCCGTCAGACGGCTGCATTCCTGTCTAAGCAGGCGTTAAAAATGGCCCCATGGATTTCAGTGGGGTCCACCTGGCTGTGAAAATGGACCAAACTAGAACATGCCCTATTTTTTGCCGGCCACTGTTTACTGGCTGTTAAAAAAAAACTTCCATGTGGATAGCCCCACAGACTTTAATTGGTACTAAAAATGGTCATGTGATGGCCGTTACTTAAACAGCTGTCAAATGGTCATTTTTAACGTTCGTGTGCACCTAACACCCTTGCCGTGCAAGAATAAACAGTGTACTCAGTGAAGATAAACAATACTTATAGTTATCTAAAGCTTCTTTCACAGTAGTGTTAGGCTTGTCTGACAGGCTGTTTCGGCAGGGGAACAGCCTGCGGGATCTGTATTAATGCTTGCACACGTGTGCTGCCAGAAGTCCGCTCCGGCCCCTTTCACTATAATGGGGACAGGCGGGAGATGCGGCCTGCAGCACGGCAAACATGCTGAGAGGCAGCCGGACAAATAACACAGCAATAACGCTGGTGTGAAAGAAGCCTAAGATATGCTGATATGGAGGCTCCAGGGCTGCTCTGCTGCTCCCTACTAGGGATCGGCCATCTATTGTAGCTGGGTGTGTAGAGTGGAGGGTCTCCATTGGAAGCAGCTAGCTGCCTAATCTCTATCAGAATATCTAAAATAGTTACTTACCTGTTTATCTTAAGCTGGCCACATACATTACATAGAAGTAGGTTGATGGTTGAACATCAGTTGAACCATCTGGTGAGCGTTCATTTTGCAGACACAGCCATACACATTTTAGTCTATATTGGCCAGTCTGTCCATACGTGTTCAATGAAATCAGCGATGGACAAAAGATCTTTCTGGGAACGCTCAACTTTCAAAGAAATCCCAGCATGTAGCTGTTTAGTAAGTGAGCACTGGGCAGACAGAGCAGGCTCTCTACACAGTACACATATTTCCCTAATACAGTGGACTACAAAAAAAATTATAGCTGAACCCAAACATTTTAAAAAAGTGAAACCACAGAATTACTTACACACGTTATGCAACACAATTCATCCCCACAAAATGGAAGTGTCACAATGGCCAAACCTTCCCCTGGTATCCAGTGTTGCAACAATCTTTCAATCTTAGCCACATGCTTCCTCCAGTAGAAGCCATGACATGAGTGGCAGCTGATTGCACATCATTTCCTCCTGGAGACACAGGAACAACAGGAGATTAGTAGGGACTGTGGGGGAGATTTATCAAACTGGTGTAAAGTAGAACTGGCTTAGCTGCCCATAGCAACCAATCAGATTCCACCTTTCATTTTCCATAGCTCCGTTTGAAAATGAAAGCTGGAATCTGATTGGTTGCTATGGACAACTATGCCAGTTTTACTTTACACCAGTTTGATAAATCTCCCCTGTGATTTGAAAGATGACTCCAGGGTGGCCCCGGCTTGCAGTGATTATGGAGGCAGTCCCTGGCAGTTGTAGTTTATGGACACACTCTCACGCAGGCTGTGTTCATGGGGTTAGTACCTGACACCATGCATTGCGGTATCTGGCAGACACTGTTTAAGACTGGGCATCTAAAAGGCTCTATTACAGGGTATATGGCATCACTGTGTACAGCAGTACTCTTTGGTGGACACAGTGTGAGGGGTCATTTTCTGGATGGCACTGTGTATTTGATGGACCTATAAAGACATTGGGGAAGATTTATCAAAACCGGTGTAAAGGAAAACTGGCCTAGTTGTCTATAACAACCAATCAGATTCCACCTTTCATTTTGCAACGGTGCTCTGAAAAATGAAGGTAGAATCTGATTGGTGGCTATGGGCAACTAAGGCTACTTTCACACTTGCGTTGTTAATTGCAGTATTGAGATCCAGCAGAGGATCTCAATACCGGAATTAGAAAGATCAGTTTTGATTTTGCACATCAGGATGCATCCGTTCTGTTAGGCTGGTGTTGTGTGAAATCAAAACGGGAAAAAAATGATCCGTCACTAAATACATTAAAAGTCAATTGGTGATGGATGTTTTTTTAGGCTCCTAAAAAAACGGATCAGTCACCATTGACTTACATTGTTTTCCGTGATGGATCTTTTTTTGTTTGTTTTTATGACCGGACACAAAACCACAGCTTACATCGGTTTTGTGTCCGTCACAAAACGTAATGCTGATGGAACAGAAGACACCCTGCATCCTGAACGTATCTCTTTCCATTCAGAATGCATGAGGACTAAGTGGAAACATTTTTTCTGGTATTGAGATTCTCTGCTGGATCACAATACCGGAAAACAACAATGCAAAGTAGTAGTGTGAAAGTAGCCAGTTTTCCTTTACACCACTTTTGGCCACTTTCTGTCTGGCATTGGTAAAGAGGAGCACTTGCTGGCAGACACTTTATGGGGGTTCTACATACCAAGTACTAGTACGAGTCAGTCTCCAGTAGACTTTTAAAAAGAGCCTAGCAGGCTCTATTTATGGGGTCACCTGTAAGGCACTGTTTATGGACACACTCTCTAGCAAGCACTTTGTATGGAAGCACCCCCTGGGAGGCACTCTAAATTGAGGCACTCTTGCAGACACTGTTTATGAGGGCACTTTAAAGAGGAACTTAGCAAAGGGCAATGGGAGGCACTCTGTTTGTCATGGGAAACTACAGTTAGTATGAGGGAATGTGGCATCTAAAACATTTGTGTACATATGCATGGGTTGTTCTGGCTGAGAGCAAATATACTGGCCGGATGTGCTGCAAAAAAAGCAAGGTTACAGATGTCTTTAGCTGGAAAAAGTGGTCATGATTGTTTGGGCTAGAGATAGAAAACAAAAGGAAGCAACTAAAAACCCTAAGCGGGCGGTCTAACCAGTGGGAGTCCCATGGTCACATGTTTCTTGTTTGAATGGAGCAATGGTCGATCAAGTGCACCACCAGAAGTTTATGGGACTTCTGAAGATAGCCTAGAGCTGTACTTGGCAATCTCCAGCAGTCCCACAGAGCATACCTCCCAACCTCCCCGGGTCCAGCGGGACAGTCCCGGATTACAGTGGCTGTCCCGCTGTTCCGGTACAGGGGAGGTATGTCCCACTTTCTGGTATGTCCCACTTTCTGGCATCGGCTCCCTGCTTCATCATCCCTCACCCTGCCGGCTCTCCACACCTCTGGTCTGTGTGGGGGGCAGGGCCAGCAGTCAGCCTCGGCCTCTCCCTCTCCACAGACTAGAGCAGCCGATGTCCTACTGTTGCTGCTGCTAGGAAGAAGGTAAGTATGTGGTGTTTATTTTTTTTACAGGGGGCACAATATGGGCATATTACAGGGGGCACAATGCGGGCATTACAGGGGGGCACAATGTGGGAATGTTACAGGGGGGCACAATGTGGGCATATTACTGGGGGCACAATGTAGGCATATTATTGGGGGCACAGCTGGGCATATTGCTGGGGGCACAATGTGGGCATTTTACTGGGGGCACAATGTGGGCATATTACTGGGGGCACAGCTGAGCATATTACTGGGGGCACAATGTGGGCATATTACTGGGAGCACAATGTTGGCATATTACTGGGGGCACAGCTGGGCATAATCCTGGGGGAACAATGTGGGCATATTACTGGGGGCACAATGTAGGCATATTACTGGGGGAACAGCTGGGCATATTACTGGGGGCACAATGTGGGCATATTACTAGGGGCATATAACTGGGGGCACAGCTGGGCATATTACTGGGAGCACAGCTGGGCATAATTCTGTGAACACACAATGTGGGCATAAATACTGTGCGGTGGCATGAAGGGGGAATAATTACTATGTGGGGGATTAAGAGGACTAGGTGGGATTAGGTGTATAGTCAGGTTTTGGGCGGAGTAAGAGGCGTGGCGCTCTTTGGTGGTTTACAAAGTTTGAAGGTATGCCACAGAGAGAGGCAAGTTGTTGGCAGCGGATTAATCAGGCCTCCATCAGGTGTAGCACAAGGAACAACAGGTTTTTATTCAGAAATAACAGCACATATGCTTCTGGCTTTTTTTGTCTCTCAGCTATCTCTGTACATGTGCAGCAAGTCTCCGCCCCTTCCTGCCTTTTCTTTATTAACAACATAACACTGTGTCTGGAAACAGGCAATCACATCATGTTGTTGTTGTAATACACAGAATAATAAGCACTATTCCAACACAGGTCTATTCATATGTCAGCACGAGACCCCCAGTTGGGTGATCAGTGGGTGTCCCAGTAGTAAGCCACTACTGATTAGTTGCTTATCCCCTATCCTATTGTAGGGGATATTTTGTACTAACTGAAATACTGTACCCCTTTAATTGCTACTTATTGTGCCTTTAGCTGCATCGGATTAGTACTGTTTTTCTTTGTCAGATCTGAAGAACAGTGATGTAGACTGCTTGAATGGTATTATTATTTGGTCTCTGTAGAGTGGTATTCCCGAACACTGTAGGTACAGTATGGTATTTTGTCAGTTAAGGGCAGTGATGGCGAACCTTATACAGACAGAGTGCCCAAACTGCGACCCAAAACCCACTTATTTATCGCAAAGTGCCAACACTGCAATTTAACCTGAATACTACAGTCTAGTATATCTTCCATGTACTTTATCATTTATCATAACAGCCTGCCTGCATTCAGTGTGCTGCCTGTGCCGTTCATAGTGCGCTCTGTGCTGATGAATGGCAGTAAAAGTCTAAGGCCTCTTTCACACGAGCGTGACAGATTAGGTCTGGATGTGTTCAGGAAAACTCGCACCATTTTGCAAGCAAGTTCAGTCAGTTTTGTCTGCGATTTCGTTCAGTTGTTCAGTTATTTCCGTGCAGGTGCAATGCGTTTTGATGCGTTTTTCACGCGCGTAATAAAAAACTGAAGGTTTACAAACAACATCTCTTAGCAACCATCAGTGAAAAACGCATTGCATCCGCACTTGCTTCAGGATGCAATGCGTTTTTCACTGAAGCCCCGTTCATTTCTATGGGACCAGGGCTGCATGAAAAACGCGGAATATAGAACATGCTACATTTTTCACGCAACGCAGAACTGATGCATGAAAAAAAAACGCTCATGTACACAGGCCCATTAAAATGAAAGGGTCAGGATTCAGTGCGGGTGCTATGCGTTCACGTCACGCATTGCACCCACGCGGAAAACTCGCTCGTGTGAAAGGGGCCTAAGGCCCCTTTCACACGGGCGATGTTTCCGCAAGGGTGCAATGCTAGTACGGCACTGGGCGCGAAGGGGTTAATTGTTCCCTGTAGGACAGAATTATTTTAAGGTCTATCTATCTCATATCTATCTATCTCCTATCTCTTACCTTTCAACCATACTGCGCTGCAGCAGTGACATGTCTGTATACATCACGGGGGGTGCAGCACAAGACCACTGGGGTCGGTGATTGAATATATCTGTTACAAGCGGAATATGTCACCTCTGCAGCCAAAACATTATATCACAGCAGCAGCCTAATGGTGAGCATAGCGCAGCGGCGCTGGATCAGAGGGGGCCAGGAAGGGGAGTTTAAAAGGGTATTTCAGTTTTGTGACATTGATGACCTGTAATCAGAATAGGTCATCAGTATCAGATGGCCCCCTGATCAGTTGTTTGAAGGGTCTGTGGGTCTCCTGCGAAAGCTGCTTCCTCATAGGTGTTTACTTGCACACCATCTATGTTGTGGCAGCAGTGCAGCACAATTAGAGCTTCCTCTGACATTCAAGTAAATGGAATGAAAAGCGGTAATTACCCTGCACCGTCACTACAATGTAGATGTCATACAGGTAAACACTGAAATGGTTGTGCTTGCGTCATGGTCCCTTCAAACAGCTGATCAGTGGGGTTACCAGGAGTCAGACACCATCTCATGTGGATGACTTATCCTGAGGACAGGTGAACAATATCATGATAACAGAATGCCCTTTTAGGTTTTTTTTAATCATTTTAACAGACTCTGTCAGAGTGCCCAAAAATTTAATTCACGAAAAACCACTTTAAAGACCAATATTACGAACATACTGTTAGATACCATGACACTTTGCTGATTATAACCAAGCTGTACAGTACAATTACATTTAGTGACTTGACTAGTAATGTCTTCGCTAACTGAAGTCATTCATTTTCTCTTTTCTTCTCCATCCAACCCAGAATGCCATGACAAAAAAACAACTAACTTCTACACAGTTATCATTGGCAATTTGTTTTCCAGCCACTGTCAAGCCCTTTCAATCTGCCCAGTAAGGGAGGGGCTGGTCACAGAAATGAGTGGAGTTTGGGCGCAACAAAAGCACCAAAGGCCTAATTTGCATATTAAAAATGTAGCATAACTCGGGGAGCATCAGAGCAACCTTTTAATCAGGTGAACCTCAGTTATGTGTACATGCAAACAGTTTGTTAGGGAGGTCACTGACGACAGATTTCATCTAAGGACTGTATGTGATAAAAGAATTTGAGAAGAATAAAAATTAGAAGACCACTTCTAGGTTATTTGGAGGTTGTTGTAACTTTTGCAAGACAAGAGTCAGATTGACTAGTTCATCATTGTTGCATAAAATACAAGGAAAATTGTGACATACTGGCGCTACCATTACGAGCTCAAACTATACCAGGAAATTGCAATTTTCTAAGAATGAGTGCTCGATTAGGCCAGGCTCTTTGTGCTTCCATACAAGATGTTGCTGAGTGTGCATGGCTCCTTTATGTTGGGTTTTAGGGTGAAGTGACATGTTAGTAAGCTTAGAATTCAATGTGCAAACATATGCCAAAGGGCTGTCCTTCTGGCATATACTTCACCAGGATATATTGATATTGGGGTTTTAACTGTATTGCAAAGTCCAGTAGAAATTATTTTCAACACACATATACCATATTTTTTGCTTGATAAAACACATCTGATGATAAGATGCACCTAGGTTTTAGAGGAGGAAAACCAGAAAAAAAATATTTTTCATCAGACCTTAGAACAGACCCCAATATTCATCAGACCCTCAAATCAGACCCAACTCTTCATCAGACGTCAGATCAGACTTACATATCAGACGTCAGATCAGACCTCCATATCAGACGTCAGATCTCCATATCAGATCTCAGATCAGACCCCTATATCAGAACCCAGATAAGACTCTCATATTAAATCAAACCCCCAATCAGACCTCCATATCAGACCTCATATCAGACCCCCATATTAAACCTCAGATCAGACCCCCATATCAAACCTCAGATCAGACCCTCACATCAAACCTCAGATCAGACCCCCTATATGAGGCCTCAGTTCAGACTCCCATGTCAGACCTCAGATCAGGGCTCCATATCAGACCCCCACATCAGACCTCAGATCATACCTCCATCAGAGTGAAGATAAGTAAATTAATTTACTTCTTTTTCTCCGCAGCCACTCTGTAGATCCGGTGGTCTATCCTGCACTCACTGGTCCCTGGTTTTCTCCAGGCTGTACTGCACTTTGACCTGACTGCATAAAATGTCAGGTCATAGTGCGTGCACTACATCCTGATGTTGTACGCAGTCAGGACAGTGCAGCATGGCAAACGGAGGAAGACCAGAGAACAGTGAAAACAGCCAGCGCTAGCAGCGCCACAGTCACCCCTCCCTATTTCTCCTGCATACTAGTGAGTGCTGTCATAATGGAAGCGCTCATTAGTATTCACTTTATAAGACGCACTGCCATTTTGACCCACTTTTGGGGGAGGCGATGAGTGTGTCTTATAAAGAGGAAAATACGGTATATACAGAGAACGGGACCTTTTTGAATCACAGTCTGGACATACAGTTACATACTTCTGGAAATATATCTTTGGTGAGATGGTTCTGCATTGTGTTTTAAGGTATCCATACACATTAGAGAAACCTATTTTACTGCGACCATCCAACTCATGTGTATGGAAATGTCAAGGGCAGAAAGTGAAAAGAAGGATCAGATATGTCTAATTTCATCATTTTTGATAAATTGCTCCCACAGAAGCTACCGTAGTTTGCAGAGCGAGCCAAGTGTTAATGTGTATCTAGAGTCGGCAAGAACTGCTGACGGCCCAATAAGCGTTTGAACAACAGCTATTGAAGGTGTATGGGCATCTTCACATTTTCCTCGGCATTCATACATTGACATAGTTTCTATATTTTTTGTAATGGAAAATAGACATTCTTACTACTGTATATCGACTGAAAAAAACTGATTCCACATTAAAGTGATCTTCCCTGTAATTGCCATTAATGTGCTTCATTTGTCAAAATACATGGCCTAAACAAGTTCTGTAACCAATGGAAGGTACATAGAAGCCTCTACTGCACCTCCACTAAAAGCAATGCTATATCTCCATATATAAGGAGCCTGACAGAGCCTGCATTGCAGAGCATTGAGGCTGGCACATACAGCTCCATACTGCTAGGGTATACGGCCTCTGAGCACTGAGCCCAAGGTGATGTATGAAAAGTCAGACCATGTAAAGGGGCATTCTGTTTATGAATCATGTATTTGCATTATATGTACTAGATATGATGATAGTTCTGCAGTTTATTGTGTTATAATACACAAATTGGACATTACATGACTATACTTTATCATCAGTCAATGGCCCATTGAATGGGTAATGCACAGTAGATAACTATTCTCCGCATTGTGTTGAACTGCAGAGAGCAGACCTTTGCTAATTGTGATACACAACCAACCATCCTTAAAGGGATTTTAAAAATGAAAATATTTAAATATTACTTTATTATAAATATATCCCAAATACCTTTCATTAGTTATAACGGCTCGTTTTGTTTAGAGAGCAATCATTAGGAGAAATAAAATGGCCACCGACCTATTAGTACACACAGAACCTGTCCTAATCACACAGGAGGACAAGTTACTTCACAACACTGAGCTATAGTCCATCCTTTCTGTACTTCATGTCTCCTCCTCATGAACTCTATTCCTACAGAGATTCAGCTGAAGATTTTATCATCTGTATTCATAATACCTGACAAATACTTCAAATCTCTTGTGAAGTAACTTATCCTGCTGTGTGATTAGGACAGGTTTTGTGTGTACTAATTGGATGGCGGCCATTTTGTTTCTCCTAATGATTGCTCCCTAGACCAAACAAGCAATTATAACTAATGAAAGGTATTTGGGAATATATTTATAATAAAGTAATATTTAAGTATTTTCATTTTCCTAATTCCTGGAGAACCCCTTTAAGCACTTTCCAGGGTCTCACAGGGTAATCTGTATTAGCATCAGAGTTCATGGGGGTTTTCCCACGATCCCAAATGAGATTTTTTAATCCTCCCTTCCCTGGTAGGATATAGAGTATTTTTACTCTACCAAGAACCTGCACTGGAACTAATAAGTCCTCGGCTTTGATATGGATATGTGACCTTTAACTGTTAATTAACCTGGCTCTTAGAAACCCAATTTTTGCCAGTACTAGCTCTCTGACCTTTAAACGGATAAGATATTTTATTTTAAGTGCAATTGTGTATGTTGTTAAAATATATGAAACTGAAGAGTGCAGTAGTCAGTCACATTAGGAAGACAATCCCCTTTAATAGTGCAATACAATGATATTCATCTTGTTGTTATAAAAGACCTATCACTAGAGTCCGTTTTATTAGAACAATCAATAGCACCCCAAAAAAAGAACAATTTTTCTAAATATGAGTCATCTAAAAATAATGCTCTATACTAGTATGTATATGACCTGACTCCCTGCAGGACTTCCTGGTAGTGAAATATCCCAGCATGGCTAGCACCTTCCCACAACCCACCACAGCAACATACACTGTCAGAATGCAAGGTCTCACTAGTTTCCGCTCTTACTATCCGCCTCTGGATAGGTCATCAGTATCTGATCGGCAGGGGTCCAATCGTGACCGCTGAACATATCACATGGCCTAGGCTAAGCTGTGAGTAGGCTGTGAGCGTCGGTGCCTTCTCAAACAGATGATCTTGGGCATCCTATGACCTCCAGAAAATAGGTCATCAGTATAAAAGCCTCAGAAAATCCCTTTAATCCTTCAGTATTTTTTTGTGTACGAATATTTACAGGGTTGTTCCCATATCAGCCATTCATGGCTAAAATCTGAATACTTGTCATATGTGGCATCTGGAGGTGGCTGGAGATCCAGTAAGAGCTGAGCGGGCTGTCCTACCCCATAAATCCCATAGAAGTGAATGGGAGCTATAGAAACAGCCTAGCACAGTGAGAAATGTCTGTTTCTGGCAACAGACTCTCTGTAAAGCCAAAATTGAGGCTAGTGAACCCAGGGCTATGATATAATGTCCTGCTAATGAACCATTAGGATGATTTTTTTGATGCATGATGCACTCTAGATTAGCAGCAATCCGGAGTGTTGGACTAATGGGATTTATTAGAACGTTTTCTGCTAAACATAGCCCAAATTCGGTTAAAGAGGCTCTGTCACCACTTTGTAACCTATGTAATTACATACATAGGCACATAGGTATATTAATCCTCTCCCCGACATACCTTTATATAAGAGAATCCATCAGCCATTATCAGAAAAGTCACTTTTATAAATATGCAAATTAGCCTTCGGAGCACCAGGAGGCGTGCTCTTTTCATCCGAGCACCGCATCTGCCACGGCCTCCCGACTCCTAAACACGCCCTTCATCAATTAAACACGCCCCCCTGCCTTTTGTGCTAGTAGTGGCAAAAATTGGGTTTCTAAGAGCCGCGCGCTTCGCCCTCATCCAGGGTACGGCGCGTGCGCACTACGCTTGCAGCGCCAAACACTGCAATCGCTTTCGATGTAGTGCGCACACGCCGTCACTTCCGGGTTCAGTGAAGTGACGGCGCGTGCATCCTACATCGAAAGCGATTGCAGTGTTCGCCGCTCAAGCGTAGTGCGCACGCGCCGTACCCTGGATGAGGGCGCAGGCGCGGCATTTTAGCGTTAGCCTGGAGGGTCTAGCACTGTCCATCAAGAGGCAGGGGGCGTATTTAATTGATGATGTTTAGGAGCCGGGAGGCCGTGGCAGATGCGGTGCTTGGATGAAAAGAGCACGGCTCCCGGTGCTCCGAAGACTAATTTGCATATTTATAAAAATGACTTTTCTGGGATAATGGCTGATGGATTCTCTGATATAAAGGTATGTCAGGGTAGAGGATTAATATATCTATGTGCCTATGTATGTAATTACATAGGTTACAAAGTGGTGACAGAGCCTCTTTAAAGTTAAAATGGCATTACTATGGGCATTACTATGTGGTTGGATATCCACTTTATCCAACTCAGAAGCACAAGGTATCAAGATCGGATTGTTTTTTACTACCTTCTTCCGTTTGTTCTGTTGTTATTTGCATTGAGCAAAGACACTGTCCTAATTGTGGCTGCAACATCCACTGTGATTACCTGGAGCAATATACAGTATATACTGCTGTTTTTTTGTATGACTGATTTTCCAGCATATGGCACAGATTTTTTTTCATATGGATTTTGTATGAATCAGTGAGAAAAAAGCTCCAAATGAAATCAAGATACAGTGTAGGCCCATAGATTTCCACGGGTGCTATATTACATCACCATGCAGGTTGGAACTTGTGCAGATCCATAATAAGCATTTCCTTTATAGTAAAGATATTCAATATCATTTAGATTGGAAGGCTGGGGTTGAACACACAACATCATTAGTATTGAGTGAAGTGAAGCATTCAAAGCAGGAATCGGTTTGAAGTTTAGGAAAACTTCGATCCTAAACAAATACACATTTTCTCGCACTTCATGGTAAAGAATCAGGTTTTCCTAAACCGGTGGCTGCACGTGTTACAAAGCAAAACTAAGTGTAGAGGAGACAAGCCTGGGAACGCAAGATCACCCATAATGCCGTGCAGCCAGCCAATCCACAGATCACATCACCTGTGATGTCACAGCTCTATAAAAGCCTCATCCTATGCAGTCTCCACCATTGTCCTGTGAGCTGAGCACAGGGAGAGACATGGCAAGTGCTCATGCACTAGGGACAGTGTTGCTGAAAAAGATTAATATAAGAATTCAATACCTTTATTATTCCGGTGCCAGCATGCCAACCAATACCATCCAGTCTGCACCCCTTAGGAGGGCCAGATCTTAATGATGACCATCCTCATCTTTTGCTGGCTTTACTTACTTCCAAATAATCCTTCAAAGTCTCCACGTCCTAGAAAAGTTAGCAAGATGCAGAGAGAGGAGAAGCTGGATATTCCTGATGACATATTTTCATCGATATTAGATGATGTGGAAAAGGAGGAAAAGCAGATGGCAGAACAAGGGCTCCCACCATTAGGGCAGGAGAGTGCTGGGGTTGGAGAAGTGGGTATGTCAGAGCTGATTAATATTCTGTGTTTACTGTCAACCTGCAGGAGATTGCAGGCCAGAACAGCAATAATATGCATTTTGTGCCCCCAGCTAACCAGCCAAACCCCATACCAGCAACAGCCCCTGTTTAAAGGTGCATTAAAGGTGCCTCTCTGCCATTAACAATGAAGAAGGACTATACAGTGCAGCCTTCATTAAATTAACGGCAGCTGTGGGCTAATTGGCCACATGGTTCTTCAACGCAGTATGGCCACAACCTGCTCGCAGCACAGCCACTCCGTGTGGCCGTACCCTAAGGTAGAGTGACCTGGGTATACGTGATTTATAGCAATTTGTGAAGAATTCATTCAGAACGAATCAAATTTCTTGGTGATCTTCAGCAAAGTTGCTGAATTGAATTCTTGAATATCCAGGTGTTGGATAGCTTGTGAAGTTTGGTGCACTTCATCCAAAATTCACTGATCATACTCTACCAAGGCCACCTGCCATGGTGCTGTTGCATCTCTTCCATACTCCTATTTCAATATACAATCATTCAGTGGTGTGGTATCTGGTCAGTGCAGCAGGGAGATGTATTCCAGTGCTATGGAAGTTATCTTCCCCCATAATAGCCATGTGGTCCAACAAAGTCCAGGAGATTATGAGGATGGAGGCTCTCACCGATTTATTTAAAGGTACACATAATACATTTCTTAACCTCATAATGACAAAGCACCATGCATATATGGCATTTGGTACTGGAGATGGAGAGACCTACAACATCTGTGGAAAATGCATTTTGTGAACATCTGCCACTCTATTGCATGCAAAGAATTGTCCTGATGTTTTTGCTTTTGAATTGTTCAGTAAAGAACTGTTCTGCTGCACAATTGCCTCCTCATTGCTTCCTGCACCGCTACACTACAAAATATTGACATCATGAACTGGGACCCTGCCGTGCACCTCAAAACCTTCAACATCAAGGGCAACTCAACCGTCACTGGGCAGGAGAATACCAGAGCCAGAGTGTGCATTGAAGGGAATAAAGGTGCTACTTGTCCCCTTTTCATCTGATGAAAAAAAAATAATCATATGTAGCTTTTTAATAATCAGTATACTCTACGCAAGTGTGTGATTAAACTTAAGCTACTCAATCTAAATTTCAAATTAAAGGGGCTAACCCACAAAAGGTACTATGCAATGAAATAAGGCATATCAAATGAAGTATTATTGTAATATACAGACAATACAAAAAATATTGTTAGGTTTCTATGTACATTACAGTTTTCCCTCTGGTAGCTTCACCTGGTGTTTTTCCTGTGACCCAAATGCTGGTCCACTACATTCTGTGCTGGACTGACATGCTCAGTAGCTTCCCAGCTCCCTTACTCCACCATACCATTTATTCATTCACCCCTACTTCTGAATCTATACACATATGTAGCTATATATCTCTAGACAGGGGCATAGCTAAAAGCTCATGGGCCCTGGTGCAAGAGTTCAGCTTGGGCCCCTCTTCCCTCAGTGCTTTGTGGTCAGGGGCAGGGAAGAACATAGCCTTCATGCTGCAGAAGGAAAAATTGAAATTACACCCCCTCCCCATGCCAAACTCTCGACTTAACCCCTTCCCTCCAGCCACAGGTGTAACTTGACCAGCATGCATTTTCTATAATACTGTTGTCTACTTATGCACCACAAGGGTCTTTGGGCCCCCTCAGGCTCCTGGGCCCCGGTAGCGACTGCTACCTCTGCACCCCCTATAGCTATGCCCCTGTCTCTAGACAATGGAGATGGAAATGGCATACCATATTGCTATTTATTAGTAGAATCGATGGGGCTGTGTGTAGGGGAGGTTTTTTGTACAGGGGAGGAATGGGTTAACCAGAGCTGACCAGTACACTTCTGGGGTTTCAGGTGCTTGATAAGCTGCTGCCCACCCACAGAAAGGGAACAGAGAAGTTCTCCAGATAATGCAAGTAAATGAAACCAGCTGAATTTTTCTTCCTTTGATATAGTTAAAATAGCAGTGTGCATTACTCCGGATATTTTGGCCTTAGAGGGGTTTTCCAGTAATAATTATATTTTATGTAATCCCCACAGGCTACCTTCTGAAAAAGAAGAATCATACTTACGTTCTGCATGCCCTCTGATCCTCCAGTGTCTCAATCTTCCAGTCACTACACTATTTACATCTGGCTAGCCATGGTCACATCCACTGCTCCAGCCAATAACTACTTTCAGCAGTGATGTGGTAGCAAGCACCATGTTACCACTGAAGCCAGTCATTGCCTGGAGTGGTGCATGCCCATGCCCATTGGGCACCCAGATGTAAATAGTGTAGGGACTGGAAAATTGAGACACTGGAAGGGCATGCCGCAGGTAAATATGATTCTTCTTTTTCAGAAGGTAGCCTGTGTGGATTACATAAAATATAATCATTACTGGAAAACCCTTTTAAGGGCGAAGCCCCATTTTTTCAAATCTGATGCGTCACTTTATGTGGTAATAACTTTCTACATATCCAAGTGACTCTGTTTTTTTGTGACAGATTGTACCTTATGTTAGTGGCAAATTCGGATCGCTATGTTTTGTGTTTTTGTCTAAGAAAATCTGAAATTTAACAAAAACGTGGGAAAATGTGGGAAAATTTTCAAGATAATCATCAATCACACAAAAAAGTTTGGGGGTCATTTACAGACCGATATATGCTAGTTTTCTGGCGTATATCTGTCGCAGATTGCAATCTGCGACTTTTCCCCACTCACGCCAGGTCTAAAAAAGGTGGTGTGGGCGGGGAAGGGGGCCGGCCCGCTAGGCCCATCTCATTTATCATTTTCTACCCCTGTTGTAGGCATAGAAAATGTTCTAAATCTAAACCAGCAAGGGAGTTGGCGTAAATTTAGACCAGCGGTGGATGCCCCAAAGTTATGTAGAGATCGGGGCCTCTACATAACTTCGGCAGAATCACGGCCGGCACAGGTTGTTATGACCCTTGTCTAAAACTTCTTAATAAATCATCCCCTTTGTTTTTAGCATTTTCCATATGTCTACTTTGTAGAGGGGTGTTACAGAGCTTAACAGCAATTTTACGAATTTTCAAGAAAATTTTCAAATCTTATTTTTTAGGGACCAATTAAGTTCTAAAGTGGCTTTGAGAGGCCTATATATTAGAACCCTATAAATCACCCCATTATAACAACTGCACATCACAACGTATTCAAAATGGCATTTTGGATCTCTAGACAAGACCCTGTTGTGAAGACTTTCTTTTCCGTCCTGGATAATGGAAACCAGACAGATCCATTATGCTTGCCCGTAGACCTCTATTATGACGGGTGAAAAAGGAATGCCTCTAAAGGTTTCCGTTTTGAATTCTGTCTTATAAATTCTGTTATTTTCCATTATAACCATGTTATAACAGAAAATAGCAGAATGCATAACGCTGATGTGAATATACCATTTCCCATCTTTAAAAAAGCATCTCAGATGGAAATGGCTCAAACAGATGTCAACTGATGCAACAGGATCCATTTTTTTTACCGAATCCTGTTTTTTTTCTCCTGGTGGATGAGAAGAACAGAAATATAAACGGTGATGTGAACTCAGCTTAACATAATTTCTAAGGCTGAAAAAAGACATCTGTCTGTCCAGTTTAGCCGGTGTCCAGGGGCGGATTGGGAACTTAAAGTGGCCCTGGAAAAAATTACTAAAAGTGGCCCCAGGTTGTAGGCGGAGCCAAACTGACAGAGGGCATGGTCAACACAAGTAGGTGGGGCTAGCAATACTACATACCAAATACCGCAGCACAGTACAAAATACTGCCACAGGGGCACACATTACCTCTCTAGAAGCTGCCCCTCTCTGGTGGCTACAGCTGGCATGTTCTGCACTCATCTTCCAATTGTCTCTAATTAAGATATGAAGGAGGGGGCTGGAGACAGAGGTCACAGCGAGCCACCACTACCAACTGCATACTGATTGGTCATACAGAAGAAAACAGCACTACATACCTGTTTCATCCAGTGATTTCTCTTATGATTTAGACTTTTTTCTCATCTTCTCCATTCGGTCAAGAGCATTGTGATGACTTTGTTTAACCACATCTCTTTTCTGAAGATTTTGCATCACAGACATCAGACATAATGCTGCTAACATGCTCACTGTAATACTGCCTCTATAACAACCTCAGTAATAATACAGGCCCTATATTGCCTCCAGTATTAATAATGCCCTCTATAGTGCCTTCTGCTCTATACTGCTTCCACCAATAATAATGCCCCCAGTTTTAAAGATGTCTGCATAGTGTCCCTGGCCCCTATAATGCCCTGATGCTTTCCCCTATAGTGCATCCACCAATAATGATGACCTCTTATACTGGCCCCAGCATTAAACATGTCCCCTTCTATAATGCTCCTATAGTGTCCCCAGTAATTGACCCAGTATTACATATGCCCCATAGTGTCTGCAGACAGTTGTGTCTTATTAGGATTAACATAGCAAACTGGGATTACTGTTTGCCCCTACAGGTTTTGTTTACTGGCCTCCTATACTGTGATCAAACTACTAAGGATCACTCAGGAGTCCCCACTAGATCCTGCCCTGTTTTACCCATCATCAGGTCTCTATTTTCCAGTGTCATTTGGATGCTCGTGTCCCTGTAACCAGCTCCCTTCCTCTGTTTGTAAATCCATGCAGTTTCACTATTCAGCAGGCATTCCAGTTGATTGCAGATGCTCTCCATCCCGCTCCGTCCAGTAGCGTTGGATTAGAAGGCATGGTGAGCGTAGACTGTAGACTTACATCACAACTCTGATGGGCTGCTGTGCTCGGCCTCACTTATTATAATGACAGCGCAGGATGGTCTCTTTATCGCAGGTCTTTCTGTATGATAATGACATCACACTAGGGCTACCGGCGGCCTGCAATGCAAAGTCCTTGTTGTGCTTTCATTGTAATGCGCAGCCAGGATGTGTTAAGGTGACGGCCCACTTTTTAGTGAAAAGCCATCGGCCCGCCGGGAATGTTCCCGGTGGGTTACATTGCAAATCCGCCCCTACCGGTGTCCTCCAAGTTGATCCATAGGAAGGCAAAAAACCCTGTGAGGTAGAAGCCAATTTTCCTCATTTTAAGGAATAAAAATTCCTTCCCGACTCCAAACAGAATAACTCCCTGGATCAACGACCCCTCTCTAGTAACTATAACCTGTAATATTATTACCCTCCAGAAATACATCCAGGCCTCTCTTGAACTCTTTTAGTGAACTTACCATTACCACCTCCTCAGGCAGAGAGTTCCATAGTCTCACTGCTCTTACCGTAAAGAATCTTCTTCTATGTTTGTGTTCAAACCTTCTTTCCTCCAGACGCAGAGGATGTCCCCTCGTCACAGTCACAGTCCTCGGGATAAATAGATGATGGGAGAGATCTCTGTACTGACCCCTGATATATTTATACATAGTTATTAGATCTTCCCTCGGTCATCTTTTTTCTAAAGTAAATAACCCTAATTTTGATAATCTTTCTGGGTACTGTAGTCCACCCATTCCAGTTATTACTTTAGTTGCCCTCCTCAGAACCGTCTCCAGCTCTGCTATGTCTGCCTTGTTCACAGAAGCCTAGAACTGTACACTTTACTCCATGTGAGGTCTGACTAGTGATTTGTGTGGCAGAACTATGTTCTCATCATGGGCACCCCATAATCTTATTGGCCTTGGCAGCAGCTGCCTGACACTGGTTTCTACATTTTAGTTTTCCATGTCAATGTTAGACAGTGTTTTACCATTTAGTATGTACTGGTGACTTGGATTATTCCTTCCCATGTGCGTAAAATTACATTTGTCAGTGTTAAACCTCATCTGCCACTTCTCTGCCCAAGCCTCCAATCTATCTAGATCCATCTGTAGCAGGATACTGTCCTCTTCTGTGTTAATTACTTTACACAGTTTAGTGTCATCTGCAAAAATTGATAACTTACTGTGCAAGCCTTCTACAAGATCATTATTAAATATATTGAAGAGAATAGGGCCCAATACTGACCCCTGTAGTACCCCACTAGTGACAGTGACCCAATCTGAGTGTGTATCGTTAATAACCACCCTCTGTTTTCTATCACTGAGCCAGTTACTTACCCACACACAAACATTTTCTCACAGGCCAAGCATTCTCATTTTATATACTAACCTTTTATGTGGTACCGTGTCAAATGCTTTGGAGAAGTTCAGATATACAACATCCATTGATTCGCCGCGGTCAAGTCTAGAACTTACCTCCTCATAGAAACTGATTAACTTGGTTTGACATGACCGATCCCTCATGAAGCCATGCTGATATGGAGTTATTTGCCTATTGTCATTGAGGTACTCCAAGATAGCATCTCTTAGAAAACCTTCAAACAGTTTACCAACGACAGATGTTAAACTTACCGGCCTATAGTTTCTGGGCTCTGTTTTTGGACCCTTTTTGAATATTGGCACCACATTTGCTAAGTGTCAATCCTGAGTCCTTAAATATAAGAAATACAGTGCCTTGCAAAAGTATTCGGCCCCCTGGAACTTTTCAACCTTTTGCCACATTTCAGACTTGAGTGGAATGTGAGGATTTTGATCATAAACAGCTACGGGACCTGAAGCATACCCTAAAAAAACTCTATCATCGCCAGATGCGGACCTGGTGGAATAAGGTATCCTTAGAAAGCTATTTAAAACGGGACCTCATCCCACGTGGTTTGAGGGTCCAAATTTTTCCGTCATATGGCAGTCAAGATGAATCCTTTTTGAAAGGTTGGGAGGATGCCTGTAATATATGTTCAAACTCACTTATCCAATTGATTATTGATTTAAATGTTAAGACATTGAACGAACTTGAAAGTGAGATTAAATCCTGCTATGACCGCCTCATATCCTTGATGTCATCGGAAGCCAAAGACCTCTGGGAAAAAGAAATGTCGGAGATTTACAACGTCTGGGAGAAACAGATCAAGTCCCTGAAGACCAAGAAGTTCCAAAGGGATTTGTTGGATCTGGAAAATGGACGCATATATAAGTGGCGCTCTCATAAACTTGATATGAGATCTAGATCTAATTCCATCTCCTCAAGTCTCTCTATAGGTGGTGAATCTAATGTATCTAATTATTCGATGAGATCCTCATCTCGCAGAACAAAACGCAAAGCAGCGACATCCGATAGATTGGATGCAAAGCGTCGGGCTGATGGTCGACATGATAAGGCTCCCTTGAAGGTAATTAACCTTTCGGATAAGAAATTTTCTGTTTCCCAGCTTGAAGTTTTGCAATTGGGCCTTAACTTCGCCCCCTCTGGTCGGTTTGACTATTTTACAGCTGTAAAAGATCTACACCTATTTGTTAGGAAGCTGGTTTTTAAGAAAATATTTTATAAAGAGACGTCACATGATTCATTTAATACTGAGGAGGAAAGGGAAGCTTTAGCCACACTGATGGAATTAATGAATGAACAAGAAGCTGATCAACCATCTGGGGTAAGCAACTTTCCATCTTATCTGCTACCTAAATCTACTAGATTTCCAATCCTGACATTATATCCGAATTTATATGCATTTATACAGTTGGTATCAAAAGAATTTCGACGCATTCCAGCCACCAATGGTGGGCAAAATTTGACGTTTAAGCAAAGAAAGGCCATTAAAGAACTTAAGGAGATGAAGGATGTGCTCTTTAAGCGAGCCGATAAGGGGGGCAATGTGGTCGTCTGGCCCTGTAAACAATATGAAACGGAGGTATATCGTCAATTGAGAGTTACTACCTGTTATAAAAAATTGACCTTTAACCCAAGTGATAACTTTAAGAAGGAGCTGCAGAAAATTGTTGCAACCGCAAAGGATAAGGGCATTATTACAGAACAACAGGCTGCTTGCCTGATACCGAGTTCCCCTAGGGTGGCATCATTATATCTCCTTCCGAAAGTTCACAAGAGCATCACCTGTCCACCTGGTCGTCCCATTGTATCAGGGGTGGGTAACTTGTGTGAGCCAGTCTGCAAGTTTATTGATTTAAAACTGAAACCCATTGTTGAACAACTCCCTTCTTTTTTAAAGGATACCACTGACTTCCTACGCCGCCTCAATGGGCTCCACTTGGAATCAGATATGCTCATAGCAATCTGTGACGTCGAGTCACTTTACACAAGTATTCGACACCACAATGGCCTAGAGGCAGTACGGTTCTTCCTCACTATGTCTAATTTTGACGACGAGATGGGTGAGTTTATTCTTTGTTTATTGGATTTTATACTTACTCACAATTTTTTTCTGTTTGGGGATGCCTTCTACCTACAGCTCCAGGGTACAGCTATGGGGGCGGCCTGTGCGCCGTCCTACGCCAATCTGTTCCTGGGGCTGTGGGAGAGGGCTATCTTTCTTTCTGATTCTATCCCTGGAGTGGCAGGAGTCCAAATGTGGGCCCGCTATATTGATGATATATTCATCATATGGCAGGGCCCCCAGAATGACTTTCATCAGTTTATGCAACATCTTAACACCAATGACTTGAATATTAAACTCACTTACAGGATTGGGCGTTCCGATTTGGATTTTCTGGATGTAAAAATTTTGGTGGATGACAATGGGAACATTCAAACGGATCTCTTCAGGAAGGAGACAGCTACCAATGCCCTTTTACGCGCTGATTCCTGTCATCCGAGGCATCTGGTGCGTAATATTCCATACGGTCAGTTTCTGAGGTTACGACGGTTGTGTTCCTCTGAAGATATGTTCGATTGCCAATCAGTAGTTTTGATGAATCGATTCCATCAGCGAGGCTACTCTGAGCGAAGTATAACTAGTGGTTATGAGAGGGCTAAGAGAAAGAAAAGAGATGATCTCCTCTCCTCCCGACCAAAGGTGAATGACACGATACAGAGCCCAGTACGATTCATTTCCATATACAATCCCCAATGGAATCTGATGCGCAATGCCCTCTCAAAACACTGGGATCTTCTTCGTGTTGACCCAGTTTTGGAAAAAATTTTACCATCCACACCATTGATGACTAGTAGACGCTCTACAAATCTTGGAGACATCCTGGTGAAAAGTCATTACTCTGGTAACTCACGACCAGGGATCTTTGGATCCAGAGGCCCCAGATGGGGCTCTGCCCCTTGTGGTAAGTGCATTGCTTGTTCCAATTTAGACAGAGTGTCAGTCTTTTCTAACCCAGTGAGATCAAATCACGAATTTACTATCACTCACAATATCTCATGTGATACACCTGGGGTTATTTATTTGGCTCAATGCCCGTGTGACATGATCTATGTGGGCATGACCTCTAGAGATTTTAGACGGCGTGTCCGTGAGCATGTACTGGGCATTGAGGCAGCAAAAGACGAGCAGGACGTCACCCAACTCAAATCCATTCCGAGACACTTTAAGGAATACCATAAGTGCGATAGCTCCTTGTTTCGTTTCAGGGGTATCGACCGAGTCTTTATTTCCCAGAGAGGGGGTAATTGGCGCAAATTACTTGCCCAAAAGGAAGTTAGGTGGATACACACTTTGGATTGTGTCTCCCCCTTTGGCTTGAATGAAGAGTGCTCATTTTCACCATTCTTGGGTTAAGGTTCCCTTACAGTCCTAGCTAGCTGTTTTTTGATCTGTTAATAATATGTGCTACCTCCGTGTTGTCTTTTATAAGGTTCTTTTAGCTGCTTTGTATGTTAGTTCATTGTTACTTGTGTTTTCTAGAGAGCGAGTTACGAACCGACTTTGGACATACATTTCGATTGGACTATCTAGGACTTAGAAGAAGGAAGAATTCCATTTCTCTTTTCGGAGTATTTGGCCCATAACTCCGTAACCGGCAATTATAATGTTGGCCATATGGACGATCTTTATTTGTTTATTTTTAGTTGGTATATAAGAATTTTCTGGGTTTTTCTATATGTATGCGCTCCCTTTTAAACTACAGATGTATATTTAATCATGTGTTCATTACATTTTGATGGCCTCTATATGAAGTAATTTTTGCTATTTACGTCTATATCAACCACTTTTAGGAAAATTATAATTACGCATGAATTCATTTTTTACATTACCATCACTTTTGTTTATTATGTTATATCCTAATATACTCATCATTGCTTTCACTTTCATGTTTTTTCCCCTTACCTTACCTTGCACTTTATTGTTCTTGACTGGTGCGATATTATGACTACGCCCAGTTCTCTTTATGAATTGTTTTTTACGCTGTATTTGTTCTTTGTAATGCACTGGTAGTTTGTTTTGTTCACCCTTGCACTGCATGTTCACTAATTCACTGGCACATTTTGCACTTGCACTTATGCGTCTATTTTGCACTCCTTACCATTTGGCATGGTATTACTATTACTAAGATTTTATTTCATTTTATTTCACCATTTATATTTATTGTGTATGTGATAATTTATCAGCATCAATTTACATTTATATGATGGCATCATGCTTTTCGATTGACACATGCCTTTTTAATGGCCTGTAGCGTTTCAACCTGAAGCACAGGACCGCTACATATGCTATTCCTTTTTGGATCCTGCGAGAGTGAGCTTGTTGCGGTCCAGGTTGAAGCGCACGGCCATTTTTCCTGTATTCTCATACATGATTAAATGCGCATGCCCAGTTGGTCTGGCTACTTCCTTATACGCACCACCGGGGTATGTCCCCTTGTGGTGCGTACCGCCATGTTTGCTGGGATCTTTCGCCATGCTAGTCCTGTCATTAACTGTCCGAGTAGTTCCGGTTTTCCCGTTGTACTTCCGGGGTATGACGTCCGGTCGGTGGTTGATATCCGCTCTCTACATTTGACGTTATTAATCAACAATTATGTGAGTCAGCTGGGATATATGTTTATAAAGGGAGGGACGTCTATGCAAGATCATTCCCCGTGAAGAAGCCTATTGGCGAAACGTCGTCGGGAGGAGGCCGTCACCGCGCCGGGTAGTAGCCATTATTGTCCGTCTATTGAGGTCTGGATTACTTTCTTTTGATTATATCCTTTACCCTTTCAGGGCATTTTCTATCCCCTGTTTCTCATATGTATCTTTTTTAGACATATAGGGTATATGTGTTTCTTCCTTCGACCTCATTATTTGATTATTATTGCTCTACTTTCCCTGCCCGGTGACGCCCTCCTATTAGTCCTCACTCCACTCCATGTCTGTCATTTTATGTCTTTCTGTTATATATATATTTTAACTAATAAAGCATTACTATTTATTCATTAGTGTGTGGCGTATATACTTTATAGGAGAGTTTTGTTCACATGTCCACACCACAATCGGTTTTTTCTGACTATATTTATAGGTGTTTATTCACATTTCAGACTTCAAACAAAAAGATATAACATTTTAAATTTTTGGTGAAGAATCAACAACAAGTGGGTCACAATTGTGAAGTGGAAAGAAATTTATTGGATCATTTAAACTTTTTTTGTAATAACAAAACTGAAAAGTGGGGCGTGCAAAATTATTCGGCCCCCTTGCATTAATACTTTGTTGCGCCACCTTTTGCTAAGATTACAGCTGCAAGTCGCTTGGGGTATGTATCTATCAGTTTTGCACATCTAGAGACTGAAATTCTTGCCCATTCTTCCTTTGAGGTTGGATGGAGAGCATTTGTGAACAGCAGTTTTCAGCTCTTTCCACATATTCTCAATTGGATTCAGATCTGGACTGTGACTTGGCCATTCTAAGACCTGGATACGTTTATTTTTGAACCATTTCATTGTAGATTTTGTTTATGTTTGGGATCATTGTCTTGTTGGACGATAAATCTCCATCTTAGTCTCAGGTCTTTTGCAGATTCCAACAGGTTTTCATCCAGAATGGTCCGGTATTTGGCTCCATCCATCTTCCCATCAATTTTAACCATCTTCCCTGTCCCTGCTGATGAAAAGCAGGCCCAAACCATGATGCTGCCACCACCATGTTTGACAGTGGGGATGGTGTGTTCAGGGTGATGAGCTGTGTTACTTTTACGCCAAACATATTGTTTTGCATTGTTTCCAAAAAGTTCGATTTTGGTTTCATTTGACCAGAGCACCTTCTTCCACATGTTTGGTGTGTCTCCCAGGTGGCTTGTGGCAAACGAGACTTTTTATGGATATCTTTGAGAAATGGCTTTCTTCTTGCCACTCTTCCATAAAAGCCAGATTTGTGAAGTGTTCGACTGATTGTTGTCCTATGGACAGACTCTCCCACCTCAGCTGTAGATCTCTGCAGTTCATCCAGAGTGATCATGGGCCTCTTGGCTGCATCTCTGATCAGTCTTCTCCTTGTTTGAGATGAAAGTTTAGAGGGACGGCCGGGTCTTGGTAGATTTGCAGTGGTCTGATACTCCTTCCATTTCGATATGATCGCTTGCACAGTGCTCCTTGGGATGTTTAAAGCTTGGGAAATCTTTTGGTATCCAAATCCGGCTTTAAACTTCTCCACAACAGTATCATGGACCTGCCTGGTGTGTTCCTTGGTCTTCATGATGCTCTCTGTGCTTTAAACAGAACCCTGAGACTATCACAGAGCAGGTGCATTTATACAGAGACTTGATTACACACAGGTGGATTCTATTTATCTTCATCAGTCATTTAGGACAACATTGGATTATTCAGAGATCCTCAATGAACTTCTGGAGTAAATTTTTTGAACTGAAAGTAAATAGGCCGAATAATTTTGCACACCCAACTTTTCAGTTTTATTATTACATAAAAAGTTTAAATGATCCAATAAATTTCGTTCCACTTCTCAATTGTGACCCACTTGTTGTTGATTCTTCACCAAAAATTTAAAATGTTATATCTTTTTGTTTGAAGCCTGAAATGTGGCAAAAGGTTGAAAAGTTCCAGGGGGCCGAATACTTTCGCAAGGCACTGTAAGGGTCTGTCTATAACATTGCTCAAAATAATGGATCCATTTGTTTGTTTTCTTTTCTTCTGATGGATCAGAAGAATGGAAAGTGCAATGGTGATATGAATGCACCTAGATGTAGCATATGTTGGCTGATGGGTTAACTCAAAAACAATACCTAAGCTTGGCCTATAGAATATATTGACTAGCATATGTACTGTAGCTTAAAATATAACTTTTATTGGAATACTACAAAAAATTAGTAGCCAATATAGTAGCCAATGCATTACTATAACCATAGGGTAGTGATTGAGGACACAGGGTAATACTTGCATCATCACAGTTATCAGGCTTGAATACCCTCTCGATTGGCAAAAGAGGGCTACACTGGGAGGCCGATAAAAGAAACTGTGATTGGGCTCAGCGTTGAGGTGTTCCCAGCTCTCTCTATATATATATAATATAGGTCCCCTTCACCATTACTCCCTATGGAGGTTATGTCCTATGGGAGGTCTGAGATTTAGAAAATGTGTTTTCGCTCTGCCTTGCCCTACAAGCCCATTTGTGGGCAGAATAGGACAGAGACGAGTTTATTTTATCTTTGATGGAGCGATAACTTTTTATGTAGTATTCGATTAAAAGTTATATTTTAAGCGACAGAACCCAATGATTTTTGTAGTGGAGATGGTGGAGAGAAGCATGGTGAGTTTCAACTTTCCTGATCCTATTGTACTTCTGAACAAGCCAGAGGTGGTTTGTAGCTGGCTTTCTGCCCCTCACATTCACCACACATTCATGCGCCACCTAACTGATGCACTGGTGTGCATATTTCCTTCCAGTAGCTTTGGAATATGACAACTATGGGGGTCATTTATTAAGATCGGCGTTTTAGATGACGATCTTAATAACCGTGTGCACTGGTGGTGGATCCACCGACGTTATGAAGAGGTAAATCCACCACCGCTTCTAAATGTACGCCAGCTTCCTTGATGGCTTAAATTTAGACCACTTTTTATGCCTAAAACAGGTGTAGAAAACGACAAATGAGGCGGGCCTACCAGTCCTTGCCTGCACATGCCAAACCCCCTTTTTAAGACCTGGCTTGAGCAGGGAATTAAATAATCTTTGGGCCACAATCTGTGCAAGAATTATGCCAAATATAGGCAAATTTCTGTTAGTAAATGACCCTCCATACAGTATGTTTTTTCTATGCAGCAGCGGGGCATCTGAACCTGCCTGCCCTCTGCTGGTGACCAAGGGAACTTGATATCAGGTTAGCTAATAACACTGGTTAGAAGGCATTCTTTGAGGCAGTAAGGATATCTCCATAGTGAAGGAATTCAAAGAATAATTTTGTTTTTTGAACTGGAGTTATACGTTGAGGGTATGTCCACACAACATAAATGCTGCAGATTTACCAGTGCATACACACGATGCAGATTTTAAATATGCAATAAGAGAATGTATGCAGTGGATTTCTGCCACAAATTATATCCATTGCAATGCTTAGAGTGAAAGTCACTCCAAGTCTACAGGCAAAATCCAGGACAATACCACAGCAATAGTTAAAAAGTATTTAACTGGATTAGAAAACAAATAGCTGATAAGATGGTTGCAAAATTAAATCAAGACAAAAAAGCCAGGTATTGAATGCCTGTGTGTCAACACAGGCTGAACCTCATCCTAGATCTAGAACAAAGTGAGCAGCATACTACTTACAGCTTTGTGCACGATGTACAAGTAAGCCGCATCCAAATGAACGCACTCAGCTGTGGAGGTCATGCCACCAGAAGGCTCTCAGTATTTGTCCATCATCAGTGTTCTTCTGGTAGGGGTCATTCCCATGTGTTCAAGTTCCAATTAGGAATATGGGGTTAGATTTACCAAAACTAGTGTAAAGGAAAACTGGCTTGAAGATGCATGTAGCCTTCAGAGGAGAAGCAGGGAAAGAATGGGTTGGCATTAATAGAGGGCAATGAAGTCAGGGGCACTAATGCAGAGTACTGTGGTTGGCACTAACTGGCCTTGTGACCGGCAGTAAGTAGGGAAACTGTAGTTGGGATCACTGTAGCTATCACCAATAAAGAAACAATGGCATTACTATAAGGCTTGTGGTTGGCACTAAGGGGCTCAGTTATTAAGACCGGTGATTTATACACTGGTCTTCATAACCATGCGTTGGCAGCGGATGTGTCCAAGTTATGTAGAGGTGTCGGCCTTATATATTTGACCAGTGAACAAATCCCTGTGTCATAGAGGACCTGCACAAGCTACAACATAATGTAGCAGATTTACTAATCCTGTCTAAAATGTAGACAGTGTAAACTTAGATAGGCAGTCTACCTTTTGGTTGGCTTATTTTGCGACAGAATTTTGACACAAAATAACGGATTTAAAGGGGTTGTCTCAAAACTAATATTGTATATGTTCAAGCCAGCACCTGGATTTAAATACTATAGTAACTGCATGTTATTAAAAATGTAGTATAGGCACTGAGTTATTCAATAAACTGTATCTGTATAGCGCCACCTGCTGTTTGTTCTATTCCTTATTCCTCTGTAACATCACAGAGGTGGACGCACACACTGCAGATATACACCCCAGATTTCACCCTTCTCAATTCAAGCCAATGCATTTGCAAGCCAAATCTGCACCAAAATTCACAATAAATGCACAGCGGAATTTCTGCAGCTGAAACCGGGCAAAACCAACTACTTGTGGCCATACCATCAATCTGACGCTGCTTTATCCTCCCTCCATCCCTTATCATAACTTTCTATGGGCAACATGTAACCTGAGCTGATAATCTATCTTCTCTGCTTCTGAAGATGGAATTTATCAGAGAATTGAAAGTGAAGAAGTAGCTTATAAGTGGAGAAAGAGGCATTTTTCTCTAATAAGATAATTATATATGGTAGTTTTTCAGATTTGGTTCTTCTATTGATTTATATACATTTTTTTATTTACATACAACGGGACAAACCCTGTAAATGTTTGGGTTTGCGTTCCCAATTAACTTCCATGTTCCTTCCTGACTACTTTACTTTTATATTGTGTGTGTCAGTAAATAGTTAATTTCTACTACATATGCCATGTAGGCAATGACCAATAATTTTCCCAGATACAATAGTGATACAACTAAAACGTAACTTTTATTCCATTTAGGTTGATAAAATTGTGAGCAAAATAGCGAATTAAAAACAACTGCCCAGCATATCAGCAGTATCAACACCAAAGCTGATACTCCTATCTCAAGACATGTCATGGAGGTGACCCTAAATGTCTCAGTTTTTGGGGTATATGTAAGAAGACTTTCGGTGCTAGAAAGGGTAACCTAGACAAGGTACTTTTACAAGAGGAGACCAGGTGGATCTACAGGTTAGGCAGTCTCAGCCCAAAAGGACTCAACTAAGGTTTTACCTTCTCTTCATTCTTATAAGGATTATGTCATATAGTGAGCGGATATTAATGAATGGCACATATATTTAAACATTCTCTTGCATGCCAAATATGGTAGTGATGATTGTGAAGGAGTGACATATATATATATATATAGTGACAGCATGGTTTTCAAGTATAATCCACTCTAATATATCCATAAATATGGAATTACTATGCAATTCTAGTGTCAGATTATTATCATAATATTATTGTTGATGAATAATTTAAATAGGTCATTGGTTATTTGACATTAAGTGGAATGATAAAGTGTTGTCAGTAGGATACCCAACATAGTAATAGCCCCCATTTAATCTGGGGATGCTATGTTGGGACATAAATAGGTAAATGGACCTTAATATGTCATCATGTGCTGCAGTCAGCATAGCAATGTCTTTCTGGTCTGCTACATGTAAGTTACTATACTTCAGCTAACTGGCAGTACATCCAATTAATTAACAAAGTAACATAGAAGCCGTTTCTGAGTTGGTCCGCGATGCGCATGCGCAGATGGGAATACAGGGCTCCGTAGTGCTGCGCTGTTGAAATAGAATCACGGTGGAAATAGGCCCTGATACAGGTACTAAGTCGGAGCGCAGCGCTTGTCTGCGCAGTACGTCATGTAGACAGCGTTGCAGTTATGTCTCTATTTGCTGAGTGCTAAGATGATGTTACTTGTTTAGAAGATCCAGTTGGATGCTGTGCTGTGAGGTAACGCCTGCCTGTCACTTACCTATTGGATGCAAGATATGTCAGTCTAATCTGAGACAGCATAAATAATTGGTGTTTGGTATGTGCCTTCATTGCTGCCCAAACCCCTGATGACGCCAGCAGAGGCTGGTGAAACATGTTGGGGGGCGGTTAATAGGTTTTAATTCCTGCCAAGCGTGTTAGTTAACAGCTAGATAGAGGTATTCCAGTGAGGTATATATGGTTTACTGTGGCTGAGTGAAGCCAACTAGCCATAGCTGACACCTCCACAGCAGTATCAGAGTGGGTTTATGTGCACACCCCACACTGAGAGAGATACATGTAAACATTTACAGGCTGATACAAAGCTAACAACGCGAGGCAGTTGTTTTTAATTCGCTATTTTGCTCACAATTTTATCAACCTAAATGGAATAAAAGTTACGTTTTAGTTGTATGACTATTGTATCTGGGAAAATTATTGGTCATTGCCTACACGACATATGTAGTAGAAATTAATTGTTATATACCAATTCCCAGATAGGGTCCCAGTATATATATTTTGTCAGTAAATAGAATTCTTTCATATTTGCCATATAATGTACCTTGACCCAGAAAAACTTTTTCTGAACAATTATTGCAATTATGTGTTTTTATTTACTGTACCTAAAACTTGATGATTTTACAGTGTTTCACAACCTGTCGACGTGGTTTCCTATAACGCAGCAGCCCTGCTTCCTCTTTTGTGCACAGTCCTCACTTTGTCGGCTGTGTCTTGCCTTCAAATAATGTACAGACAATAAAACAGAAAATAGTAAGTTGTATCTTTTAGCGCTTTAATGATCCATGTCATTTTGTTTTACCAGATGGTTCCATGAAAATCTCTCCCGCCATGCAGCCGAAGCTCTCTTGCTTACAAATGGGCAGGATGGAAGTTATCTCCTGAGGAAGAGTGACACAAAGACAAATGTGTACTCATTGTCAGTGAGGTAGGTACAATATGCTTAGATTTAGATTGACAATAGGTTCAAGTGTCTTCAACATGATTTTAGATGCTTTTTTCTGGCAACGTTTTGCTTTACTTCTACTTGAACATACAGTGTGGCAAAGAAGGACAATTCAAGTACAAGTATTCAATTCAAGTTGTAAAGCTAAGATGTTAATCTTTGCAAACTAGTGTACATACAGTAGATATCCAAAGTGCTGTAGTGTATATAGAGATACGAAGTGGTGAACATACTGTAGATATCCAGATTGATGTACTTAGATATATAAAGCAGTGCAAATTTAAAGGGAGTCTGTTAGCAGTTTCAACAACACTAAACTGCTGACAGCAGTGGGTAAGAGTTGGGGAGAAAAGTACAAACTAGCATTTTGTATAGTTTTTATTATCAGTAGTGACAATATCAACTTTTGTTCAGAGCACCTCACCTGACATGTTCTTGTACTTGTTTTCCCCATGCAATACCAGTCTTGAAGGCAACAGTCTAACTGAGTGTTACCTTTGTTAGTGTTGGGGCGGGGGGGTTCCTGCACGGTCAGCGTGAAACTAACCATTCAGTGCTACTAGTGGCTGGGACAACACCCAGTTGGACTCTATTACAGACTGTTGAAGGAATCATAGAGGAGTGGCACAACAGAATTATATGAAAAGATGTTCCAGAACTGTTATTGTAGAGGGAAAACAAGTAATTATTGAAACAGACAGTAGAGGTGACAGACCTTCCTTTAAGTGAACTGGAGGCAGATATTCACTAGAGTGCCCTCTGTATTGACATGTTTTACAACCCATCCCCTCCGATCTGAGCCATGGCTTTTGTGGTCTACTGGTTGGACGCTACGACTGTCACTCAAAGCAGAGTTGAGGGGCTGTGAAGCAGCTCGATGCAGAGAGTACTTCAGTGTTTTGACTACTCCTGATGAGAAAGGGTCCACAAACGGCATGTTTGTCCTTCTCTCTCTAGCCCCTACATAGTGCTGTCAAGAGGACACCATGCTCAAAACTGCTGACAGATTCCCTTTAAAAGAATATTCCTCCACTCTTCCAAATGTGTCAAAGTTTTTAGAGACAAAAAAAATTACATATTTTAAGATAACCGAGCTAGATTTTGGGAAGTAAAATAAGTCAATATGATACTCAGTACAAAAAGATGAATCAGAGTAACATCATAAAAAAGGGGTTGACAAAAAATGTATAGACCGGTATGTATTCATAGACCTGTATGGATAGCTGCATCCGATCCGTAAAAAAACAAATGTGGTGTGAATGGAGCCTTAAAGGGGACAGACCTGTGTCAGCTTTGAGTTCTCACTCTCTCTCTCTCTCTCTCTCTCTATATATATATATATATATATATATATATATATATATACAGTACAGACCAAAAGTTTAGACACACCTTCTCATTCAAAGAGTTTTCTGTATTTATATGACTATGAAAATTGTAGATTGACACTGAAGGCATCAAAACTATGAATTAACACATGTGGAATTATATACTTAACAAAAAAGGTGTGAAACAACTATAAATATGCCTTATATTCTAGGTTCTTCAAAGTAGCCACCTTTTGCTTTGATTACTGCTTTGCACACTCTTGGCATTCTCTTGATGAGCTTCAAGAGGTAGTCACCTGAAATGGTTTTCACTTCACAGGTGTGCCCTGTCAGGTTTAATAAGTGGGATTTCTTGCCTTATAAATGGGGTTGGGACCATGAGTTGTGTTGGGCAGAAGTCAGGTGGATACACAGCTGATAGTCCTACTGAATACACTGTTAGAATTTGTATTATGGCAAGAAAAAAGCAGCTAAGTAAAGAAAAACGAGTGGCCATCATTACTTTAAGAAATGAAGGTCAGTCAGTCCGAAAAATTGGGAAAACTTTGAAAGTGTCCCCAAGTGCAGTCGCAAAAAATATCAAGCGCTACAAAAAAACTGGCTCACATGAGGACCACCTCAGGAAAGGAAGACCAAGAGTCACCTCTGCTGCGGAGGATAAGTTCATCCGAGTCACCAGCCTCAGAAATCGCAGGTTAACAGCAGCTCAGATTAGAGACCAGGTCAATGCCACACAGAGTTCTAGCAGCAGACACATCTCTACAACAACTGTTAAGAGGAGACTGTGTGCAGCAGGCCTTCATGGTAAAATAGCTGCTAGGAAACCACTGCTAAGGACAGGCAACAAGCAGAAGAGACTTGTTTGGGCTAAAGAACACAAGGAATGGACATTAGACCAGTGGAAATCTGTGCTTTGGTCTGATGAGTCCAAATTTGAGATATTTGGTTCCAACCACCGTGTCTTTGTGCGACGCAGAAAAGGTGAACGGGTGGACTCTACATGCCTGGGTCCCCCCGTGAAGCATGGAGGAGGAGGTGTGATGGTGTGGGGGTGCTTTGCTGGTGACACTGTTGGGGATTTATTCAAAACTGAAGGCATACTGAACCAGCATGGCTACCACAGCATCTTGCAGCGGCATGCTATTCCATCCGGTTTGCATTTAGTTGGACCATCATTTATTTATCAACAGGACAATGACCCCAAACACACCTCCAGGCTGTGTAAGGGCTATTTGACCAAGAAGGAGAGTGATGGGGTGCTACACCAGATGACCTGGCCTCCACAGTCACCAGACCTCAACCCAATCGAGATGGTTTGGGGTGAGGTGGACCGCAGAGTGAAGGCAAAAGGGCCAACAAGTGCTAAGCATCTCTGGGAACTCCTTCAAGACTGTTGGAATACCATTTCAGGTGACTACCTCTTGAAGCTCATCAAGAGAATGCCAAGAGTATGCAAAGCAGTAATCAAAGCAAAAGGTGGCTACTTTGAAGAACCTAGAATATAAGACATATTTTCAGTTGTTTCACAATTTTTTGTTAAGTATATAATTCCACATGTGTTAATTCATAGTTTTGATGCATTCAGTGTGAATCTACAATTTTCATAGTCATAAAAATACAGAAAACTCTTTAAATGAGAAGGTGTGTCCAAACTTTTGGTCTGGAGTTTGTTGCTGTTTTGACTGAACTGATTCCTGAATCTGCAACTGGATTTCTGCATGCCCTGACTGGTATCTGTTTGATTGTGCTGCATGAACTCTGCCAGCCATGATCTTGGATTTGTATGCAAATGCTTCAGTTTCTCAATTCTGGTACCCTGCTTTGAAAGCACCATTTACAAGCCATCAGTAGTAGTAGCTACTGAAGGATACCCTGTATTATTGACTGCCAAGAATCACTTACTGAATATAGCCAGCAGGTTAAGACTTAGTGTCAGGTATGGGCTGTATAATACCTCTGGTGCTGTAGGAGAATAGTGGCACTGCTAATAAAAATCTGATGGTACTGCTGGTTGATAGCTGCATTACTCTATGCTTGAGAAACTTCTTTTGTAACTGTAGACTATGGAGATAAGGTAACATCAAGAGCTGTCTAAGACCAAGGAAATGATCTGAGTTGAGTAATGTCTTTCAGAGCAGAGAAGTTTTGTCATCCATATTTGTGTGGGAAAGAGAGAAGAACTGTATATAATTGTTTCTTTTGCCTTTAGCTGGTGGCCAAGTGTCTGTCACGAGTAGGCTTGCGTCTGGAATCAGACGTTCTGCGCGGCTTTCTAAGTGACATATTTGACAGGCTATTCCCTTTGTTTGGGTGCTGTTCACCACACCCCTTCCCCTCAGCTGTTGCCGCTTGGCAATTAGCTTTCTCCTATTTACCCCTTCCTCTGCCAGTATCCCTTGCGGTTTATATCCTCTGCTTACCTGGTTGAGAGTGGTGTGGATCTCGGCTGAGATCCAGTTTCTGAGTTATCTGCTTAAGTTAAGTTTCTTCTGTTCCTTTTGTTGTTTTCCTTTTGGAGTCTCCTGTTCCTCCTTACGCTTGGAGGAACGGGTTTACTCTCTTGTGTCACTAGACTGCAGGGTTTTCTAGGGTGCATTTAGATTAGGTTCCTGTGTATGAACTTTCCTACAACCCAGGATTGTTCATACTGGTAGTCAGCCAGAGCCTAGTCTCAGGGTCCCCTGCAGGAGGTGACCGGTTCCCTGGTTTTGTCTGTTCCCATCCCTCATACGCTCGGTGTGGCTTTTCCCCCCACACCAGAGCGTGACATTATAAACCGCCAACAAACAAAAATTTATGTCATTTTTGTGCTGACATGGATACTAGTGCTACACTGGCTGAACGGCTGCAGGGACTCAGCTTAGAGGTGGCTGACATCCGCAACCAGATTCAGAGACCACAGGCTGGTGGTTCTGGGGGTGCTGAGTGTCAGGCCTGTTTGGAGCCTAAAGTCCCCCTCCCGGATAGATTTTCTGGGGAATGTGATAATTTTGTTCTATTTAGGGAGGCGTGCAAATTGTATTTCAGACTGCGTCCACATTCTTCTGGTAATGAGGAACAGAAGGTTGGTGTGGTCATCTCGCTGCTTAAAGGGGATGCGCAGTCATGGGCCTTTTCTCTGCCGACCGGATCACAGTCTCTCCGGTCAGTAGATTAATTTTTCAAGGCTTTAGGGATTATCTATGATGACCCGGATCGTATCTCCCTGGCTGAGACCCAGATACGTAACCTTTGTCAGGGTGAGCGGCCGGTTGAGACTTATTGCTCTGAGTTTCGGAGGTGGGCGGCCAATACTGAATGGAACGATCCGGCTTTACGTAGCCAATTCTGTCAAGGTTTGTCTGAAAGGCTGAAAGACGCTTTGGCCTTTCAGGAAACTCCTGTGTCTTTGGAGGCCGCTATGTCTCTTGCTGTGCGCATGGATAGGCGCCTGAGAGAGCGATCTAGGGGCCCCCGCTCTCAGGACATACTATCACATAGTGTACCGGCTTCCTATGACACTTTGGGTGAATATTCCCCTAGGTTGATGTCTGGGGATGAACCTATGCAATTAGGGGGAGCCACTCCTGTCTCCACCCATAAACATCTTGGTAATAAAAAGGGAGTGTGTTTTTTCTGTGGTCAGAAAGGACACTTTATCAATGTATGTCCATGCTTCCTATCTCTAAAAGAGAGAAACGAAAAGGGGGCGTTGAATTCTCATCTCACTCTTGGTGGGGTGGGTAGGGAGACTGAAAATGTGCATTTGTCTTCATCCTGTAGTACCCGTTTTCTCCTGACTGCCGAGGTGGCGCTAGAGTCAAAAGTTGTGAAAATTTGAGGTGTTTATTGACAGCGGGGCAGGGGTGAACTTGATTGATGCTCAGTTTGTCCGTATGCATGGATTGTCGCCAAGTTCTTTGGATAAGAGGATTTCTGTGTTCGCCATTGATTCTGCACCTCTCTCTCAGAAGTGTTTGTCGCAGATGGTGCATGATATCAAATTAAGAGTGGGTGAATTTCATCAGGAGCTTATTTCATGTTTTGTGTTGGAAGGTCTTCCTGCTCCTGTGGTTCTGGGTTTACCGTGGTTAAGCAAACATAATCCGTCCATTGACTGGCATACTAGACAAATTGTGGATTGGGGCGATTATTGTGTTGACAATTGCCTTAATACATCTTTTTCGGCTTTAACCACTAAGACTCTTCCTTCTTTTATATCGGATTTTTCTGATGTATTTTCTGAAGGTGGATGTCAGGATTTACCCCCTCACCGGGAATACGATTGTCCTATCAATCTTATCCCTGGAGCAAAATTGCCTAAATCTAGGCTGTATAACCTTTCTGGACCTGAGAGAACGGCCATGAAGGAATATATTGCTGAGAGTTTGGCCAAAGGACATATTAGGCCTTCCAAATCTCCTGTGGCAGCAGGGTTCTTTTTTGTTAAAAAAAGGACGGAACCCTTAGGCCATGTCTGGATTTCCGTGAACTCAATAGGATTACTGTCCATGATCCATACCCCCTTCCTTTAATTCCTGACTTGTTCAACCAGATTGTGGATGCCAAGGTGTTCTCCAAGTTGGACTTAAGGGGGGCATATAATCTGGTCAGGATCAAAGAGGGGGATGAATGGAAGACGGCCTTTAACACTCCTGAGGGCCACTTTGAGAACCTGGTCATGCCTTTTGGGTTGACCAATGCTCCTGCTGTCTTCCAGCATTTTGTTAATGACATTTTTCATCATCTTGTGGGGAGGTTTGTAGTCGTGTATTTGGATGACATACTAATCTATTCTCCAGATATTGTGACACATCAGGATCATTTGAGGCAGGTGTTGCAAATCTTAAAGGGTTTCTGTCATCAGGATTTACCATAGTAAACCGAGTGTCATTTGCAATGTGCAAATGACACCTGATGACAGATCTGTATTTTTTATACTGCTCAGTAAAGTAGTTTTTGTGAAAATTCCGTTTTTATAATATGTAAATTACCTCCCCTAGGTGCAGTAGGCGTGAACCCTGCACCTAGTAGCGGCCGTCATTCCTCCTCCGAACCCTCCTCCGTAGCGTTGATTGACAGGGCCAGGCAGCCAGCTCTTTCAGCTCCCGGCCCTGTTCGAGTTCCAAATCCCGCGCCTGCGCATTGCGATCAGCAATGCGGGCGCATTGAGGAAGCCGGGAGCCGGGCGGCTGGCGGCTCAACGCGCATGCGCGGATTGCTGATCGCAGTGCGCAGGCGCGGGATTTGGAACTCGAACAGGGCCGGGAGCCGAAAGAGCTGGCTGCCTGGCCCTGTCAATCAACGCTACGGAGGAGGGTTCGGAGGAGGAATGACGGCCGCTACTAGGTGCAGGGTTCACGCCTACTGCACCTAGGGGAGGTAATTTACATATTATAAAAACGGAATTTTCACAAAAACTACTTTACTGAGCAGTATAAAAAATACAGATCTGTCATCAGGTGTCATTTGCACATTGCAAATGACACTCGGTTTACTATGGTAAATCCTGATGACAGAAACCCTTTAAGATTTGCAACACCTGCCTCAAATGATCCTGATGTGTCACAATATCTGGAGAATAGATTAGTATGTCATCCAAATACACGACTACAAACCTCCCCACAAGATGATGAAAAATGTCATTAACAAAATGCTGGAAGACAGCAGGAGCATTGGTCAACCCAAAAGGCATGACCAGGTTCTCAAAGTGGCCCTCAGGAGTGTTAAAGGCCGTCTTCCATTCATCCCCCTCTTTGATCCTGACCAGATTATATGCCCCCCTTAAGTCCAACTTGGAGAACACCTTGGCAATCCTCAGTTTACTATGGTAAATCCTGATGACAGAAACCCTTTAAGAGATAACAAGTTGTATGCAAAATTAGAGAAATGTGCTTTTGCTGTACATGAGGTGCAATTCTTAGGATACCTGCTTTCATCTTCAGGTTTTCGTATGGATCCAGAGAAAGTCGGTGCTGTTCTGAACTGGGACCGACCTGAAAATCTGAAGGCTCTTATGCGATTTTTGGGGTTTACCAACTATTACCGAAAATTTATTAAGAACTATTCGACTATAGTTAAACCCTTAACTGACATGACTAAGAAAGGGACGGATGTCTCTGTGTGGTCTGATGCAGCGTTGCAAGCCTTCTCCGCTGTAAAGGAGTGCTTTTCTTCTGCCCCTATATTGGTGCAGCCAGATGTGTCACAACCTTTCATTGTGGAGGTTGACGCATCCGATGTGGGGGTAGGAGCTGTGTTATCACAGGGCCCGTCACCTGGTAAATGGCGCCCATGTGCTTTTTTTAAAAAAAAAACTCTCTGCGGCGGAGAGAAATTATGATGTGGGTAACAGAGAGTTACTGGCCATTAAGTTGGCTTTTGAGGAATGGCGTCATTGGTTGGAAGGGGCGATTCATCCAATCACGGTATTCACTGATCACAAAAATCTGGCTTACCTGGAGTCGGCTAGACGACTTAATCCGAGGCAGGCCAGATGGTCTTTGTTCTTCACCAGATTCAATTTCATTGTCACATACCATCCTGGGGTTAAGAATGTGAAGGTGGATGCCTTGTCACGTAGTTTTCCCGGGGGTGGTGATTTTGAAGATCCGAGCCCTATATTGTCTGAAGGAGTGGTGATATCCGCTCTTTACCCTGATCTTGAGGCTAAAGTGTTTGAGGCCCAGGGAGATGCGCCGGAGTCTTGCCCTCCTGGAAAGTTGTTCGTTCCTTCTGATTTGCGTCATAAGGTGTTTGAGGAGCATCATTCTTCTGTGCTTGCGGGACACCCTGGGAGTAAATCCACTGTCGACCTCATCTCTCGTAGATTCTGGTGGCCTGGGCTGGGTAAGTGTGTTGAGGAATATGTGTCGGCCTGTAGTGTCTGCGCACGCTCTAAGGTGACACATACTCGTCCCTCTGGACCCCTACTTCCATTACCCATCCCGTCCAGACCATGGACTCACCTATCCATGGACTTCATTACTGATCTGCCTGAGTCGTCTGGTAAGACAGTCATTCTGGTGGTTGTAGATCGTTTTAGTAAAATGGCGCACTTTATTGCATTACCCGGACTCCCCAATGCTAAAACTCTTGCTCAAGTGTTTGTTGACAACATTGTGAAACTTCATGGCATTCCCACTGACGTGGTCTCTGATCGTGGGACTCCGTTTGTGTCCAGATTCTGGAGGGCGTTCTGTACTCGGCTCGGGGTACAACTGTCTTTTTCCTCTGCCTTTCATCCCCAGACGAATGGACAGACTGAGCGTACCAATCAGAATCTAGAGACTTACTTGAGATGTTTTGTCTCTGAGAACCAGGAGGAGTGGTCCTCGTTTTTGTCTCTGGCTGAGTTTGCCATAAATAATCGCAGACAGGACTCCACTGGTAAGTCACCATTTTTTGGTGCATATGGCTTTCACCCGCAGTTTGGCACATTTTCTGGTTCTGATACTTCTGGTATTCCTGAGGAAGAACGTTTTTCGTCATCATTGTCTTCCATATGGCGAAAAATTCAAAATAACTTGATAAATATGGGTAACAAGTACAAAAGTGTGGCTGACAGGAGACGCATGAATGGTCCGGACCTAAATGTGGGTGATTCTGTGTGGCTGTCTACTAGGAACATTGTTGAAAGTTCCTTCTTGGAAGTTGGGTCCAAGATTTATTGGCCCATATAAGATCATGGCCATTATTAATCCTGTAGCATTTCGTCTTGAACTTCCTCAGGCCCTGAAAATCCATAATGTGTTTCACAGATCTTTGTTGAAGAGGTATGTTGAACTTCTGGAGCCATATCCCTTGCCACCCGTGCCTGTCTTGGTGGATGGTAATTTGGAATTTCAGATTGTCAAGATCATTGATTCTCGAGTTCTTCGTGGGACCCTTCAATATCTTGTTCATTGGAAGGGTTATGGTCCTGAGGAGAGGTCATGGGTACCGGCATTTGACGTGAATGCCAGTCGTTTGGTGACTTTTACAGGTGTCACCTTTTACAGGTGTCATCCTGATAAAGTTGGTCCTGGGTGCCCGGAGGTCACCCGTAAAAGGGGGGGTAATGTCACGAGTAGGCTTGCGTCTGGAATCAGACGTTCTGCGCGGCTTTCTAAGTGACATATTTGACAGGCTATTCCCTTTGTTTGGGTGCTGTTCACCACACCCCTTCCCCTCAGCTGTTGCCGCTTGGCAATTAGCTTTCTCCTATTTACCCCTTCCTCTCCCAGTATCCCTTGCGGTTTATATCTTCTGCTTACCTGGTTGAGAGTGGTGTGGATCTCGGCTGAGATCCAGTTTCTGAGTTATCTGCTTAAGTTAAGTTTCTTCTGTTCCTTTTGTTGTTTTCCTTTTGGAGTCTCCTGTTCCTCCTTACGCTTGGAGGAACGGGTTTACTCTCTTGTGTCACTAGACTGCAGGGTTTTCTAGGGTGCATTTAGATTAGGTTCCTGTGTATGAACTTTCCTACAACCCAGGATTGTTCATACTGGTAGTCAGCCAGGGCCTAGTCTCAGGGTCCCCTGCAGGAGGTGACCGGTTCCCTGGTTTTGTCTGTTCCCATCCCTAATATGCTCGGTGTGGCTTTTCCCCCCACACCAGAGCGTGACAGTGTCCCAGCGATAAGTGTGGGGCAGACTATGGCATTCTAACCTGATTACTGGACATTAATGATGTCTTTGCAAGTGTTCCTTCTCTGTGCTTTGGTCATCTTAATATATTAGATGTCACATTATCGACAGATGCTCTGTATACATGTAGGAGGATATAGATGTTTAGTAGGGATTCTCTGCATTCATGTGATGGGAATTGGAGTTGGCTGTGGTGGTTCAATGTTGATTTAGGCAATATGATGATAGGAGGAAGGATCTAGAACACGTGGTTCCCATGCCTTAGCATGGATATAACGTTCCCTGACTGTCGTTAGGGTGGGATCACATCGCGTTTCTGCCATCCGTTTGACGTATACTTTGAAAAAAGGATACAAAAGCGTAGCACACCACCACCTCTATAGTGAACAGATGCCAATGTAAGGCATCAGTCTGAGGCATCCATTAACGCATATGTTTTTTGTATACGCTAAACGGATGGCAAAGCATGATGTGAACCCAGCCTTAGGGGGAGTTTACTGCTGTGGGGAGAGTAGAATTTGTGACCTATGAGGAGAGAAGGAAGGAGAACTGAGAATGAGTAAGTTCAATTGGAAGAAGTCAGTGTTGTGGCAGCAAGGAGGCTATCAATGAGATGCCTAGATGCCGATGAGAAAAGGTCAACACAAGAGGCCAGGGCCAGGTATCTACGACGGAGATAACTGCCTGAGTGGAGAGGAGTTTAGAGGAAACCATCTATGGCCAATAATAAATTTTGTCAATTCGTTTGGGAAATGCTATTCCAGACAAAGATTTTCTCAGGGTCTACTCAGGAAAAAACTGACGGTTTTGCATGCAAGTTCAGTCAGTTTTGTCTTGCGTTCAGTGTTTCAGTTTTTATTGCAATCAGTTTTGATGCGTTTTTCACGCACTTGAAAAAAAACTTAGGATTTACAAACAACATCTCTTAACAACCATCAGTGAACAACACATTGCACCTGGACTGCATCTGTCTGGTTTTTCACTGAAGCCCCCATTTACTTCTATGGGGCCAAGGGCTGCATGAAAAACGCAGAATATAGAACATGCTGCATTTTTCATGCAACTGATGCGTGAAAAACAACCCTCAAGCACACAGACCCATTGAAAGAAATGGGTAAGGATTCAGAGCGGGTGCTCGCTCTTGTGAATGGGGCCTTACTGTGGTGAGAAGAAAATATTAGATAAAAAATCAGTTCAAAACTCAAAATTCAAAAGTTGTCTGTGAATCTTAAAGAGTCGTGATTTTCTTGATGGAGTGATGCAATGCTTTAGATTAAATCATACCTCCCACAAGAAGTCATCTGCTCTTCCTCTTAGGCCAAATGTACATACAGATTTTTTTAAAGGTGGCTCTAATAAAGGGTCAAATTCATTGATGGTTATTTCTGGATGTTGATTTCTATGATATTGCCCCTTTTTCTTTCGTTTTCTTCTATGGTTTTGTGTCAAATGTTTTGTACTCCTTTTTCTTTCTTTATTTTATTTGCAGTGCCCTCTCTATTTTTTTTTCTTTTATATACTTGCAAAAATAAGTAAGTGAACTTTTTGGAATTACCTGAATTTTCCATTGATGCAAATAAAATATGGTCTGATTGTTATCTAAGTCTTTTATTAAGCACATTGAGTAAATAGTCACAATGCGTGAAGAATCTGGTGAGCAATGAATACAAAATGAATTGAAACACCTTTCTATTGTTCCCTCAATAATAGCAATTAGTTCAGGCCCTGAACAGCAAAGCAGCCCCAAACCATAATGCTCCCTCCAGTTGGGATGAGGTTTTGGTGTTGGCTTGCATTGTTCTTTTTCCTCCAAAAAGCATGGTCTATTTACACTACCAAGTTTCACTTTTGTGTCATAAATTCATAGAACATTTTCTCAGGTGGTCTTCAACAGGACACCCAAAACTAGGGAGAGCAGCAAAAGTCCTAAATGTTCTTCATTTGTAGATAATTTATCTATGGACTAATGTACACCCAGGTGTTAGCAATGCTTTGTGTAGCCTTTTCCAGCATCATTTGTTTATATAACACATAGAAACAGTTTTTTTAAAAGTTGTTTGCATTGAGGTATTTTTCACACTAGCAAATCTTTCATGGAAATAACACATTTGTCAGTAACCAGGCTCTGTGTGCCTTAAACTGGATTTCTTTACTTAGATACTGATGGCTTACCCTTAGGATAGGTCATTAATATCAGACTAGTAATGGTCCAACACCCTACACCCCCACTAATTGGCTGTTTTGGGCATTCACCAACTCTGAAAAATATACAGTGTATGGAGGCTTCAGTACCATCATAAGACACCTTAGCTCCCTTTCACTTGAAGCTGCAGTACCGAGCATGGCCACTACAAAACCTTATGCTTCTGTCTGGATCTATTGTATATTTTTGGAATAAGCTGATTGGTGGGGGTGCCGAGTGTCGGACCCCCACCAATATGATATTGATGACCTATCCTGGGCTTGTCCACTCTTTTAACTGAAATATCTTCTGCCAGTTAGCTGTTGGAGACATCATTAACACAGAGATTCTCCTACTTTTTCTCGCTGCACTGTTGAAGAATTCCAGGAACTACTTTCATTCATGCTTATTTTTTGAGAAAAAAAAAGGGTATATGGGCAACATAAGAATTCATAAAAACATACATGTAGGCTATAGAGATGATATAAGCAGGCAGTGTAGGCCACTTTTACTTCAACCATTGGCTCTATTAGCTCTGTTGTTGTACTGCGTTTTATATGTTTATTGTAATATATCCTGTTCATGTGTACTGCTATTGCACTATATCTGTACTGTGAAACTGGTTGATGCACAGCCAGCTAACACTGAGAACAGGGGCGGACATACCGCCTGTGCAGCAGGTTCAGCTGCACAGGGGCCCAGAGAGGAAGGGGTCCCTTCCCAGTGTAAGCTGCGGTGTTTTTTTTTTTTTTTTATTGTTATATTTTTTCCCTCCCTTCCTGCCAGGGTAAGCTAGTCACCTTGGGGTGGAGGGGTGTGGGGGAAGGGGGGGCTGATTAGGACTACTCTGAATCTGCTGCCCCTTCTGCCTGTACTTCATAGTTGAAGGACCAGCGATGACATCATAGTCATGTGATCATTTCAACAGTGGAAGTGGTGATAGGACCTGTGATGAGGTCACCATCATGTGACCAGTGCAGAGAGAGGCAGCGCTTAGCAGTGGAGACCTGTGAGGCCATGAAAAGAATGTAAGTGCCAGAGACATGCTGGGAGATGTGGTTCTCCTCATTATACCTCCTCCCTGCTTAGTGGGAGGGAAATATGTTATTTAACTGGGACTGTATGTTAGAGGGGCTGAGGGGAGGGTGTTAGTTACATGGGACTGTATGTTATAGAAGATTGAGGGGAGATGACTGGTGCTATTTACATGGGACTGGATATTATAGAGGACTGGAGGGTAAGGAGTGATGTTGTTTACATAAGACTATGTGTTGGAGGGGCTGAAGGAGGAGGGTTTACGTTATTTACATGGGACTGTATCATACAGAAGACTGGAGTGGTGTTATTTACATGGGACTGCATGGTATAGAAGACTGTAGGGAGAGGATAGGCATTATAATTTATGGGGACACTACAGAGAAGATTATAACTCCAGGGGGTACTGCAGGGGGTATTATAATTACAGGGGGCACTGCAGGGAATATTATAAATACTGTGAGCAATGGTGGCGGGCATTACTACTGAAGGCTCCATAGGAATGCCTTATATCTATTAGCATACCTCCCAACTTTTGAAAAGAGGAAAGAGGGACACTATGTGCAGCGCGCGTAGCAAATTTTTGTACTAGGCCACGCCTCTAATGCCGCCCAAAAATAACGAAACACCTAATCCCACGACATGTCCTACTTTCTAACAGCCGCTATTCTTTGGCTGTTAAAGAAACAGCCATATGACCGGCCTCATAGACTTTAATTGGTTATAAAAATGGCCATCTGACGACTGTTAAGGCTCTTTCACACAAGCGGATGCCGTCCAATAATTCTGCAGCGTGTAGGAGAGCCAAGCCCCATTCTGGATAGAAGAGGCATGGAGCAGTAACATTTCCTACAAAATCACAGTGAGATAAAGTTGTCACTGTCATATTGTAGTAAAAAGATCACAGAGAGGCATGGAGTATTATTAATCATGTTACTGCTCCGTGCCTCTTCTATCCAGAACGGGGCTTGGCTCTCCTACACGCTGCGGAATTATTGGACGGCATCCGCTTGTGTGAAAGAACCCTTACTTAAAGGGTTTCTGTCATCAGAATTTAGCCTACAAAACCGAGTGTCATTTGCAAATCGCAAATGACACCTGATGACAGAAAGCCTTCTTTTATAGAAAACTGTACGGTAGTTTTTGTTAAAATAGCGTTTTTATAATATGCTAATTAGGCCCCCTAGCTGCAGTAGGCGTGAACCCTGCACCTAGGAGCGGCCATAATAACGCCCCTTACCCCTCCTCCCTTGCGTTGATTGACAGGGCCAGGCAGCCATCTCTTTCGTCTCCTGGCCCTGTACGATCGCGAACTCCCGCGCCTGCGCATTGTGATAAGCAATCCGCGCATGCGCATTGATGAAGCCGGGACCCGGGCGGCCGCCGGCTCTCAACGCGCGTGTGCAGATTGCTTATCGCAATGCGCAGGCGCGGGATTTCGCGATCGTACAGGGCCAGGAGACGAAAGAGATGGCTGCCCGGCCCGGTCAATCAACGCAAGGGAGGAGGGGTAAGGGGCGTTATTATGGCCGCTCCTAGGTGCAGGGTTCACGCCTACTGCACCTAGGGGGCCTAATTAGCATATTATAAAAACGCTATTTTAACAAAAACTACCATACAGTTTTCTATAAAAGAAGGCTTTCTGTCATCAGGTGTCATTTGCGATTTGCAAATGACACTCGGTTTTGTAGGCTAAATTCTGATGACAGAAACCCTTTAAACTGCCCTCACACTGCCTTATCATGTCCCTTTGCATATAGGTAGTGATGAGTGAACTTCTGTTTTTAAGTATGGCGTCCAAGGTTCGGGTTATCAGAGAATCCCGCTATGGATTCCGCTACCATGGACCATAATGGAATTCTATGACGGCATGCACTATGGCCAGCATAGACTTCTATTATAATAGAATGCAATACGGAATGCCTCTTATTGGCTTCCATGGTGCATGGCGTCATAGAATTCCATTATGGTTCGGGTTCCGATAACCCAAATCTTGGACGCTAAACTTAAAACACACATTCGCTCAACACTAAGTATAAACTCTGCCATATATATTACAGATATACACACGACACGACTGTTACAGATATATGTATATACAATCATACACTTACATGTATGCACACATTACACACACACACACATGTACACACATTACACTTACCATTCCTGCAGATGGCTGGACATCCCTGGTAATCAGCTATAGCAGCCTTGGGGGGTCCACAGGACACTGTCTGCAGGCTCTCCCCTCCCCCTCTGTCCGATTACTAGCAGTGTGATGCAGGCTCTGTGTGAACAGGAGTGAAGCCACATTGGGGGGGGTGGGGGCAGGGGGGTCTTATCAAACCCCAATCTTGTGTAAGCCACTTTGGCTATGTTGAAAGGACTGGGCCATGGGGGATGTGGGAAGGGGTGGGGGCAGTTACTACTCACATGGGGATGTGGGAAGGGGGGGCAGTTACTACTCACATGGGGGATATGGGAAGGGGGGGCAGTTACTACTTACATGGGGGATGTGTGAAGGGGCGGGGGGGTGTAGCAATATGTTATATGCTGTGTATGGCCTCTAGGGGTCTCACTACTTATATTGGTACAACTGTGTTATTGCAACTCGTTGGTTGGAGTGCTGAGAGGAGCCACATGTATAATGGCAGCTAAGATGTACTCCTAATAAAATGTCTTCTGATAACTACAGTGTCTGAGCATCTGGAGCAGGACTAACTAACAGAACATGGTGGCAGCTAGGCACAGGACCTCTGAATAGCAAGTCTGTTGTCTACAAATACAGATTGTGTGACACTAGAACGGTACAGAGAATCAGAAACTATAAGTACAGAGTCCCCATCATTCTGCGCTATGGAGAGTGGCATGAAACCCCCTCAGAGACTGGATGTCACTTCTTCCAATCACTCTCAGACATGGAGACACTGAAAGGAAGAGTTTACTCTGTATGTGGATCTGACAGTGGCACCCAGAGATGAGCAGAGGAAAGTAAAGCTGTTTTATTACTTAGTTGGGGAAAAAGGCAGAGAAATCGCCCAGACCCTGCTGACAGACAGCCTGGCACTGACAGACATACTGCAGGCATTTGATAAGCACTGTGACCCCAAAAAGAATGAGACAGTGGAGAGATACAAGTTTTTCTCAAGGAATCAGGAGGCTGGGGAAAGTGTGGACAGATATGTGACAGAGCTGAGGAGACTGTCTGCAACCTGTGGATTTGGGGACATTAGGGACTCCCTCATCAGAGACAGGATAGTGTGTGGCATCAGAGACACTCACCTCAGAGAAAGATTACTGAGGGAGGAAGAGCTGGCTTTGGAGAAATGTATACAAATCTGCAGGGCTTCTGAGCTGACTAAATATAGCCTGAAGATGATGGAGGGCACCAGTGATGCCTCAGTACATGCAGTATCTATGAAAGAGAGAGCAAGGTCCAGGCTCCCAGCCAGCTCAGTCCAGTGTAAATACTGTGGCAAAGGACATGAGAGAGACAAAGAGAAATGTCCAGCATATGGGGAGACCTGTAGGACTTGTGGCAAGATGAACCACTTCTCAGCTATGTGCAGAGTAAAAACCAGCAAACAGTACAAACAAGTCCACACAGTGACCCAGGACACAGACAGTGACAGCACAGCAGCTGCAGCCTACAACAGAGAATGTCAATGTAGTCAAACATCCAGTAGCCAATGATACAAAGCAGCTCTTTGCCATATTTATGGTGGATGAACAGCCCATAAGATTTTAGCTGGATTGTGGAGCAAGCTGCAGTGTCATTCCTTTTACACTGCTTAAAGGGATTCTGTCACCTAGTTTAAGCCTATAGAGCTGAGGACATGCGCTGCTAGATGGCCACTAGTCCGTCCACAATATACTTTTCTCATTGCTTTGTGTGTCTTTGTTTAGTCAAAAAAACGATTTTATTCATATGCTAATAGGGGTTATAAGGAGCCCAAGGGCCGGTTACCAATCTTCCTGGATCCCAGCCATGCCCACTGTGAAGGAGCCCAGCACCGCCCCGCATCCTCTCATCTCCTCCTTGCTCCCCCGACTTCACGCATTCAGAGCGCTGTCATCTCGCGCATGCGCAGTTCGTTCCCTGATGCTGATGCCAGCACAGGGAAGGAACAGTTTACCAGAACTCACAAGCGGCGTACTGCTTCCATTCATCTGCGCATGCGCCGTCACTTCCCTGAACCCGGAAGTGACGGCGTGTGCGCAGATGAATGGAAGCCCTTGCAGTGTTTGGCACTGCAAGCGCTATTGCGCATGCGCCGGCCCCGATCCTGCTGCGCACGGTCTAGCGCTGTCAGTCAATTTAAAGAGGGGCGTGCACTTAGGCATGGGGGAGAGCCTTGGGCCCGGGGGGGGCGGTGAAGAAGCGGTGCTCAGGAGGAAAGAGCCCGCCCCCCGGTGCTCCGAAGGCTCATTAGCATAATTTTTACACTTCACTTTTCTGCACAACCGCTGCGCTATACTCTGCAATATAGGTATGTGGATAATTGGCAAATTAAGGGCTTTTAACCTATGTATTAAAATACATAGGTTAAAACCTGGTGACAGAGCCTCTTTAAAGCAGTTCAGGCTATGGACTTAATAAAGGTGCAGTCCCAGACAGGATATCCCTGTATGTTGATGATTTGATGCTGTATCTTGCAAAACCAGAAGATTCTATACCTAGGGTGATGGAGATAATAGAAAAGTTCGGTAAATATTCAGGATTTTTAATAAATTGGAGCAAATCTGTGCTTCTACCATTAAAAGAGGAAGTTAATTTAAGGAAAAGTGAGATTAAGATAATAAATAAAGATCAAAGCTTCAAATACCTGGGTGTTGAGATATCCAGGGAAATAAAAGATTTTCATAAAAATAATACCAAACCATTAGTGAAAGAAGTAGAAAAGAAGATACAAATATGGGGGAGATTGAATCTTTCAAAAGGAGATAAGATAGCCTTGGTTAAAGGTGTTATAATGCCAAAATTTATATACCTCTTCTCTGCTTGTCCCATATGGTATGAAGAAAATCTGTTTAGGAAAATGAGAAGGATTTTTAATGGACTTACTTGGGGAAGACAGAAGATTAGAATAAAGCAGGAATACCTTACTCTAACTTGGGAAAAAGGGGGAATAAAGTTTTCAGATATTCAGGCTTATTATTTGGCGACTAAAATATGTTATTTAATGAAGTGGAAAAGTAATGTTTTTTTCCGCTATGTGGTTGATAAGTCAGAGGGGAGGTATACATCATTATTTCAAATGTTGGAATCGGGGCAAATGAGGAAATTTAATTGGAAACAAAATCCAGTAGTGAGGACAATTGAAAAAATTTGGCAACACTTAAAGGCCATGATAGGAGTAGATGCGGTATTAGAAGAAACACCGATTTGGTATAATCAAAAAATAGGAGAATTAAATAAACTGGGTGTTCTCAAGAATCTGAAAAATAAAGGTATAGATAAAATAGTGGATATATGGGGGGAGGGAAAAATAAGGGGCTGGGACGAACTACAGTCTAAGTATAATTTATAAAGAGGAGCATGGATAGAATATCATCAGTTGAGAAATGCCCTGAAAGGAGTTCAGAATATGACTGTGTATAAGACATACCTGCCCGATTTACTGAAATCAGTGATGAGCGGCAGTGAGAGGAGAAAAGCATTGTCATATGTTTATAGACAGATTATAGAGTGGAAACAGAGACAGGTAAAATTAAAAAGTTGTGAAAAATGGGAAAGTGAGTTGGGGGAAATAACTGAAGAACAATGGGAAAAAATATATAGGAATGTGAGGAGAGTATCCCCTAATCTGAATCATAAAATTGTGCAATTTAACATCATTAATAGATTGTATTATACTCCCAGCTTCTTGTTTAAAATTGGGAAGAGAACAAATGATTGCTGTCCCAAATGTGGCATTGGGGGAGCAGGATTTGTCCATATGTTGTGGGAATGCCCAAAAATAAGTGTTTTCTGGAGTGAAGTATTTGAAGAAATAAATGAAAACATTGAACATAGAGTAGAATTTACACCTCTAATAGCCATTTTAGGAGACGAACCAAGAGTAAAAATGCAAAAGAAACTAAAAAAGAGACTCAATAGGATGCTTTTTGGAGCATGTCTGTTGATAATGAGAAATTGGCTAGCTCCTCACGCTCCAAGTCATTCTGCATGGATGAATTTGATGAAGGTGTATGAGGAGGTAGATTAGGTAAATTTTTTTTTTTTTTGTTACTCTTCCTCCGGTGGGTTGGGAATTGTGGGTTGGGGGAGGGATCTCACAAGGGGTTATAATAAATTATTACTGTTATGTATAGTGTATGGATATGTATATGTTATACGTATTTATTTTTGTAATAATTTGTATAAGAAAAACAAATAAAATTTAAAAATACCCAAATAAGGGTGCAGATCCATAACATCATGGCGCTGGAAGTTTCTGAGAATACTCAAAATCCTAAACAAAAGACAGAATGCAGTTTGTATTTTCAGAACATAAAAACAGAGTATGCTGATTTATTTGAAGGTGATGGGTGTCTGGAAGGTAAATACAAATTAGAAATGGATCATACAATACAGCCTACAAGAAGAGTACCTGTCGCCTTAATGCAACCACTTAAAGAGGAACTGCAGGATTTGCACAGCAGAGGCATGATAGCACCAGTATAGGAAAGCACAGACTGGATAAGTAGTTTGGTGGTAGTGAAAAAACCATCAGGCAAGTTAAGAATATGCATTGATCCTAAGCCACTGAACAAGGCTCTTAAAAGAAATCACTATCCAATGCCTACAATAGAAGACATTCTCCCAGATCTCTCAAAGGCTAAAATATTTTCGGTATATGACATGAAAAATAGGTTCTGGCATGTGGAACTGGATAAAGAAACAAGTTTATTGACAGCATTTTCTGTGGATGCTATAAGTGGCTGAGAATGCCCATGGGATTAAGATCGGCTCCAGAAGTGTTCCAACAAAAATTGATACAAGCTTTGGAAGGACTGTCTGGAGTAAAAATAATAGCAGACAATATACTACTAGTTGGAGAAGGTGATGATCTAGAATCAGCAACAAAGGATTACAATAAAAAGATGATACAATTCTTGGACAGATGTAGAAAAAAACAAATCAAACTGAACCTGGAAAAATTCAAACTAAAATTGACAGAAGTACCATATATTGGACATCTTCTAACTTCAAATGGTGTTAAAGTGGATCCAGAGAAGGTGAGGGCAATACAGGACATGCCTACACCTACAGATGTACATGAAGTTCAACGATTCCTGGGCATAGTGAATTATCTTTCTAAATTTTGCAAGCATTTATCAGACATGTGTGAGCCACTGAGGCAGCTAACTCACAAAGACATACTCTGGGAATGGACAGAAAGCCATGAAACTGCTTTTCAGTCAGTGAAAAATGCTATTGCAGACACAGCAACCCTAAAATATTTTGATCCAGATCAGGCAGTGGTAGTACAATGTGATGCCTCAGAAACAGGCCTTGGAGCCACACTAATGCAGAATAAACAGCCAATCACATATGCAAGCAGAGCTTTAACTCTAACAGAGCAAGGATATGCTCAAATCGAGAAGGAACTACTAGCTGTAGTATTTGGGTTGGAGAAAGTCCACCAGTACACCTACGGTTGACAAGTAGTGGTGCATTTGGATCACAAGCCTTTAGAAAGCATTACAAAAAAGCCACTACTGAATGCCCCAAAAAGACTTCAGCGTATGCTTTTAAGGCTTCAGAAATATGATTTTAACATTTGTTACTGTCCAGGGAAGGATTTACTGGTTGCAGCATGGAATCATCTTTAAAGGAGAAAGGGTTGTTATACCAGAATCCCTCAGAGACATAATAGAAAGATTACACTCTACTCTCTTAGGTGTAGAAGGATGTCTACATCGTGCACGAGAATATGTTTACTGGCCTGGAATGAATGACCACATAAAAAACTTTATAGCACAGTGTGAAATATGTGCATCGTGCAATGATAAGCAACCAAAAGAGACATTGCAACCACATACAATTCCAAATAGACCATGGTCAAAAGTAGGAACAGATCTGTTCACGTGGAAGGACAAAGAATATCTGGTAACTGTGGACTATTTTTCCAACTTCTGGGAGATAGACTACTTACAGGACACAAGGGCAAAAAACAGTAATTAAAAAACTCAAGGCCCATTTTGCCAGGTATGGCATTCCTGATATTGTGTTCTCTGACAACGCTGCTCAATTTACATCTGAAGAGTTCAAAAATTTCAGGGAGAGGTGGGAATTTGAGCACCAGACATCATCTCCAGGATATCCTCAGAGTAATGGTAAAGCAGAGTCAGCAGTAAAAACAGCCAAAAGACTCATGTAGAAAGCAAAACAGGCAGGTATAGAGATATACCTGTCTATACTGGACCACAGAAACACACCCACACAAGGCCTAGACACCAGTCCAGCACAGTGGCTTATGATTAGACGTATAAGGACTCTCTTACCAACTGCAAGTCAACTACTAAAGCCAAAGAATGTGAAAGCCAAACTGAAGAAGATTCAAGATAGACAAGCTTTTTATTACAATAAATCTGCAAAAGATCCGCCTGTTCTCCAGAGCAATGAAAATGTACGGATTCAGCAAATAAGGAAATATGACAAACACTGGCAAAAGGCGAAGGTCGTCCAGAAACTGGGACCACGGTCCTATAAAATTGTAACAGAGGAAGGAAGAAGATTGAGGAGAAATCAGAGACATCTGAGAAAAACAAGAAAGAGATGATACAGGGCATTTGGAACAGTATATGGACACTCAAGGCAATGAGACTATGAATACCGGCAACAAAGAAATAGAGACTGCTGAGGAGCATAGGGAGGTCTCGGGTCAGAGACAGCCAGCCCCAGAAAACAGACTGCCAGAATCAGAAGAACACCAAGATTTGTGTGAAGAAACCTCATATGTTACGTGGGCTGGCAGAACAATCAGGTAGCCAGCTCACCTCAAGGATTATATCTAACTTATAAGCTATGTTATACTTGTTCATGTTCACCATTTTGCGTTTGGTATATTTCATTGTTCTTTCATTTAACCCCTTCCCGACCGCCGCCGTACATGTACGGCGCGCGGGCGGTGCGGGGACATGACGCCCGCTCGCGGGTGCGGCGGGCGTCATGGCCGGCAAGTCTCTGCTGTTTCTAACAGCAGAGACTTGCCGCATCTTACCTCCGTCTTCGGAGACTTCCAGGGCCTTCTGATGCCGTGATCACACGTGATCACGGCATCAGGATGCGTCTGAACCCGGAAGCCCACGCTTCCGGGTGGTGTACAGACGCCCCGATTGGCCAATCGGGGTGTCTGTACACCATATGAAAACTGTAATCCTCGCTGGTGAGGATTACAGTTTTCAAACTGCAATTCTTATTCTGGCCACTAGATGGCAGGCCAGGATAAGAAATGAGCAATTCATGGTTTTAACTGCATCTAGTAAATCCATGATTGCTCATAAAGAAAAAAAACAAAACACAATAGATCAGATGATATTTGAGCTTTAAAATAATCACAGAAAAATTAAAAAAAAATGTTAAAAAATATATAAAAAATAAAAAAGATATAAAAGTTCAAATCACCCCCCTTTCCGTATAAGTAAAAAATAAATACCTAAATAACAATAAATATAGACATCATGGGTATCACCGTGACCGAAAACGCCCGTACTTTTAAAATATAAAAAAAAAATTTCAATACGGCGAATTGTGTGGCGGAAAAAAGCGTCCAAATGGCGATTCGCAGTTTTTTGTCCCTTTTTTTTTCTAAAAAAAATTAAATAAAAAGTGATCAAAAAGTCATACACACCCCAGAATGGTATCAATAAAAACTTCAGACCGCCCCGCAAAAAATGAGCCCCCATACAGCTCTGTACACATAAATACCAAAAAGTTATAGGGGTCAATATATGACAAGGAAAAAAAAAAAAAAAAAGGGCAACTTTCTAATTATTTTATCACCATCTAAACGCAGGAAAAACTATACATATTAGGTATTGCCGGATTCGTACTGACCAGTAGAATGAAAGTAACGGATCAGTTTTAATGCACATCGAATGCTGTAAATAAGAAACCCGTAGAACTGTAGCGGAATAGCGTTTTCTTTGCAATTTCACCCGGTTTGGAATTTTTTTCCCGCTTCCCACTACACCGTATGCAATATTAAATGGTGGCGTTGGAAAGTACAACTTGTCCCGCAAACAACAAGCCCTCATACAGCTATGTGAACAGAAAAATAAAAGAGTTATGGCTGTTTGAAGGCAGGGAGCACAAAACGAAAATGCAGAACCGAAAAAAGCTCCGGTCGTGAAAGGGTTAAAAGGGAAAGGATGTAGCAATATGTTATATGCTGTGTATGGCCTCTAGAGGTCTCACTACTTATATTGGTACAACTGTGTTATTGCAACTCGTTGATTGGAGTGTTGAGAGGAGCCATATGTATAATGGCAGCTAAGATGTACTCCTAATAAAATGTCTGCTGATAACTACAGTGTCTAAGCATCTGGAGCAGGACCAACTAACAGAACAGGGGGGAAGTTACTACTTACTGTACATGGGAAAGTGTGAAGGGGTGGGGGGGGCAGTTACTACTTACATGGGGATATGGAAAGAGGTGGGTGGCAGTTACTACTTACATGGGGATGTGGGAAGGGGTGGGGGGGCAGTTACTACTTACTGTACATGGGAAAGTGTGAAGGGGTGGGGGGGGGGCAGTTACTACTTACATGGGGATATGGGAAGAGGTAGGTGGCAGTTACTACTTACATGGGGATGTGGGAAGGGGTGGGGGGCAGTTACTACTTACATAGGGATGTGGGAAGGGGTGGGGGGACAGTTACTACTTACATGGGGATGTGGGAAGGGGGGCAGTTACTACTTACATGGGGATGTGGGAAGGGGTGGGGGGCAGTTACTACTTACTGTACATGGGAAAGTGTGAAGGGGTGGGGGGGCAGTTACTACTTACATGGGGATATGGGAAGAGGTGGGTGGCAGTTACTACTTACATGGGGATGTGGGAAGGGGTGGGGGCAGTTACTACTTACATGGGGATGTGGGAAGGGGTGGGGGCAGTTACTACTTACATGGGGATGTGGGAAGGGGGGCAGTTACTACTTACATGGGGATGTGGGAAGGGGTGGGGGGCAGTTACTACTTACATGGGGATGTGGGAAGGGGGGCAGTTACTACTTACATGGGGATGTGGGAAGGGGGGCTGTTACTACTTACATGGGGATGTGGGAAGGGGTGGGGGCAGTTACTACTTACATGGGGATGTGGGAAGGGGTGGGGGCAGTTACTACTTACATGGGAATGTGGGAAGGGGTGGGGGGCAGTTACTACTTACATGGGGATATGGGAAGGGGTGGGGGGCAGTTATTACTCACATGGGGGATGTGGGAAGGGGTTGGGGGGTGCAGTTACACTTATAGCCAGCAGCCATCTCACAGCTCCACACTCCACATGAGGAGACTGGTGGGCGGAGCCTCTGTTGGGAGCAGAAGAACAGGCTGAAGAGGATCGCAGCAAACAGGAGTGAGTGGGGGTTGGGCTCCGTTCTAGCCCCACTTGCTAGAAGAGGAGTCAATATACACAGCATCCAGCTAGTTCCTGCTCTCTGCCCTTCTGCTGAACACCACTGATGACAGGATCATAGGTCAGCCCAGCTGGGTCAGCGCTGTGGAGGAGGGCAGAGAGCAGGAACTAAGAAGCCTGCCCTGGTGTCTGTGCAGTGCGGAGGCAGTGATAGCACAGACAGGGAACAGTTCAGGGCAGGGCCGCCCACCCGCTCCTCAGAGCAGCGGATGGCACACCTGTACATACTGAACGGGGCCACCGTAGTATGTGGGCGTTCGGGTCGGCGTTGGGCCCCCCAGGAATTCTGGGCCCGGGGTTGCTAACCTGAAAGCCCCTATGTTAATCCGCCATCGCCATCAGCTGTCTCTACCTCCTATAGAAGCAGCGACAGCTGAAAGCTGGACATACCTCCCCCGCCCGGGACAGCGGCACAGCCACTGAAATCCGGGACTGTCCCACTGGATCCGGGACGGTTGGGAGGTATGTATTAGGGGTGCCTTATTAGAACTGAGGGCACTGTAGGGGTACTATAGGGGGGCTTCCACTTAGCAGTGAGCCTGGTGACGTCACTGCCCTAGCCTGTATAGCCATCCATCAGGGCCGGTGACGTCACCGGGAACACTGCTAGGGCTGTAAACAGAACAGTGCAGGCCAAGGGAGAGCATCAGAGTATGCAATGTCAGAGGGGCTGAGTAGGGGGAGAAGGGGATATGTCCGGGTTCAGCTCTGAATCTGGATAACTGCTTTAAAGGGCATCTGTCAGCAGATTTGTACCTATGACACTGGCTGACCTGTTACATGTGCACTTGGCAGCTGAAGGCATCTGTGTTAGTCCCATGTTCATATGTGCCCGTTTTTATATATGCAAATGAGCCTCCAGGAGCAACGGGGGCATTACTGTTACACCTAGAGGCTCTGGTTTCTTTGCAACTGCCGCTCCCTGTCTACTTTGACAGGGCCTGGCAGTGAAAATGTCATCACACCGGGCCATGTCAAAGTGCAGAGGGTGTGGAAGTTACAGAGAGAGCACAGCCTATAAAATCATTTTTCTCAGCAATGCGGACACATATGAACATGGGACCAACACAGATGTCTTTAGCTGCCAAGCACACATGCAACAGTTCAACTTTTAATTGTGCAAGCATACGAGGGAGTCCTGAGGGATAGCTGAAGGCCTAGGGAGCATTTTACCATTAGCTATCTAAAAAATATGGGCTTCAGTGCGGGGAGGAAGCTGGCACTAAAGTGCCTAGGGCAGCACAAAATCTAAATATGGCCCTGGCTCCACAGCAGCAGTAGGATGTAGTGTCACATATCACACTGCTACTGTGAAAAAGGGGACATATCTGGACATAGCTACTTTGAAGGGGGTACAGTGTGGGCATTACTACTATGTGCAGGTAAAGAGGGAATAATGACTATGTGGAGGCATTAAGGGGACTGGGTGTGTATAGTTATGCTTTGGGCGGAGTTAGAGGCGAGACCTAGTATGAAAAAAATATATTTACATATTGTAAACATATTGACCCATATTAACAGGATGTTTTTTATTTGCACGTATATGTTTATATTTGTATGTGTGGTTTGGGGGAGGGGGGGCCAGGTAGATTCCTTGCACAGGGGCCCTCTGCTGGCTGTGTCCGCCCCTGACTGAGAGACTTTGTGACTTTCTATCTATGCACTGAGAAGTTAGAAATCTTCCATAGTTACTTTAACCCCTTAATGACCGGGCCATTTTGCACCTTCGTGACCAGACTGATTTTTGCTAATCTGACATGTGTCAGTTTATGTGGTAATAACTTTGGAACGCTTTTACTTATCCAGGCCTTTCTGAGATTGTTTTCTCGTCACATATTGTGCTTCACGACAGTAGTAAATTTGTGGCAAAATATTTCATTTTTATTTATAAAAAAATAGCAAATTTACAAAAAATTTGGAAAAATTAGCAAATTTACAAATTTCAATTTCTCTACTTTCAAAATAAATAGTAATACCTCCAAAAATAGTTATTATTTTACATTCCCCATATGTCTATTTTATGTTGGCATCATTTTATAAATGTCATTTTACTTTTTTAGGACGTTAGAGGGCTTAGAGGTTTAGAAGCCATTTTTCAAATTTTCACCAAATTTTCCAAAACCATTTTTCTTAAGCACCAGTTCAGATGTAAAGTGATTTTGAGTGGCTTACATAATGAAACCCCCCATAAATGACCCCATTTTAGAAACTACACCCCTCAAATTATAAAAAACTGCTGTTACAAACTTTGTTAACCCTTGAGGTGTTCCACAAGAATTAAAGGAAAATGGAGGTGAAATTTCAAAATTTCACTTTTTTGGTAGATTATTGATGTTAATAATTTTTTTCTTGAAACACAGCAAGGGTTAACAGCAAACTAAACCTCAATATACATTACTCTGATTCTGCAGTTTACAGAAATACCCCATATGTGGTGGTAAACGTCTCTATGGGTTTGTGGCAGTGGTCAGAAGGAAAGGAGTGCCATATGGATTTTGGAGGCAGATTTTGCTAAAATAGTTTGTAGGCACCATTTTGTAATTGAGAGACCCTGACGTACCCCTACAGTGGAAACCCTCAAAAAGTGACCCCATTTTGGAAACTACACCCTTCAACGAATATATTAAGGGGTACTGGCCACTTTGACCCCCTAAGCGTTTTACGGAATTTGGAAACACTTGGCTGTGAAAATGAAAAGTTTCATTTCTTCCAATAAAATGTTGCTATAGCCCCAATTTCTTTTATTTGCATAAGGGGTAACAGGAGAAAAGCACCCCATAATATGTTACCCATTTTCTCCTGAATACGGCAACACTGCTGTGGTAAACTGCTGTGGGGGCACATGGCAGGAGTCAGAACAGAAGGAGCGCCATATGGATTTTACAACACAGATTTTGATGGATTGGTTTGCGGGAGCCATTGATTTTTATTTTTTTGAGCTATTGTCTTATGTAGGGGCTCATTTTTTGCAGGATGAGGTGAGGTTTTCATTGGTACCATTTTGGGGTAAATACGCCTTTTTGATCGCTTGGTATTACTCTTTTTGTGAGTCAAGGTGAAAAAAATAGCTGTTTTGGCATAGTTTTTTTTAGCATTTTTTTTACAGCATTCACCTGAGGGGGCAAGTCATGTGATATTTTTATAGAGCAGGTTGTTACGAACGCGGCGATACCATGTCTAACATTTTTATTATTGTTAAGTTTTACACATTAGATGCATTTTTGAACAGAATAAAATCTTTTTTGTGTTGCTATTTTCTGAGAGCCATATTTTTTTTATTTTTTGGGCGATTGTCTCAGGTAGGGTATTATTTTTGCAGGACAAGATGACGGTTTGATTGGTACCAATTTGGGTTAAATACACCTTTTTGATTGCCTGCTATTACACTTTTTGTGAGGGAAGAGGGAAAAAATGACTATTTTGGCACAGTTTTTAAAAAAAAAATTTTACAGCATTCGCCTGGGGGGGCCATCTCATGTAATATTTTTATAGAGCAGGTTGTTACGGACGTGGCGATACCCAATATGTCTAACATTTTTATTTTTGGAAAGTTTTACACATTAGATGCATTTTTGAACAGAATAAAATGTTTTTTTTTGTGTTGCTATTTTCTGAGAGCCATATTTTTTTTTATTTTTCGGGCGATTGTCTCAGGTAGGGTATCATTTTTGCAGGACAAGATGACGGTTTGATTGGTACCAATTTGGGTTAAATACACCTTTTTGATCGCCTGCTATTACACTTTTTGTAAGGGAAGAGGGGAAAAAATGGCTAATTTGGCATAGTTTTTTATTTTTTTTTTTTACAGCATTCGCCTGGGGGGCCATCTCATGTAATATTTTTATAGAGCAGGTTGTTACAGACGTGGCGATACCCAATATGTCTAACATTTTTATTTTTGGAAAGTTTTACACATTAGATGCATTTGTGAACAGAATAAAATCTTTTTTTGTGTTGCTATTTTCTGAGAGCCATATTTTTTTTATTTTTCAGGCGATTGTCTTAGTTAGGGTCTCATTTTTTGCGGGACAAGATGGCGGTTTGATTGGTACCATTTTGGGGTACATACGCTTTTTTGATCGCCTGCTATTACACTTTTTGTAAGGGAAGGTGACCAAAAAATGTCTGTTTTGGCACAGGACGCGGCGATACCTAATATGTATACCTTTCCTTTTTTTACAATTTTTTTAACTTTTTTGGGGGAAATGGCAGTTTTTTTTAACTTTTATTATTATTTTTTTTTTAACTTTATTTTTTAACTTTTTTTACCACTTTATTTAACTTTTTTACCCTTTACAATGCATTACAATACTTTTGTATTGTAATGCATTGGCTGTAAGTGTAATACACTTACAGCCTGCTTCCTGTGCGATCCAGGGGGCTGGATCGCACAGGCTCGCAGGGATAGCAGCCACGATGCCTAAGGAAGGCATCGGGCTGCTATCTAAGCCATCGGGTCCCCGTCACAGCAGCGCGGGGACCCGATGGCCCCGCTCGCCATCCTGAATAGATTGCACACCATGCCGCACGCCTCATGTGCCGCGGTCAGCGCTGACCGTGGCACATGAAGGGTTAATGCGCTGGCATCGGTGTTTTCACCGATGCTGGCGCATTCAGCAGGGGTCCGGCTACTGGGCACAGCCGGACCCCCGCCGCTGGTCCGTCCGGGGGCTCCCTGACACCCCTTTTCTGCAGCGCTGTCTTTAGACGGCGCTACAGATTGGGGACTCGCGCCGCCCGCCGTCTAAAGACAGTGGGCGGTCGGCATCGGGTTAAGGGACTGTGCAATGTTTAGATGGAAAAAAAACAGACATGCTGACCTTTTGACTGTCTAGTTTAGCTCTGTTTACATCTGAAGACTTGTTTATGTCTGGAAAACTGCTTAGTCATTCCCATAGACTTGTATAGTGACACTTTCACACTTTCTCATGGAACAACGCTATTTTAGAATTTTGTAACAGATACAGAACAACGTTTGATGGTTGGACTATGGATAAAGGAATTGGTAGAAGGAATAATTATTTTCTTACAAATATAAATGGCCTAAAGTTGACCGCAAAATGCACATTTTTGTCTGAGGAGGTGGTCTCTTCAGGATGTGAACAATGTCCCAACCTGGTCAGTATGATTTTCTCTTGACACTAATGCATGTATACATTACTCTGCATTGCAGTTGATGCTGATGTTTGCTCATCTCTATTTCTGCATTGGTTTCTGACTCCCATTTGGGATAATCTTTTGTATTTTTGGCAATATATTTATATATGGCTTATGCTAAACTGTGACCACCATCTTGATCGATTTTATGTTCTTTACAGTGTTTTGGGGCTGTAATAGCTGTCACTATGAATTAACCCTTACAGTACCGGCGCCGTACATGTACGGCGCTGGTACGATGCGGGCACATGGCGCCCGCTCGCGGGTGCGGCGGGCGTCATGGCCGGCAAGTCTCTGCTGTTTCTAACAGCAGAGACTTGCCGCTACCTACTGTATCGGCGGCGTCTTCCGGGGTGACTAGATGCCGTGATCACACGTGATCACGGCATCTAGTTGCGTCTAAACCCGGAAGCGTTCGCTTCCGGGTGGTGTACAGACACCCCGTGTGGCCAATCGGGGTGTCTGTACACCATATGAAAACTGTAATCCTCGCTGGTGAGGATTACAGTTTTCAAAGTGCAATTCTTATTCTGGCCACTAGATGGCAGGCCAGGATAAGAAATGAGCAATTGATGGATTTAACTGCCTCTAGTAAATCCATAATTGCTCATAAAGAAAATTAAAAAGCCACAATATATAAGCTCATATTTGAGCATTCAAATAGTAAAGAAAAAATTTAAAAAAAATGTTAAAAAATATATAAAAAAATAAAAAAGATATAAAAGTTCAAATCACCCCCCTTTCCGTATAAGTAAAAAATAAATACCTAAATAACACTAAATATAGACATCATGGGTATCACCGTGACCGAAAACGCCCATACTTTTAAAATATAAAAAAAAAATCCAATACGGCGAATTGTGTGGCGGAAAAAAGCGTCCAAATGGCGATTTGCCGTTTTTTGTCGCTTTTTTTTTCTAAAAAAAATTAAATAAAAAGTGATCAAAAAGTCATACACACCCCAGAATGGTATTAATAAAATCTTCAGATTGTCCCGCAAAAAATGAGCCCCCATACAGCTCTGTACACATAAGTACCAAAAAGTTATAGGGGTCAAGATATGACAAGGAAAAAAAAAAAAAAAAGGGCAACTTTCTAATTTTTTTTCACTATCAAACCGCAGGAAAAACTATACATATTAGGTATTGCCGGATTCGTACTGACCAGTAGAATGAAAATAACGGGTCAGTTTTAATGCACATCGAACACTGTAAATAAGAAACCCGTAGAACTGTAGCGGAATAGCGGTTTTTTTGCAATTTCACCTGATTTGGAATTTTTTTCCTGCTTCCCACTACACCGTATGCAATATTAAATGGTGGCGTTGGAAAGTACAACTTGTCCCGCAAAAAACAAGCCCTCATACAGCTATGTGAACAGAAAAATAAAAGAGTTATGGCTGTTTGAAGGCAGGGAGCGCAAAACGAAAATGCATGACCGAAAAAACCTCCGGTACTGAAAGGGTTAATAAAGCCATTGTCATTATTTGCACAGTGGTGTTTGCATTATTTCCATTGTATGCTCTGGATAGGTGTTTCTGCTATATTTGGCATGTGGTCATATTATTCTTTAGGGAACAGATTTGTTTGTAGATATTAATAATCCCATAATATACAATAAAATTATATGATGTCATTTATCAAACTGGTATAAAGTAGAACTAACTTGGTTGCCCATAGCAACCAATCAGATTCCACCTTTCACTTTCCAAAGGAGCTGTCAAAAATTAAAGGTGGGATCTGATCTGGTTGCTATGGGCAACTAAGCCAGTTCTAATTTACACCAGTTTGATAAATGACTCCAATAATGCTTACAACCACCATATAGTGATATATATCAATATCATAAAGTGACCATGTAATAGTTCCCAACAGTGCACATAATAATACATAAGTACTTTGCAGTCACTATCATTTCTGACTACATAACATTAAAAGGGTTATGTCATGATTGATTTTAAAAATGAAAACCAGACATCATATATTACATGACAACCTCTTTCTAACAAAGCTAGAACCAGCCCTGTACCTCACATGGATCCAGATATCTCCTCATACATTGCTCCGCTTGTTCCACTAGATTTATTTCAGGCTGGCAGCTCAGTGGGGGTGTTCTTTCTTGGAGGGTGTATTCTTTCTACTGCCGCTCTTTTCCTGAAGATATGGCTGGTGACAGTTAAAGACAGAGGCGTTGCTAGGGTCTCAAAAGATCCGGGGCCCAAGCCCCAATGAATATGGCCCTCAGTCGCGCCCCCCGCCCCCCCCCCCCCCCCCCGGCATACAATCCCCCACAGTCACACCCCCCGGCATAAAAACCCCCACAGTCACCCCCCCAGCCGGGGCCGGTTTTAGACAAAATGTGGCTCTGGGCAAAATCAAAAGTGGGGCCAAAAATTTTGTAATAATGCGCTAACAACACAGTTACTGTATTTTTCGCTTTATAAGACACACCACAGATTTTAGAGTAGCAAAATAAGAAAAAAATATTTTTCATCAGACCTCAGATCACCTTTTCCGACCCCATCAGACCTCAGATCAGCCCACTCAGCCCCCATCAGACCTCAGATCAGCCCACTCAGCCCCCATCAGACCTCAGATCAGCCCACTCAGCCCCCATCAGACCTCAAATCAGCCCCCATCAGACCTCAGATCAGCCCACTCAGCCCCCATCAGACCTCAGATCAGCCCACTCAGCCCCCATCAGACCTTAAATCAGCCCACTCAGCCCCCATCATACCTTAAATCAGCCCCCATTAGACCTCAGATCAGCCCACTCAGCCCCCATCAGACCTCAGATCAGCCCACTCAGCCCCCATCAGACCTTAAATCAGCCCACTCAGCCCCCATCAGACCTCAAATCAGCCCCCATCAGCCCCCATATGAGCCCACTCAACCCCCATATGCAGCGTCAGGTCATTGTGCGCATACTACGTCCTGACGCGGGATTTCTCTTCAGGCGCGCTTTCCACCAGCGAAGATTGGTGAAAGCACCCTGTTCTGTAAATAAGCCTCAGCCTGTACCAGGCTTCCAGGTTCATTGTTAGTATATCCCAGTTCAGGCCACTAGGTGGCAGCAGTGAACTGTGATATAATGATTTCAATACAGACTAATGGAGCAATTTACATCTGATGATTGTAAGTTGTGGTCCACTTAGGGGACTTAAAAAGTAAAAAAAATAAAAAAAAAGTTTTGAAAATATTTAAAAAAACGTAAAATCACCCCATTCTCCACACAAAAAAAGAACAAAATGGCATTATAGGCATGCAAAAACACCCATACTTTTAAAATATTGAAAAAAAGTTCGCCTATATGGTGTAATAGAACACTTTATCTCCCAAGAAAATTGAATAAAAAGTAATAAACACACCCCAAAATGACAGGCTATGTACTTAAGCTTTATTTTCAAAATTTGAAGGATTTGTACTTGTGTATGTACTTAAGCTTTATTTTCAAAATTTGAAGGATTTGGGCTCACAACCTACTACAGTACAGGCAAGTACCTTAACCACTGGGCTATTGAGCTCAGTGTTAAGTCAATGGTGATAAACCTCATAGAGGTTTCTCTGATATTGAAAAACCTCCTAAGAGGTTCTCTTGCATTATACAAGAGAACTTCTATGAGGTTTTTCATCATTGGCTTAACACTGAGCTCCATAGTCCAGTGGTTAAGGTACTTGCCTGTAATGTAGAAGGTTGTGAGTTCAAATCCCCACATGAGTGTTTTAAAATTATAGTCTAAACTAGACTTATAAATATACAGGGTGTTCCCAAGCATAGTGGGAATACCCCTTTCACAGTTCATAACACTAACTCCATATATGGACATATATGGAGTCAAAGCAGGGACTCCTAACCTGGGAAATTCCCCACTCTGGAGTCCAGACTGAAGCAGGGGGCCCCCTTAGAGGATCGGTTCCCACTGCAGCTGTCTCCACCAGTCCCGAGGTTCGGGGCAGTGGTAGATTGATTCGGGGCCCTGGCCCCGGATAAAAAGCCCTAGCGACGCCCCTGGTTAAAGATATAAAATGATCGCGTGCGACCACCAGTGAGGTGGACAGATAAATAAAGGAAAAGAACAAACGGCAGGTGGCGATATACAGGTACATTATATTGAATAACTCATGAAATTACAAAAGTATTCAGATCCAGGTGCTGGTTTGAAAAATGTAGAATATTTTTTGTGGGGCAACCCATTTAACATACTTCAGCCATGTGACATGCAATGTATGGTTATGTATAAACATAGCGTAAATTCCCATTCAGGAGGTGATAATATTCTAATAAGGAATATTTTTTCTAGTGTATATTAAAGTAGCATTAGAATGCTTTTATGCAGCTGAGGTTTATGGCCCCAAACCTGTCCGTATCAAACCTTACAGGGAATCCAAGACATATCTCCAATGGCATTGGATACATGTGCAAAGTGAAGATGAAGCCTTCACTTTACTGTGCATGCATCTGATGTGTCATTGTTTCCTGGGCTCATATCCCAGTAAATTAGATCTGCATTTACTACACTTTGCAGGGCCAGAAGGTTTGGGATCCTGAACCCCAGCTGCATAGCAGTATGCTGGTGATTTAGTCGCCCCAAACCAGGTTTCCTTTAAAGTGGAAAAATAACTTAGATAGCTGTCAGCTGGGAAGAACTGAAGGACAGGAAATGCTGAAATCCAAAATGGCCAATCCTTCTTTCCCCCATTGAGGGAGAGTCAGGACACCACATATACCTTTGATGATCAGCTGGTCCCACCCAAATTATTGGGTTTGACCAATGGTCATCTAATGTACAATTGCACAACTTCATATTTGTCATACAGCATACCTCCCTTTTTGGACGTTCAAAGAGGGGCACTTATGGTTCATTGTCTGAAAGATACATTTTTCTGCATATTTATACACTTCAATAGTTTTCTCTTGCGAAATAGCGCACAAATAATCTCAATATAGAAATTTCTAAAATCCCAACTGCATTAAATAATGAAATAATATACAAGATGGGCTCTAATATACAGAGAGGAACCAGAGAAACAATTTCTGGGTCAATATTGTTAGACCCCATTCACAAAACCGTATGTATTCCGTGATCTATATAAAAACGGAACGGAAGACATACGGAAAGTCTTCCGTAGTGTTCCGCATTTTTGCGGACCCATTGACTTTAATGGGGCTACGGACATGATTTTGCGGCCAAGTATAGGACATGTTTCATTTTTTTTTGCGGGAGAACTTCCGTAATATACGGATGCGGAATGCACAAAAAAATGAATGGGTCCGTATGGTTCCGCATCTTATCTGCAAAAATGCGGATAAGATGCGGAAATGTACATACGGTCGTGTGAATGGGGCCTAAATGTAATAATGAAAATCTATACCTCAGATCAAAAATAGGGACATTTAAAGGGAACCTGTCATCAACTTTATGCTGATCTCACTGAGGGCAGCATAAATTAGTGACAGAAATGCTGATTTCAGTGGTGTGTCTCTCTTGAGCTAAAAGTGAGTGGTTGCTGAGAACCAACATCACAAACATTGCAGCCCAGGCCTTGAAAAGAGTCATATCTACCTGAGAAGAGTCATGGTTATTCATAATCTCCTGCTCTCCCGCCCATCTGATGATGATTGGCAGTTCTCTCCTATAGAGAAAGGGAAAAAACTAGGTAGAAGACTGTCAGTCATCATCAGGTGGGCAGGGAAAGCAGGAATTCATGAATAACCATGACTCTTCTCATGAAGATTTGACTCTTTTCCAGGCCTAATCTGCAATGTTTGTGATGTTGGTTCTCGGCAACCACTTACTTTTAACTTATAAATGACAGACCGCTGTAATCAACTCACCTGCCTCTACTTAATTCTGCTGTTAGTATGGGTAGCATAAAGGTGATGACAGGTTCCCTTTAAGGAACAAAGAGGGACAGAGGGACTTGGGTCAAAAAGAGGGACTATCCCTCCAAAAGAGGGACACTTGGGAGGTCTGATACAGCTCAGATGAAGAGAATGGAATGTCACTACTAGCTCCGTTCTGTCTGCACAAATCATAAGTATTAATGTAGGTCCTGGAAGATACATGTAAGATCTGTGGATGGCACTGTTATAGGGGCACTATGCAGCTTGCACTCCAATTTACACAACTGTTACTGTGTTATGCCTAATGCAGTTTTGATCTTAAAATTTGATAGGAGGGGTTCAATCTCTGGAACCCCCATATATTAGGAGTATTATTATCCCATTCAGCACTGCAGAGAGAAGTACATGAGCTTGTCTTCATTGTAGTTTATGGAAGCTGTGAAATGCTTGGCTGTGTCAGTCTTCTCCTGATAGATGAGTTAAAAGTTGAACTCTCACCTATGTCTTTATGCCTATATCAGATGGGAATTCAGTAAAATACAACTTTATGTTTTATTATGACCCTTGAGTGTGGTACAATGTAACAATTTGGTCCTTGGACCATAAAAGATTGTGCAACCCTGATCTAACGTGCATAGCCACCTTGATAGTGGACCCCTTAAATCCCACATTTCTTATAAAATAATATAATCCCTTAACACTAAAACCACCAGCCCTAGGCCAGCATTTGTAAGAGAGACAGAGGTGACGTGCTTACCATTACAGTACCTTAAGGGAGTTGTGTCAGGAAATATATTTTACATTTTTCGAACTAGCACCTGGGTCTGAATACCTTTTTAATTGCATGTAATTAAAAATTTAGTATAGCCACTGAGCTATTCAATAAAATCTGTCTGTATAGCGCCACCTGCTGTTTATTTTTTTTCCTTATTTTTTATCCATCTCACTGAACTGGTCGAACGTGCTCAGTTTAAATCTTCAACTGCACCAGCCATATGTTCTGTTAGAAGCTGTGGAGGTTACAGGGAGAGAGCTACAGCAGAAAGGACACAGCCCCTGAACTATCAGACTGAAGATAATCTAGCAGAGCAATTGGAGAAGTGAATGGCAAGATATCTGGACCCATGTGAGGTACAGGGCTTGTTTTAGCTTTGGCATGTACTATATGATGTCTGATTTTCATTTTTACATCAGTCATGGCATAACCCCTTTAATTTGTGTTCAGTAGCCTAATGATCTATGCTGTCCTGCCAGTTTTGCTACATTGCTTATCGTGTCCAGAGGGCTACAACATACATGACGGCAGAGAATGAAAATGTAAAACTCTAAATATAGAAAATGTACCCTTGTGCTTGACTAGCCAAGTACAGATGCAAATCTTTGGGTATTTACATACTCCCACATCAAGAAAGATGATAGTATTTTTTAAAATTTCCATTAACAGCATATAAACAGACTTGCATCTTTCTATAGGCCATGGTAAGTACGGTTGTGTGCATTTTATGGATAATGACTGTGGAAAAATATATCTAAGCTGGTAATTTTTGTCCTGGTTTGAAAAAGTTCATGAAACTAACAATTCTGTAAAATATATAATCCTCGTATCAATGGATGTCGGGGAAAGTTAGTTATCTTGTCCTGCATCATGGAAAATATTGTGTACGTCATTTTAAAGAAGCCCTTATCTTTTTACCATAAACCTTGTCCATTTGAAGTTATTCAGAAGAAATGTAATACATTTATGGCGGGCCTTGGGGCTGAGCCTGTGACACCACAAATAGTATTAACTGTATAGCAGTATTATTTAGATTTTGCATGGTACTTTTATAAGATTACTGTAAGAATGAAACTGTTATGTGCTCATTGTATGTTGGTATTTATTACTATATTCTTTAAGTAGTACATGTTGGAATTTATAGAAGTAGCGTTACTTTGATACCAGCTGCGCCAGGATGGTCACTTTAACGTAAATTGTTGTATCACTGTAAAGTGTTTTTAGTGCATTACCTTCTCTGACATATATTCAACACTCTTCCTGTATGCTGTTATATCCAGCAGTTCTTTTTGTCAGGGCATAGCACATATACCATCACTTTGTTGGTGTCACATACTTACCTGTCCGTGCTCTGGCGGTGAGCCTGACATCTCTGTTGTGGCATAGCCAGGGTCACTAACAGTGTGGCTGGTCAGCCTATCAGGGAGCGGGGACATCAGGCCAATCAGACTCAGTTCCAGTGTTACATGCTTCCTGTCAGTGTCAACAGATGTCTGTGATCGATCTTCTTAGCCTCATTAGGGTGTATTATACTTTTGTTTAGGTTCTTAGTATTCTGGATTGTCCCTGATCTGGGTCCTGACTGCCGATTATTCCACTGACATTATCTCCTGGCACTTACCCCGCCTGGTATTTGACTTTGACTTGTGTAGGTTCTGACATATACAGTATCTCTGGTTTGGACTCTGGCCTAATTTTAACTTAACTTCCTGATTCGGTCCTGATTTTGCCTGTCTGGTTTTGACCTCTTTTTGTCTGATTATTCATTTATCCCGCTAGGTTTAAGCCCCTGAACTTAGTCAAGTCAGGGAAAGTCACCAAGTTGTGGGCCACCAGTGTGAAGGTGGAGTACATGGCTTCACTTTTCCCTACCCTGCATGACAGCTGGCTGCTAAAGGCTCACAGAGCTGGAGTCTTTGCAACTTACTCTGCTCTCATATACACAGGATTCAACCGAGTAGCTTCCAACTTAAAAAGGGAGGTGGAACCAGACCAAGCTGGGCAACTATGAATAGAACTGAGAAATTCAACACTTATCCCTATATACAGCCCTATATACAGAAAGGAAAATACATAAGCCAAGCACATTAACCCCCTATGCAGTGGGCCGCTGGCTCACTGCACACCCCCCACTTCAACCTGCCATGGCAATCTGCTGACAAAAATGTAAGGGCACCCATACTGTATTTGTATCATAAAGTAAACTACTTCTGGGATGACTTATTGTTTGCAAAAAGGAGATATCATCCATGATCTCTGAGACGGCAGCGGTGCCCTCTTTGCTTTGAAACAAGCCATTAGCAGCTTACTTACACACTTCACATCTCAGCCTACTTTATTATTTTGTAATGTGATATGGCTGAATTACCATTTTTTTCTTATTTCTATTAGTTTTATATAATGTTAATAAAAGTTACATTTTATATAGATCTACCTATCTTTGTCCTCCAACTTCCAAATTGATTTATAATGGTGGTATAAAAATGTTGTAGTCCTTTGAATAAAGACTTCACTACTAGCAAATATCACTTCTGTTTGCCTTTGTTTCAGGGCCAAGGACTCTGTTAAACACTTTCAAGTCTATCAGTGTGATGAATCAATCAAATTTGGATTCAATGAATTCTTATCTGTGAAAGATTTTATCCAACACTTTGCAAATCAGCCTCTGATTGGAAGTGAATCAGGTATGTTACAGTACATGTAGGAATGTTTTTCTGTTGGCTCATTCATTTGTTCTTAGGCTACTTTCACACTTGCGTTTACATTTTCCGATATTGAGATCCGGCAGAGGAAAACGCTTCCCTTTTGTCCCCATTCATTCTCAATGGGGAAGAAGTGGAACCGAACAGAACGGAGTGCTCCAAAATGCATTCCGTTCCATTTGGTTGCGTTCCCATACCAGAGAGCAAACCGCAGCAAGCAATGGTTTTCTATTCGTCATGGGATACGGAGAAAAACGGATCCGGCATGACCCACAATGCAAGTCAATGAAGACGGATCCATTTTCTCAGACACAATAGAAAACGGATCTGTCATGAACACCATTAAACGTCAATGGGAGTGTAACTTCAGAAAATGGCATTTATCATACAAGGCATTTACTAATGTATTGTGATTATCCATATTGTCTGCTGGCAGGATTCATTTTTCCATCACATTATTCAGTGCTCATGCCTAGAGGTTACGTTACGACTAGTGTTGAGCAAATCGGATTCGGACTGCTCTGTCTGAACCTGATTCCTTTCAAAACATATTTCTTTCATAATATGTGCTCCATACTGGAGTAAAATGTATTGGTTCCGCTGAGGCCTTTTTCCGGCTAGCCACAAGTCATGTGAGACTTGCTTAGTCTCATGCCTGTGACTTTACAGTTCTGCACATACATTACTGTTTCAAAATCCGAAGCTGAACTTGGCTTCGTTAATGAGGCACAAACCCAAGTTCGGCCTTGGATTTTGAAACAGTAATCTATGCACAGAACTGCACTGTAACGTCACAGGCACTAAGCAAGGTTCATGTTACTTGTGGCCGAGAGAAGAAGGCCTCAGCGTAGCCCACATATTTTACTGCCGTATTGAGGGCATATTATAAAGTTTTGAAAGGAATTGGGTTCAGATAGAGCAGTCTGAAAGCGATTCACATTATATATATATATATATATATATATATATATATATATAATGCAAAAAAACATTTGGTGTGTCCATAGCCTTTAACATTAAGCTGGAGGATCAATGTGTTGAATGTACCGTAAAGTCCTCCAACCAGAGGTAATGTGGATATCCAGTATTGGGAGTTCTTAGGCCTCTGGAGTTTTCCGTCCGGATGCATGTAGCAAACATCTAGACTGAATTCTGACCCATTCATTTGAATGTATCCGTGCACACAAGCATTGTTTATCACTGATCAGCTCTGCTTTCAGGGAAAATCACAGCATGTTCTATATTGTGCCTTTTTCATACAGTCTTGGTCCCATAGAAGTGAATGGGGCTTGCGTTAAAAACAGAAGGCATCCGGATGCAATGCATTTTTCACTGATAGTTTCTAGGAGATTAATTTTTTTCATGCGTGTGAAAAATGCATCAAAATCTGATTGCAACCACAGAGAAAGAATTGAAACATGGAACACATCAGTTAAAAACTGATCACCCTACACCTGTACTTGGCATAAAAAAAAGTCACAAATCCATCGGATCCAACCATCCATACGAGCCAAAAATTGCCCATATGGATAATACTGTTATTCATGTTAAAGGGAGTCTTTCGCCTGTTTTTCACCTATATAACTAACAGCACTGCCACACAGAAGATTGCAGACACATCCCAGACATACCTGTGTGCACTTTGTGTCTGTATTACATGTCCAGGAAAAGCACTTTTAGGCCCCATTCACACGACCGTATGTACATTTCCGCATCTTATCCGCATTTTTGCGCATAAGATGCGGAACCATACGGACCCATTCATTTTTCCATAGGAAAAAAAAAATGCGGAATGCACACCGTGTGCATTCCGCATCCGTATATTACGGAAGTTCTCCCGCAAAAAAAAGGAAACATGTCCTATACTTGGCCGCAAAATCACGTCCGTAGCCCCATTAAAGTCAATGGGTCCGCAAAAATGCGGAACACTACGGAAGACATTCCGTATGTCTTCCGTTCCGTTTTTATACGGACACTGAATACATACGGTCGTGTGAATGGAGCCTTAGGCTTCATTCACACGTCCGTATGTGTTTTTCGTTCCGTTTTTGCGGATCCGCAATATACGGATGACGTGCCGTATGTCATCCGTGTTTCCGTTGTAACAATGCCTATCCTTGTCAGCAAAACGGACAATAATAGGACATGTTCTATTTTTTTTGCGGAACGGAAATACGGACATATGGAAACGGAATGCATACGGAGTACCTTTTTTTGCGGACCCATTAAAATGAATGGTTCCGCATACGGTCCGCAAAAAAAACGGAATGGACAAGGAAACAAAATATGGACGTGTGAATGAAGCCTTATTCTGCAGGAAAACAGCTCCCAAGTGCACAGCTGAAAGTGAAACTAAAAACAGCTTTCTCTCCTGATTGGATTTCTAACAGCTATATCTTCTGATTTTTGTGCTACCAATCCCAAGATATGAGTAGCTAAAGCAGCCCTCCCCTCTTCAGTCTGTTGTGCTCTTTGGGCACTTGGGAGCTGTTTTCCAGCAGAATAAAAGTGCTTTTTCTGGACATGTAATACAGACACACAGTGCACACAGGTATGTCTGGGATGTGTCTGTAATATTCTGTGGGGCAGTGCTCTTAGTTATATTGGTGAAAAACAGGTGAAAGACTCCCTTTAAATGAGTATTTCTATCTAGATATATATTATATATTGATAGGATATGCCATAAATGTCCCATAGGTACAGGTTCCACCTCTGAGACCCACTCCTATCTAAAGAACCGGACCCCACCATGAACGGAGTGGAAGTTGTGCAGGAACAGCCACCCCTCCATTCATTGCTATGGAACTTCCAAATATAGTCAAATGCTGCCTTGTTTGGCTAGTTTTGGAAGTCCCATAGCAGTAAATGGAGGGGTCGCCGTATATGCTCTCCATGCTCTCCATTCATAGTGGGACACCGTTCTTGAGATAGGAGCAGGTCTCAGAGGTGGGAATCTATTGGGCATTTGTTGCATATCCTATTGACATGCCATAAATGTCCAGATGTAAATACCCCTTTAATTTATATGTTATCAGACAGTCCCTTTAAGGTACAAGTATATTGCTTCTAAGAAAAGGTATATTGTGCGGCACATTTTCCCCAAGTACTAAAACCCAAGTATTCTTGTGCAATACTTTCAGATTGATTGGAATTATTAAAGAATGCTATAAAGTTATGCTTTCGTTAATGCACTGGAGATGTGTGAGGACTTGTACTGCAGCAGTGTAACCCATAGAGGCTGTGTTCCCTGTGCATGAAGAACCTGTCACAGTGTCTAAGTGTATGTTTGTCTGCAAGGTCCAGCAGTGGGGGTGGAACCAAAGATCAGGAGACTGCTGGGGGAGCTGCTTCAGCCTGGACTGGAAAAGGCAGTGCATTAGGCCTCTTTCACACTAGCGGCAGCATGGATCCGGCACCTAAAGGGTGCTGACGGATCCGTGCTGCCGCTGATACATGTGTGGAGCCGGAGCAGCGGTCCGGCCCCACACATGTTGACACAGACATTGGGACAAGACACAGACAAACATACATACATACACACACATACATACTCACATACTCCAGGCAGGGACGCCGGCAGCATGTCTTCACGCGCCTCCTGCGCGCAGTGATGACGATTCCCCACAGCGCCCTCTGCTGGGCGCAGTGGGGGAACGTCATAGCTGCGCGCAGGAGGCGCGTGAAGACATGCTGCCGGCGTCCCTGCCTGGAGTATGTGAGTATTTATGTGTAAGTATGTATGTATGTCTATATGTATCTCTGTACATGTGTAGCCGGATCCGGAATGACCCCCCATTGCAAGTCAATGGAGGACAGATCCGGATTACTGGTGTGTCACACCAAACGGATCCGTCCCCGTTGACTTGCATTGGGGGCCATTCCGGATCCGTCTTGGTGCGGATGCCTGGACCGGAGAGAAAACTGCAGCATGCTGCGGTTTGTTCTCCGGTCTGAAGACGGAATGGAATGCTTACAGGAGCACTCCGTTGTATTCAGTTCAGTTTTGTCCCCATTGACAATGAATGGGGACAAAACGGAAGCGTTTTTTTCCGGTATTGAGCCCCTATGACGGAACTCAATACCGGAATTTAAAAACGCTAGTGTGAAAGTAGCCTTAGGGAGTGAGTCACATGTGAGTACTTGACAGAGGCTCAGCAGCATCAGGAGTGTCTAGGTTTGTTCATGATGGAATTACAATTCAAGTAAATAGTCATAGACTTTGCATTAATTTCAGATGTAATAATCTATGCAAATATATCCTTCTAAGCTGGATCAGCCACTAAAAGAATACAGTCATTGAGAACCAAACTTCTTACAACTACTATAACATTACCTCATCATCAGCCACACCTAAAGGCCTGATTAACCTGTTATTATAGGCATTCTTGAATTTGATGGCTGCATCACACACTTTGGAGAAAGGAGGAACTGTTAAACAGGTTTTCCCAGGATTACATGTTCATTTTCTCTGTTAAATTATGTAACCTATCAAGATTTCAGTTGGAATCATTTAAAAAAAAAAGTCCCTGTTTTTATCACCCTTACACACTTTTTTATAGTGCCCCCTTGTGTTCCCCTCTGTGAATATCTACCTATAATGTGCCCAATACTGGTGAGAAGTGGCTTCTAGTGCACTGAACAGCAATCACTCTGCAACCTATGAACAAGGGGTCCATGCTAATTGACTGGGCTACTGAGAATGTGGGACCAATAGCATGGAACATAGATGTACTCCAAGAGGGGATCTCAAAAAGACCGGGGGCACCATAACAAGTCAATAACATTAATATCTAGACAAAGGAACACATTTTCAGTTGGAATTACATAATAAAGGACAGGAACAATACACCCATCTGAAGTTCTTGGCTGAAGTAAAGAGAACCTACCATCTCCTGTATGCTACCCCCCTGTGGGCAGCATAAAGTAGTGAAAGGCACGTTCAAATCAGTGGTCTGTCATTAATCTGGTAATGGAAAGTTGCTGCCAAGAACTCACTGTTCTGGCAGCACACACCAAAAAAGAGTCTGGCTTATTCATGAGCTCCCGCCCTCTCCACATACCCATCAGTGAATGACAGTTTTCTTCTTAGTTCCTCCCTAGGAGAAATTTGTCACTCATCAGTGGGTAGTTGGGGAGTGAGGAGCTCTTGAATAAGCTGGCAGAACATGACTTTTCTCCGGTGTGCTGCCAGTTTTAAAGGGGTTGTCCGCTTTTTTTATATTGATGACCTATTCTCAGGATTGGTGGAGTCTGACTCCCAGCACCACTGCCGATCAGCTGTCTAAAGAGGAAGCAGTGTTCGTACGACTGTTGCCTTCTCTTCACTGTTTACCTGCTCGCCATCACCACTGCAGCGGTGAGCTGGTGTAATTATAACTAAGCCGTTCACTTCATTGGAACAGCTTTCTCTTCAAACAGCTGATCGGCGGGGGTGCCGGGCATCGGAACCCCACCGTTTAGATATTGATGACCTATCCTGAGGCTTTAAAGGGTATTCTGGTAATTTGAAGTTATCCTCTACCTACAGAATGAGGGATAACTGTTAGACATGTGGGAGTCCTACAGCTGGGACCCCCATGATCATGAGAACAGGGGCTCTGCCCCTTGCAGGACCCACCAAACTGAACAGAGCAGAATGTCAATCAAGCACGCAGACTGCCACTCTATTTATTTCTATGAGACTGCTGGAGATAGCCGGATACAGTGATTGCCAAGTCCAGAGAAATGAATGGAGAGGCAGTAAATCCTATGTTGGTCATGGACTAGTACTAATACTGTTGCATGACTGTATATACTTTGTGACAGTGTGAAAGTGCAAGTACTCTCCTGTAATGAGTGCCACTTGATTTGGCTGGGAGTTTACCCACTAGGTTCTGTAGGACACAGGTTAATGCTCCTATGTTCTTACTATGGATGTTGATGATAAAACAAAAGCATACTGGGAGATAATTATATGATTAATCCGGATGTATCTACAGTGCCAACTGTATATGTGTAATTACACATATACAATTACCTCTATACATTATACACTGTATTAAACATAAAGTGAAATAACAGCTACACTTGAAGTGGATTTTATAGTTTTTTTCTCCATACGGTATATATTTATCTTTGCAGATTTAAATGTACTTGTTTTAAGTATAAGTATATATCTCTATTCCCACCATATTTATAGGCTTGGGATTATTTGAGAGCCAGCCATTAAAGACCATTTTTCAATTGGCCTTTATAAAAAAATTTCAGCAATTTTTTTTCTACAGCCTTCACTTTCAGTGTATCTGGAGACTATAGCTTTCTGTATCTGGAGACTATAGCTTTCTGTATCTGGAGACTATAGTTTTCTGTATCTGGAGACTGCAGCTTTCTGTATCTGGAGACTATAGCTTTCTGTATCTGGAGACTATAGCTTTCTGTATCTGGAGACTATTGCTTTCTGTATCTGGAGACTATAGCTTTCTGTATGTGGAGACTATAGCTTTCTGTATGTGGAGACTATTGCTTTCTGTATCTGGAGACTATAGCTTTCTGTATCTGGAGACTATTGATTTCTGTATCTGGAGACTATTGATTTCTGTATCTGGAGACTATAGCTTTCTGTATCTGGAGACTATAGCTTTCTGTATCTGGAGACTATAGCTTTCTGTATCTGGAGACTATAGCTTTCTGTATCTGAAGACTATAGCTTTCTGTATCTGGAGACTATAGCTTTCTGTATCTGGAGACTATTGCTTTCTGTATCTGGAGACTATAGCTTTCTGTATCTGGAGACTGCAGCTTTCTGTATCTGGAGACTGCAGCTTTCTGTATCTGGAGACTATTGATTTCTGTATCTGGAGACTATAGCTTTCTGTATCTGAAGACTATAGCTTTCTGTATCTGGAGACTATTGATTTCTGTATCTGGAGACTATAGCTTTCTGTATCTGGAGACTATAGCTTTCTGTATCTGGAGACTATAGCTTTCTGTATCTGGAGACTATAGCTTTCTGTATCTGGAGACTATAGCTTTCTGTATCTGGAGACTATTGCTTTCTGTCTGTGGAGACTATAGCTTTCTGTATGTGGAGACTATTGCATTCTGTATCTGGAGACTATTGATTTCTGTATCTGGAGACTATTGATTTCTGTATCTGGAGACTATTGATTTCTGTATCAGGAGACTATTGATTTCTGTATCTGGAGACTATTTCTTTCTGTATCTGGAGACTATAGCTTTCTGTATCTGGAGACTATAGCTTTCTGTATCTGGAGACTATAGCTTTCTGTATCTGGAGACTATTGCTTTCTGTATCTGGAGACTATTGATTTCTGTATCTGGAGACTATAGCTTTCTGTATCTGGAGACTATTGATTTCTGTATCTGGAGACTATAGCTTTCTGTATCTGGAGACTATTGATTTCTGTATCTGGAGACTATAGCTTTCTGTATCTGGAGACTATTGATTTCTGTATCTGGAGACTAGCTTTATCTGGAGACTAGCTTCTGTATCTGGAGACTATAGCTTTCTGTATCTGGAGACTATAGCTTTCTGTATCTGGAGACTATAGCTTTCTGTATCTGGAGACTATTGCATTCTGTATCCGAAGACTATAGCTTTCTGTATCCGGAGACTATTGCATTCTTTATCCGAAGACTATAGCTTTCTGTATCCGAAGACTATAGCTTTCTGTATCCGGAGACTATAGCTTTCTGTATCTGGAGACTATAGCTTTCTGTATCTGGAGACTATAGCTTTCTGTATCTGGAGACTATAGCTTTCTGTATCTGGAGACTATTGCATTCTGTATCTGGAGACTATAGCTTTCTGTATCTGGAGACTATAGCTTTCTGTATCTGGAGACTATTGCTTTCTGTATCTGGAGACTATAGCTTTCTGTATCTGGAGACTATTGCATTCTGTATCTGGAGACTATTGCATTCTGTATCCGAAGACTATAGCTTTCTGTATGCGAAGACTATAGCTTTCTGTATCCGGAGACTATTGCTTTCTGTATCTGGAGACTATAGCTTTCTGTATCTGGAGACTATAGCTTTCTGTATCTGGAGACTATTGCTTTCTGTATGTGGAGACTATAGCTTTCTGTATGTGGAGACTATTGCTTTCTGTATCTGGAGACTATTGATTTCTGTATCTGGAGACTATAGCTTTCTGTATCTGGAGACTATAGCTTTCTGTATGTGGAGACTATAGCTTTTTGTATCTGGAGACTATAGCTTTCTGTATCTGGAGACTACAGCTTTCTGTATCTGGAGACTGTAGCTTTCTGTATCTGGAGACTATAGCTTTCTGTATCTGGAGACTATAGCTTTCTCTATCTGGAGACTATAGCTTTCTCTATCTGGAGACTATAGCTTTCTGTATCTGGAGACTATAGCTTTCTGTATCTGGAGACTACAGCTTTCTGTATCTGGAGACTATAGCTTTCTGTATCTGGAGACTATTGCTTTCTGTATCTGGAGACTGTAGCTTTCTGTATCTGGAGACTATAGCTTTCTGTATCTGGAGACTATTGCATTCTGTATCTGGAGACTACAGCTTTCTGTATCTGGAGACTATTGCTTTCTGTATCTGGAGACTGTAGCTTTCTGTATCTGGAGACTATAGCTTTCTGTATCTGGAGACTACAGCTTTCTGTATCTGGAGACTATAGCTTTCTGTATCTGGAGACTATTGCTTTCTGTATCTGGAGACTGTAGCTTTCTGTATCTGGAGACTATAGCTTTCTCTATCTGGAGACTATTGCTTTCTGTATCTGGAGACTGTAGCTTTCTGTATCTGGAGACTATAGCTTTCTGTATCTGGAGACTATAGCTTTCTGTATCTGGAGACTATAGCTTTCTGTATCTGGAGACTATTGCTTTCTGTATCTGGAGACTGTAGCTTTCTGTATCTGGAGACTATAGCTTTCTGTATCTGGAGACTATAGCTTTCTGTATCTGGAGACTATTGCATTCTGTATCTGGAGACTATAGCTTTCTGTATCTGGAGACTATAGCTTTCTGTATCTGGAGACTACAGCTTTCTGTATCTGGAGACTGTAGCTTTCTGTATCTGGAGACTATTGCTTTCTGTATCTGGAGACTATTGTTTTCTGTATCTGGAGACTATTGCTTTCTGTATCTGGAGACTATTGTTTTCTGTATCTGGAGACTATTGCTTTCTGTATCTGGAGACTACAGCTTTCTGTATCTGGAGACTGTAGCTTTCTGTATCTGGAGACTATTGCTTTCTGTATCTGGAGACTATTGTTTTCTGTATCTGGAGACTATTGTTTTCTGTATCTGGAGACTATTGCTTTCTGTATCTGGAGACTATAGCTTTCTGTATCTGGAGACTATAGCTTTCTGTATCCGGAGACTGTAGCTTTCTGTATCTGGAGACTGTAGCTTTCTGTATCTGGAGACTATAGCTTTCTGTATCTGGAGACTATAGCTTTCTGTATCTGGAGACTATAGCTTTCTGTATCTGGAGACTATAGCTTTCTGTATCTGGAGACTATAGCTTTCTGTATCTGGAGACTATTGCTTTCTGTATCTGGAGACTATTTTTTTTTGTTACAGTGAATCCATCAGGGAGCGATATGACAGTATTGTTTAGTTTAGGACACCAACATATTATATTACATCTCTATGGCATATATATATATATATATATATATTTTTTTTATTTTAAACAATGACAAATAGCTGCAGGGCCTGCAGTGCCATTTATGTGGACTGGACCTCCATTATTTTATTTTATATTATTTTGCTAGCTGAAGGACCCGGCTTCGCCCGGGTATACTTCTTCTATTTCATTTAATGTTTGTGTGTGTTGTTAAAAGATATTGAGAGTGACCTCTACAGCACCCCACCTCCTTAACAGTAACCTCCACAGCCCCCACCCCTTAACACTGACTCCCCCACAGTGCCCCATCTCCTTAAAATAGGACCTCCACAGCAGCCTGCACCTTTAACAGTGAGTTCCACAGCACCTCACCCCCTTGACAGTGACCTCGACAGGGTCCCGCCCCCTTAAGTGACCTCTACGGCACCCACTCCTTAACACTGACCATAGGTTATAGTCCCCTTAACTGACCTCCACCATTCCTGGCCCCTTTGACAGAGACCTCCACAGCGACTACCCCTTTAACAGTGACTGTCACAGTACCCCGATCCCTAACAGTGACCTCACAGTACCCCGCTGCCCCTTTAATAGTGGCCTCCACAGTCCCCTCCTCCCTTAACAGTGACCTCCACAGTGTCCGCCCCTTTAACAATGACCTTCACAGCAGCCTGCCCCTTAACAGTAACATCCACAGTGCCCTCCCCTTTAACTGTGACCTCCATAGCCTGCCCCTAGGGTGGCCAGAGGTCCAATTTTAGGCCGGACAGTCCGGCTTTCAGACTCCCTGTCCTCTGTCCGGCGCAGGGCCTGGACGGACACAGGGATGTCCTTTTTAACAGCTCACACTCAGACAGCAGCACTGTGCAGTCTGAGCATGAACTGCAGGTCATGCTACAGCTGACAAAAGTTGATTTTTACCTTCATTCTTGCAATCCCCGTCGGCTGCAGAGTGAGAGGGGGCGTGACCTGCCCGGGTCGGGGCGGTTTGGTTCATTTTTTTTGGTACCTGGGGCCGGGCTTTCAAGTCCTTATTTTGAGGGTGGCCTAAATTACAGGTCGATGCCATGGTAATTTATGAGGAAACACAGTGGGTAGCAGCGGAAGAAAACATCTTTTATTACTACTGAACGGTAAATATGTGACATTTACATTATATTAGGTAATGATTGATGATGGATTAGTCTAAAACATAAGTTATATTTATGGTAACCGGAATACCCCTTTAACAATGTCATCCACAGAGCCCTGCACCTACAGCAGTGAAGAAAAATTGCTGGGTTGTTATGGAAACCTGGTGTGAAACTGTCTGTATGTGGAGAGTAAGGCTACTTTCACACTAGCGTTTTAAAATTCCGGTATTGAGTTCCGTCATAGGGGCTCAATACCGGAATAAAACGCTTCAGTTTTGTCCCCATTCATTGTCAATGGGGACAAAACTGAACTGAAGACAACGGAATGCTCCTGAAAGCATTCCGTTCCGTCTTCAGACCGGAGAACAAACCGCAGCATGCTGCGGTTTGCTCTCCGGTCCAGGCATCCGCACCAAGACGGATCCGGAATGACCCCCAATGCAAGTCAATGGGGGTGGATCCGTCTGGTGTGACCATAATGGTAACCGGATCCGCCCTCCATTGACTTTCAATGGAGTCCATTACGGATCCGGGTACACATAGACACATACAGACATAAACATACACACACATAAAGACATACAAACACACATACATACTTACATGCTCCCCGGCAGGTCTTCGGAGCGTCAGGACGGCTCACACAGGTCACGATTCCCCACAGCGCCCTCTGCTGGGCGCCTGGTGGAATCGTCAGATGACGATTCCACCAGGCGCCCAGCAGAGGGCGCTGTGGGGAATCGTGACCTGTGTGAGCCGTCCTGACGCTCCGAAGACCTGCCGGGGAGCATGTAAGTATGTATGTGTGTTTGTATGTCTATATGTGTGTGTATGTTTATGTGTATGTATATGTATGTACTGTGTGACATGTGTGGGGCCGGAGCGCGGTTCCGGCTCCACACATGTCACTGCGGCAGGCCTGATCCGGCAGCACCCTTCACCTGCCGGATCAGGCCTGCCGCCAGTGTGAAAGTAGCCTAAGGACCTGCGAGCTTATATTGGCTGATGAGGGTCATGTGACCAGGCTTCTATTGGCTAATGCATTTTTTAGGAATATCTCAGAAATGGTACATCCTGGAGAGCTGAAATCTGGTCTAAAACCTTTCCGGACACCTGATGTACCTATGTGCCAAATGTTGTGGTTGTAGCTTCGGCGGTGCAGATTCCTTTAGCGGACATACATACATACATACATACATACATACACTCAGCTTTATAAATTAGATTTATATTAGTTTATCTAATTCCTTTGGAATAAATACCACCATTACTAAAGGGGTTATCCCATGAATAATGGAAAAAATGAAAACCAGACATCATATAGTACATGACAATCTCTTTCTAACAAATCTAGAACCAGCCCTGTACCTCACATCGATACAGAGATCTCCACATTCATTGCTCTGCTAGATTTATATCAAGCTGACAGATCAAGGGGAGTGTCTTTTCTGCTGCAGCTAAGGAGGCGTGTCTGTGCTTTTCCTATCACAGCTCAGGAGGCAGTTGAAATATGAAACTGAGCATGTGTGGCCTTTCTAATGAGCTGGTAAAGAAATGAAGAGGCACTATACAGAAACATTTTATTGAATAACTCAGTGACTATACAAAAGTTTTAATGACATGCAATTACAAAAGTATCCAGGCCGGTGCTGGTTTGAAAATTGTAGAATATTTTTCGTGGGACAACCCCTTTAAGGATATATTTTATCATATATGTTGTTTGCTGGTTCATTGAGCCCTGAGAGTCATACCTTATTTTTTTCTTTTAGTTATTTTGTATTTCTGTGGGTAACAGACTGGTATAGACACGCAGCATAATTACAACAGATTAATTCCCATAATCTGTGGGGTGAGCCATCCGTTTTATAGTGTAAAAACATGAACTGGTTAATGTAATGTTAATTGGCTCCTATCCTCTTACTATCTCTATCGAAAATGAAGACAAAATAGCTTGTTGAACTAATGATGGGACCCTGTATGAAGATGAGCTGAGGCCAGTTGTATTAGGATATTTTTTTTGGTTCAGTAAATTATTGGAATAGGATTACATTTCACCCTGAGGATACATTTGCCTCCTATCTGCCTCAGGACACCGTGCTTCTCTGCTGAAATGCTGCTTTAAAGAGGATCAACACCGGCATTGAGTGAGTGGTTTAACTTACAAGCCCCATTGAGTCGATGTGAGCTAGAAGCTGCCAGCAGAGATAGTGTTTTTGTGAGCTGTAGACACCTGTTGGATGGGGACTGGACTGCTACCACAGACTCATTGCACACAGGTCACAAAACAGCTGTCAGCCTATACTAATTTTGTGCTGTACTTGAGGAGGTTCAAAAGTGAAGTTGATTCCTAGAGGTGAAAGTCAGTTTCTCCAACTGCATGCATATTAACTTCTACAAGTGCAGGGGTGATGTCAAATAGATACAACAGTATAAAATCTGATAATGAAAAGAATAGCAATTCAATGTCTTCACTAATTTTGCACCATGTGTAAACTATATGCCACAATACTGTACAATCATGAGACAATATTGTCTATGGCCTTAGGCTTGGTTTCAGTACCTGTGCATTTTACAGGTTAGTGGGTGAGTTTGGGACATTGGTGAACAGGAGGCATCTCATAATCATCCCACATGACTTCAATTTTGAGGTTTCATGTGGCTAAAAACCTTTGCTTTCATTCTGGCTTTTACACCCTCCCACATGCCACATATTGGAGCTAGGTGCTTGAAAATTTGATCATAACCTTATGACTTGTCCTTCATGATGTTGCAATTTCGTTGCTGAGAAGTTGATTGATACAAAATATTCAGTAATTTATTCATTTAAACAGCTCTTTCTGACGTCATGGTACATGGGGGGATGTGTTATGAGAGGATGATAGCATTCTTTGTGATGGGGGATGTGTTATGAGAGGTTGATAGCCTTCTTTGTGATGGGGGGCGTGTTATGAGAGGTTGATAGCCTTCTTTGTGATGGGGGATGTGTTATGAGAGGTTGATAGCATTCTTTGTGTCATTGTATATACAGAGATGCTATCAGTCACTGAGAGCTGTACACAGGGGCAGTCTAAAGTACGGAAAGAGCAGAGGTTTAAATGTATAAGTTATAAGTGTTACTGAATCTTTTCCCACAAAACTATATATCAATCAATTCATGACATGATGCCTGCAGATATCACTGCATTTGCATTGTTATAAGACGACAGCAGAACGGTGGGGGTAGTTTTTAAATATTAGCATAGAAAATGTGTGCTGTGTTACTGACTGTACTGTATAAGTAATTACTTGGCTGCCATCTGCTGGAGATATTTATGATTACAGCAAATAGTAAAACTTCATTGTCTGAGTTGTAAAAAAAAAAAAAATGTCCCTCCAGAAAGGAATGCTTATAAGATAATAAAATAACATATATTTACCTATTGTACCTACTGTTGATGCTTTAATCCTACCCAACACTGTGCCAAGAAGATAACGTCATAAGTTCAGAGTCAGGGAGAATCGGAGCTGTGCTTAAAGAGGCGGTAGGTGTATTAGGTGGTTTATTTTCCAGTGCCGCTGCTCCGATCCTCCCTGACACTGCAGCTGTGATGTCATCTTCTTGACTGCAGCAATGATGAGCACAGGAGGATTAGAGCATCAGTGCCAAAAGCAGTGGGGGGCATGGTGAAGTAGTTGAGTGTTTATGATGTCAGGAGATCAGAGTCAAGGCTTCACATGAGCCATTGGCTGACAGAAATCAGCACCAGCAGAGAGAGTCTGCAAATAGACTGATTTATGACCCCATATATCACAAGAACTGCTGAAACTTTTTAAAAAAGACGAATTGAAAATGCCATAATAAAACATTGCCTCGAAGGTCTCCATAGCCTTTAAAACTGTTTTGTACAGAGAAATGGGCTAAACTTATTGCTGCACAAGGGGGGTCACACCAGGTACTGAAAGCAAAAGATCACATACTTTTACCACTCACAAACGTGTTATATTGGAAAATTTTCCTCAATAAACAAATGTTCAAGTCTACTATTTTTGACTCATTTGTTTGATTTGGTTATCTATATCTGCTTTTAGGACTTGTGTGAAGTTATGACCAAATTTATGCAAAAATCTAAAAAAAATTCTGAAGGGTTAACAAACTTGCAAGCACTATTGTTATAAACATATGGGTTCTGCCCTCCATTCATTTTCTATGGGGCCACCGAAAATAACCGAGCGTGGCTCGGCTCTTTCCGTTGGGCCCATAAAAGTGAATGGGAGCGGTGGCGGGTCATGTGCAGTGCGCTCCCATTCACTTCTATGGGGAGTGAGCTTGGCGGTGGCCGGACCGGAGTCCTCCAGCCACCACCTTGTGGGGCTCCGTTCCCAATATATCCCACCGCTGTGACCCACACCTATAAGACAGTGGGGTATATCTTAGCGATATGCCCCCATTGCCTGTGATGAGACAACCCCTTTAATGTTATCATACTGTACACCTAATATAGTATATCAGTGTATGGAGAACTATGAAGGTTCTGAATGAGTAACATTTGGTTCTCTTGTTCTGTCACTGCAGGAACTTTAATCCTCTTAAAACATCCTTATCCTCGAACCGTGGAAGAGCCGTCAATATATGAATCTGTCAGAGTTCATACTGCCATGCAGACCGGACGTTCTGAAAATGACCTTGTGCCTGTAGCCCCCTCAGTAAGTGCATGCCATATCTCAAGAATTTCTCATTCTTTTTCAAGGGGATTGCCCCATCATACAACTCATTTTCTATCCACAGGATAGGTGATGCAGTAAGTATATGATCGGTGGGGGCTAGTCTCTTGGACCTTCACTAATCATGAGATCAGTTTTCCCTGACTCCCCCAGATGAATACAGTGACAGTCACACATGTGTAATGTGGCCTCACATTTAAAAGACTGCCAGAGATAGCCTGAGTCGCTTCCTGGCTTCTCTGCATAAAGAGTTGAATGGAGCAGCAGTGTACATGTGCTACCATCGCTGCATTCACTCAGCCATCTAAGGGACTCGTGATCTGGAGTCCCAGTGGTCAGGTCTTCACCAATCAGATACTTATCAGCTGTCCTGTGAATCAGCGATAAGTTCTTATGGTGGGACAACACCTTTAAAAGGGTTGTCCAACTCTTTATTAGTGATTGTGTGATGGCCTAGCTTCAGGGTAGACAATCACTAATTGATCGTGGGTGTTCGACACCCCACACCAAATAGCTCTTCTGCAGTAGCTACTCAACTCTGTCCATTGTGCAGTAGAGCTTCAGTGGTCCCATTCATTTGAAAGAACTTGGTGCCGAAACTATTGCAGAACCGCTATTGACATGGGTGTGGGGTATCAGCCTCTCCCAATCAGATAGTGATGGTCTATAGTGAGGATAAATAATAAAAATAGATATTTTGATAGATAAATAATAAAAATAGATATCTGACCAATTAACGCAATAAATGTATGTTTTTGTTTGCAGTTGGGCACAAAAGAAGGTTATCTTACAAAACAAGGAGGACGCGTAAAGGTAATTAACTTGATGCCAACTGGTCCACAATGTATGAAAGGGCATTGAATCCTGAAGCCTCTTGTAAAGGGATTGTAAGAGATTAGACAAACATAGCTGCCTTTTCCAGAAACAGTGTCCCTCTGAGATGCAATACCAGGCACAGCCTAAAGACAACAGTGGCACTGGTTCTGGAAAATATGCAGCTTTGTTTCAGAAATCTCATTTAATAATTTTGTACAAAATATATTTGCCAAGAATCTCTAATTTACCAAACAAGCATAGCATTAGCTCCAGAATTCTTCATATCTCTATGGCATTTTGTGCTTTATCTGGTTAGCAGTGTGCCGTTGCATTGTATGTATTTTCCAATCTCATTTAATCCCTTTAAAATATTGACAGTTCCACAAATAAGTTATTTTGTCTGGTGGCAACCATTTTACATACAGTATTAAAGTGCATTGGTACACTTGCTGTGTAATGGAATGAGTTCAGGATGCCTGCACGGTTTCTGCCAGAACAGCCTGCTGAATATATAGGGCTACTGTGAAACTAGCCTTAGGATTAGTCCGTATGTCCAATTCAACATTTATAGAAACTTCATAGTTATTAGAGACATTGGTCCTCCTGTCATCTAGTTCAATATTGACTAGAGGTATTCTGGCATTTGGATAAGAAAGTTGTAAGAAGCCTGCAGATTCCTTAGATACAAAGCAGCACTAAAGGTCTTTTGTTTTAGGCAATTATCGGAAACGAATCAAACATTTCTGATGACTGTCTGATCGTGCACGGAGATGAGAGCTGCAGTGACATGCAGAGGTCATATCCACTGTATGGAGATAAGCTATTGCTGCAGAGATCACTTGTCCTCATAGAAAATCATTGTTCCTGGGCTGTGACCAGTGGTAATATTATGATTTATTGCCAAAGTACTTAAATGATGCAATGTTTATCCCAAATGGTTGTGTATAGGCAAAAAGTAGTTAACTGGCAGATCTTGTGCAGTTGCCAGGGTGATGGAGTGGCCACAGACCCCTGGTTAGAGAGTCTTTGCTGAGTAGGCCTACCTAGAGGGAGGACATACATGTTTGAGCTGTTCATAGCTAGGCCTAGTCAAGGGAACCCTTATCCCTGAGACTGAAAGTAGCCAAACAAGCAGAAAACTGAGAGACTACACCTGGGAGAAAGAGGACAGACATATTTTGGTAGTTAAGTATCACTTGAAGGTCATGTTTAGACTGAGATAGTAAGGTACAGTAAATAGACGTTTATAGCATAACCTTTACTATCTCCATCACGGGTCACACTTCTGAGATGGACTGCACCCTGCAGACTGGGCATTCCAGAAAGTATATTAGGAGTGATTGCATGCCTCTTTTTTTTTTTTGGAAGATTGCATAGTGTATCTAGAGAGAGACTCAGGGAGGACTACTACCATCATTGCCACCTCCTACATTCAATCTTTGGGAGAGTCTTGCTGTGTCATATACTTTAGAACCGTGTCTATTGCTTGCATTTGTACTACAACCTCCATTATCTATTCAGTAAAGAGACTTTATTCTAACTTTATTATTAACGCTCATCCTGGAATATTGGCCTGATTATCGATCAGTGAAAAAGGACCTTAATACTATATCCTAAACATATCCACCAATTAACAAAACACCCACTGTCATATGTAAAACATACATTTTATTTATTACATCCTGTTAAAAACATATATGTCACAAAAATATATAAGGCAAAGTACAACCACCTCATATGAGGAACACCACCACCACCTGAACCCCTATTGTTATTTTATATATGTGCATACTCCTCCTAACCCTTTATTATATTTACAATATATTTGATCGCTTTTTGCACATTACACTTGCACTTTATTTTACCAGACCATAGGTGGTGTTGTACTGTGCCTTATATATTTTTGTGTCATATATACAGTATGTTTTTTAGCCTGATTGATTAAATGTATATGTTTTACATTTGGCAGTAGGTGCTTTTCTTAATTGGGGATATATCTTCAACTATGCCCCTGCTCAGCAAATAATTGTTGATGCCCATTCTTGGAAAAAGTGTAGTTATACATCCTAAACATGTAAAATTAGCTTTTGATTTTGTATAATACATGTTTTCTTGAACATGTGACTGTATAATAGTAGTGATGAAAGGTTAAAACCGCAGGCCATCTTCATTGGAACAGGCTGAAGTGTAATCTTTCACACAGTGATATTTTTGCACCAGGCCACCAGTCCTTGGCAGCGATAAATCTAGACCTTTGAGTATCAATTGTATCTATTAATATGATAATTCTCCTTTTGTGTCTGACAGAACTGGAAAACCAGATGGTTTATACTGACACGTAACGAGCTGAAATATTATAAGGACCAGTTGGTGAGTTGTTTCAGTAATACAAACCACGTACTCACTAGTGTAAGATTGGCTTCAGCAGCAGGACGGGCAGATGATTTGTGTGCATATCTGTAGTCTTTATGTTGGCAGTCTTAATGGAATATGCAGTTTTGGTGTATATAACCAGGATGATGGTTCTGGTTTTGAATACTGCTTGCACCCTCCTCCCATACAGTGTAATAATGTTACATAAAAAGATCAATGCAAACACATTTTTTTTTACCATTACAGACATGCTAATCACCTAAGATGCTGCAGAACCTCATAATACGCAGCTCAGCTATTACACCACCTCATATTACATATCTAGGGTACTACAGAACCTCATAGCACACACCTTCGCTGCTATGGAACCTAATAATACACACCTCATCTACTACAGAACCTCATAGCACACACCTTCGCTGCTATGAAACCTAATAATACACACCTCATCTACTACAGAACCTCATAGCACACACCTTCGCTGCTATGGAACCTAATAATACACACCTCATCTACTACAGAACCTCATGGTACATACCTTCGCTGCTATGGAACCTAATAATACACACCTCATCTACTACAGAACCTCATGGTACATACCTTAGCTACCACAGAACCTCATGGTACATACCTTAGCTACCACAGAACCTCATGGTACATACCTTAGCTACCACATGGTATACCCCTTCGCTACTACAGAACCTCATAATGCACACTTCAACTAGTACAGAATCTCATAATACACACCATAGCTACTGCAGAACCTAATAGTACACACCTCAGATGCTGCAGAACCTCATAATACATACCTCACCCACTGCAGAACATCATAATACACACATCAGATCAGCTACTGCAGAACTTCCTAATACACAGCTCAGCTCCCGCAGAACCTCATAACACACACTTCAGTTACTGCAGAACATTACAGCACACATTTAAGGCTACTTTCACACTTGATGTGATAATACAACCGTCTGCATCCGTTCTGAACGGATCCGTTTGTATTATCTTTTACATAGCAAAGACGGATCCGTCTTGAACTCCATTGAAAGTCAATGGATTATGGATCCGTTTTCTGTTGTGTCAGACGAAACGGATCCGTCCCCATTGACTTACATTGTGAGTCATGACGGATTCGTTTGGATCAGTTTCCATCAAGCGGACACCAAAAAGCTGCAGGCAGCGTTTTAGTGTCCGCCTCCAAAACGGAATGGAGACTGAACTGAAGCAAACTGAAGCATTCTGAACTGATCCTTTTCCATTCAGAATGCATTAGGACAAAACTGATCAGTTCAGGACCGTTTGTGAGAGCCTGTGACGGATCTCACAAACGGATTCTGCAAATGCAAGTGTGAAAGTAGCCTAATATGTTGCAGACCATCATAATACACAACTAAGGCTACTTTCACACTAGCGGCAGGCCTGATCCGGCAGGTGAAGGGTGAACCGCGCTCCGGGCCCACACATGTCACACAGTACATACATACATACATACATACACACAGACACACACACATATACACAAACAAATGCACATACATACTTACATGCTCCCGGCAGGTCTTCAGAGCACATGAGCATGTAAGTATGTATGTGTATTTGTATGTATATATGTCTGTGTATGTTTATGTCTATGTCTGTATGTGTGTATTGTGTGTATGTGGTGACGGATCCGTCATGAACTCCATTAAAAGTCAATGGAGGACAGATCCGGTTACCATTATGGTCACACCAGACGGATCCGCCCCCATTGACTTGCATTGGGGGTCATTCTGGATCCGTCTTGGTACGGATGCCTGGACCGGAGAGCAAACCGCAGCATGCTGCGGTTTGTTCTCCGGTCTGAAGACGGAACGGAATGCTTTCAGGAGCACTCCGTTGTATTCAGTTCAGTTTTGTCCCCATTGACAATGAATGGGGACAAAACTGAAGCGTTTTATTCCGGTATTGAGCCCCTATGACGGAACGCAATACCGGAATTTTAAAACGCTAGTGTGAAAGTAGCCTTAGGCTACTTTCACACTTGCGTTGTAAGGATCCGTTTGTGAGATCCGGCACAGGCTCTCATAAACAGTCCTGAACTGATCAGTTTTGTTCTAATTCATTCTGAATGGAAAAAGATCGGTTCAGAATGCATCAGTTTTGCTTCAGTTCAGTCAGCATTCCGTTTTGGAGGCGAACACTAAAATGCTGCTTGCTACGTTTTGGTGTCTGCATCAAGAAACTGATCCGTCATGACTTACAATGTAAGTCAATGGGGATGGATCCGTTTTCTCAGACACAACGGATTCTCAGACGGATCCGTCTTGGCTATTTAAAAGATAATACAACCGGATCCATTCACACCGGATGCAGACGGTTGTATTATCATGACGGAAGCGTTTTTGCTGATCCATGACGGATCTAGCAAAAACGCTGCTATGAAAGTAGCCTAATCTGATGTAACTAAGAAGATGCAGTAAACCAAATATCTAGGGTCAAATAAGTTACAATTGTATTGTAAACTAATAGAGGGTTAAAGATGATGCCCCATGAATAATGTAAAAAAATGAAAATCAGACATCATATCGCACATGACAACCTCTTTCTAACAAAGCTAGAACCAGCCCTGTACCTCACATGGATCCAGAGATCTCCTCATTAATTGCTCTGCTAGATTTATATCAAGCTGACAGATCAAGGGGAGTGTCTTTTCTGCTGCAGCTCAGGGGGCGTGTCCATTCTTTTGTAACTCTCTCCCTATCACAGTTCAGGCGGCAGTCAAAGTTTGAAATTGAGCATGTGCGGCCTTCTCAAATAAATAAGAAAAAAGCAGAAGATGGCGCTATACAAATACATTTAATTGAATATCTCAGTGGCTATACTAAATTTTTATTAACATGCAAATTTACAAATGTGCAGTTTTTGAGAAATTCAGTGCAAATCACAGCAACACAGACCCAAGCAAAACGGTCTTGAAAAATTCTCCAAATTATAAATTTTCCTCCTGGTATTCATGCGTAATGGGCTCAACCTGCCATCCTGCAGGATGATTGACCGCTTTCTTTCTATACAGTGTAGATCCGGAAGCTGGCAACTCAAGGATTCAGTATTGCATGCATTACGCTCAGAGGATGCCATGTAATGGCAAGTTGTAGAGAAGTCTTGCCCTGCCATTGCATCACTTCATATAGTAGGGGAATTGATTCCAGTGAAGTATATCAGAGCATTCTTGCATAGGCAGTGCCCTAATAATATAAAATCACAGATTCACCTTTAGAACAAACTATAAACTGTGTTTAATTTGTACATTTGATACCTGATAAGACACATCCATACCTCACTGGACACATCCAAATTTAGAGGAACAGAAAAAAAAGGGGAAAAAACACCTGACCAGTTCTGATCACACAGAGAGGACTATGCAGCTATGAATGGAGAGCTACACAGTTCTCTCTATGAGCTGGCTTGTGCCAACTATAAGATACACATGAAATTATTTCTTGCTAAAAAGGTATGTCTTATAGTCAGATTTTCCCATAGAAAATCATTATTCCTGGGCAGCAGATTGCTATTTAGACAGAATAATCTGCTGCACAGGAACAATGATTTTCAGTGCTGGCAGAACAACACTGTCACCTGATGATTCATCGGCTAATCGCCAGCACCTTTTATACAGGTCAGTTATAGGAGACAAGAATTTATACAAATGTTCATCCCCTATAATCTGCCAGATCGGTCTGTATAGAAGAACCTTATCTCTATGTGAGGGCATATTTTAGTAAAAATGTTGTTTCTTTTGACTCTTTCTACAGTCCCAGGAGCCAATAAAGACACTGGACCTCACTGAATGCAGTGCAGTACAGTTTGACTACTCTCAGGAGAGAGTCAATTGTTTCTGGTATGTGATTTCTACATTGTCAGTCTCATTAATTTTGTAAATATGAGATATAACATTTTACAGAATTGCTATATAGGCCAATGAAACTACTATTTGACCCTTCACCTTTATATATTTCATACTGCAGTATCCTAGACTAAGAGATATCTGCAATTGTTTACTGTTTTAAATGCTATGTTATGTGATGCTATACCATTTATTTCAGCACTGAAGGTACTGGTTGGCAATGGTTGGCAGGAACAGGGCTAACCACCCTGTTCCTCCTCTCTTGGTTGGAGTGGGCTGGTCCCGCTTCCGGGGCCAGGGCGCGGCTAACCTCCGTTCACTTCAATGGGGCTTAGCCGCGCACAGGCCAGTGATACTAGTCATGACGTCACTGGGCATGCGGGAAAGAGTAAGAAGGCCGCGGCGTTACTCAAACAGCTGATCGAAGGGGGTCCCAGGTGTCAGACCCCCGCCGTTCAGATGCTGATGATCTATCCAGAGGATGGATCATCAGTAAGAAAAAGCTGCAGGACCCCTTTAAGTCTGTACTACAGTGGACACCTATATCCACAAGTGCTTGCCAACCCACAGGCAGCATGGTGGCTCAATGGTTAACACTGGTGCCTTGCAGCGCTGGGGTCCTAGGTTTGAATCTGACCACGGACAACATCTGCATGGAGTTTGTATGTTCTCCCTGTGATTGCGTGGGTTTCCTCCTACACTCCAAAGACATACTGATAGGGACCTTAGATTGTGAGCCCCATTGGGGACAGCATGATGCTAATGCCTGTAAAGCTCTGCGGAATATAGTAGTGCTATACAGTATAAGTGAAATAAATAAACATCCAGCCACCATGCCTCCTCATCTGGTGCCAGAGAAACTGCACTTTGTCCTTCATACTGCTGGATGTGCCTCAAGTTATTTAAGTGAAAAGAAACTGTTATCCATTTACTTCTAGCCTGGTTCTTCAATCTACACTTTCACTACATCAAACGCCAGGTCGCCAAAATCTCATCAGGGCCACTACCACTCCCATCCTCTACACCAGCTCACTGCAATACTTGCAGACTGAGGTGTTACTTGAAGCTTCAGGGCCCCAATGAATAAAGTTTGTAATAGGGTCGCCCACCTATCATGTGCCATGTATAATATTATGTGGTAGATGGGCATCAGTGCCTACTTTAGCACAAGGCCATGAGTGTGACTGTTACCTCTGCACCCTTATAGTTATGCCCCTGCATACACACAATAGGCCACATTTATATGCTAGTCTAAGGGTCCTTTTACATGAACCAATGATCTGCTTGGGTGAATCCGATACATGAATCCGATAATCTGCCTGTGTGAAAGGTGCCGGTAATTACCTGATGAATGAGCAGACACTCATTTATCGGGTGATCATGTTGTTCTGCTGGCACGAAAAGTGATTGTTCAGGAATAATGATTTTCTATGGGGATGAGCAATCGCTATATCGATCACGTGTCCACATACAGCGGAGGTAACTGCTGTATGTAACTGCAGCTCTCATCTCCACTGCAGATCAGGCAATTATTAGGATTGTCTGCTTCATTCTCAATAATCTGCCAGATCATCGGTCTGTGTAAAAGGACCCTAAGAAAAAAAAAGGTTTTTGGAGAGATCTCTGCCAAATTCATTGTATAGCAGCTGTGTTTGCCATTGCAGTTCAGTCCTATCCACTTTAATGGGAGCTGTACAAAGACCATGTGACCAACGGACATGACAGTACAGGCCTAGGAAGAGGCCACAGCACTCCCCCGAGCACCATGGCCCCTTTAAATGTCAGCAAGGTGACAGGGGTCAAACCCCACTCCGATCATACATTGATGACCTGTGCTGAGAATAGTTCTACAATTTTTAAGTTCTGGACAACCCCTTTAATTAATACCACACAACATTGTATGTAAATTCACAGCTGACTAATGCACAATTTACACAATTTATTTCTTTACAGTTTAGTGTTTCCTCTGAGGACGTACTACCTGTGTGCAAAGACAGGCGCAGAAGCAGATGAATGGATAAAGATTTTAAGGTGGAAAATGGTAAGAAAGCAATTAACTTATACAAAAGGCCTTCAGCTCTTGATATTGCTATGGTGATGACCTGTGTAACATAGTAAGATACATAGTTACATAGTTTATACATACCTCCCAACCGTCCCGGATCCAGTCCTGGATACCTCCCAACCGTCCAGCGCAGTCCTGGATTACAGTGGCTGTCCCACTGTCCCGTTATGGGGGAGGTATGTCCCGGTTTCTGGCAGCTGTCCCTGCGTCCATAGGACGCAGAGACAGTTGCCTGTTACATGAAGAAGCAGACAGCCGACATCAAGTAAACATTTTGATTCCATTTTTTCAATTGTAAGACATTTTGGTTTTCATAAAAAATTTTTTTTTGCCAACAAGTCATTATAGGTCTAATAACCCTAGCTAACTTTGATGAAGACATTTTTGCCATTAGTCTGACATACATATTAATATGGGCATATTACTGGGGGCACAACATTACTGGGGAGCACAATATGGGCATATTATTGGGGGCACAGCATTATGGGCATATTACTGGGGGCACAACATAAACTGGGGAGCACAATGTGGGCATATTACTGGGGGCACAACATTACTGGGGGGCACAATGTGGGCACATTACTGGGGGCACAACATTACTGGTGAGCACAATGTGGGTATATTACTGGGGGCACAATGTGGGCATATTATAGGGGGGCACAGCTGGTCATATTACTGGGGGGCACAGCTGGTCATATTACTGGGGGCACATAACTGGGCATATTAATGGGGGCACAACGGATAATAACTGGGCATATTAATGGGGGCACATAACTGGGCATATTAATGGGGGCACATAACTGGGCATATTAATGGGGGCACATAACTGGGCATATTAATGGGGGACATACTGGCATATACTGGGGCACAACTGGCATTAATGGGGGCACATAACTGGGCATATTAATGGGAGCACATAACTGGGCATATTACTGGGGGCACATAACAGAGCATATTACTGGGGGCACATAGAGCATATTACTGGGGCACATAACTGGGCATATTACTGGGGGCACATAACTGGGGAATAATTACTATGTGGGACAGTAAGGGGACTGCAGTACATGTAGGGTGGCCACCGGCTTCATCTAAAAAAGGAGGACATTTTTGGCCACACCCCCAACATGTTAAACCACACCCCAATCTGCTAAACCACGCCCCCAATCTGCTAAACCATACCCCCAATCTGCTAAACCACGCCCCTTGTCCAGTAAGTGCCTGGCAGCTGAGCTGTGCTGGGGCTGGAGCTGACACTCCACATACAATAAGACACGAGCCGGAGGGAGCACAGCGCTGGCAGCGTCACCACAGGTGGGGGGAGGGGGCAGGTCATACATTAGGGGGGTTACCCTGGGGACAGCACACCTGTGGAGGCAGCAGATCATGGGGATAAAGCACTGAGCAGACCCCGCTCCCCGGGCTTCTGTGTGAGCCGGCTCGTACACGTCACCCATCACACCTCCCCTGGCTCTTACCACACATACACAGGTCGGATGGGGATCTGGCACCCCCACCACGTGAAAATTCAAGCCAGCAAGCCTAACTATAAAAATACCGCTCTAGTATGGTTAGAATAAAGAGGATTGTTCAGTAATTAAAAATAAAATATGGCAGATGGAAAAGAAATCCACAATTCTCAGCTGTTCCCTCCCTGCCATTGAATGCTTTGGTTATATGGCTGCAGTGGTGACGCCTGTGACACACTGGACTTTCTGGCATCATTGCTGCTGCCACGTAAACAAAGACTGACAGGCATGTAATGGGCGAGTGTGCACATCTGTCATAGTGCTGGTGATGTGCACACTGATGGGCAGGTGTATGGCATGTGACCACTGCAGCCAGTTCTCAGCATTAGAGCACTGATTGGCTGCAGCAGTAACATACCATATACCGGCAGGTGACACATATCTGGATGGACATTACATTCACCAGCACCAAACATACAAGATGATACAGCACCACTTACCTCTTACATCCAGTGACGTCTTCCTGATGTAGATCTTCTCTTTTCTCATCTTCTCTATTTGGGCCACACCGCCATGACACTTCTTTCAGCTCCATCTTCTCTCTGCCACAAAGACATCATAGATTACCCACTTTTACTGTTATCCTGCTGCTGCCTAAAATACTGCGCCCACTGTGCTCCCCAATGTCCCCAAATACTATACTGTAGATATAACAGTGCCATATAGTTAGGACCTCATATAGTCACCGTGCTCCCACTAATAATTCTCTCCTAGAGTGTCCCATTAGTAATAGTGCCCCAATAGTGATAATGCTCCACCAGTATCCCTTTTTAGCAGTAGTGCCCTCCATATTGTACTAATAATAGTAACACCCCCAATAGTACTCCTGGTAGTAGTAATAATTCCCCATAATAGAAACCATTTTCCCATAGTGCCTCCAGTAGTGCTCCCAGAAAAAATAAGGATCCGCTGTAATGGTCCTCAAATCATCCCACTGTGTCCCCATCAGACCTCAGATCAGCCCACTGTGCCGCCATCAGACCTCAGATCAGCCCACTGTGCCCCCATCAAACCTCAGATCAGCCCACAGTGCCCCCATCAGACCTCAGATCAGCCCACTGTGCCCCCATCAGACATTAGATCAGCCCACAGTGCCTCCTTCAGACCTCAGATCAGCCCACTGTGCCCCCATCAGACATTAGATCAGCCCACAGTGCCTCCTTCAGACCTCAGATCAGCCCACTGTGCCCCCTTCAGACCTCAGATCAGCCCACTGTGCCCCCTTCAGACCTCAGATCCGCCCACAGGGCCTCCTTCAGACCTCACATCAGCCCACTGTGCCCCCATCAGACATCAGATCAGCCCACAGTGCCTCCTTCAGACCTCAGATCAGCCCACAGTGCCTCCTTCAGACCTCAGATCAGCCCACAGTGCCCCCTTCAGACCTCAGATCCGCCCACAGGGCCTCCTTCAGACCTCACATCAGCCCACTGTGCCCCCATCAGACATCAGATCAGCCCACAGTGCCTCCTTCAGACCTCAGATCAGCCTGTAGTGCCCCCTTCAGACCTCAGATTAGCCTGTAGTGCCCCCTTCAGACCTCAGATTAGCCTGTAGTGCCCCCTTCAGACCTCAGATTAGCCTGTAGTGCCCCCTTCAGACCTCAGATTAGCCTGTAGTGCCCCCTTCAGACCTCAGATCAGCCTGTAGTGCCCCCTTCAGACCTCAGATTAGCCTGTAGTGCCCCCTTCAGACCTCAGATTAGCCTGTAGTGCCCCCTTCAGACCTCAGATTAGCCTGTAGTGCCCCCTTCAGACCTCAGATTAGCCTGTAGTGCCCCCTTCAGACCTCAGATTAGCCTGTAGTGCCCCCTTCAGACCTCAGATCAGCCTGTAGTGCCCCCTTCAGACCTCAGATCAGCCCACTGTGCCCCATAAAAATAAAAAAAAAATCTTACCTCTCCTGGGCTGCAGCTCCGCTCCGGCGCTCTTCTCTCTTCACTGCCCGCGCTGCACTGTCACCTGACTGCGTGCAGCGTCAGGTCAGAGTGCGCGCACTACGTCCTGACGCTGTACCAGTCAGGCGTGTGCAGCGCAGACAGGAAGACCACCAATGAAGGTACCGGAGCGCAGGAGCTGAGCTGTGAGTACCAGGACCCAGCTCCTGCGCTCCAGCAATGAGCGCTTCCATCTGTATTGATGGAAGCGCTCATTGCTTCCTGCGCCCCTAAAAAGGAGGACTTCTGGCCGTCCGTCCTGGCCTTTAGCCGGACGGAGGACCAGGAGTCCAAAAACCGGACTGTCCGGCCAAAAACCGAACGGATGGCCACCCTAAGTACATGGCAGCAAGGCATGATGCATGCTGCCAGCAGGGCAACTTACAATGAAGGGCATAAGTCAGGATGAAGCACCAGGGAACATTGGGGGAGATTTATCAAATTGGTGTAAAGTAAAATTGGCTTAGTTGCTCTTAGCAACCAATCAGATTCCTCCTTTCTATTTCCAAAGGAGCTGTGAAAAATGAAAGGTGGAATCTGATTGGTTGTTATGGGCAACTAAGCCAGTTCTACTTTACACCAGTTTAATAAATCTCCCCCATGGTCTCTCCTCTGCTGCAGTAGTCAGCGTTTTTGGAGCCCAAAGCACATTTTATATCCTGCGGGATTTGATATGTTACCTACCTACAATACACTTTCTGTAGTGGTCGCTGTATAAGTCCTCATGTTAATTTTGCAAACACCTAAGGTCGGGTTCACATATACGCTTTGAACTCAGGCAGTCTGCTCCTGAGTAATACATGGTGTACATGACAGCTTTCACCCGGACAAAAAATACTACATGCGGTATTTTTTGTCCGGCCAAAAGCCGGCATATATGCTGGGAAGTGGCCATTCCTATTATAGTGAATGGGGTGGTATCCAGCTATACCCGATACGGTGAACTCCTCAGTCCGTTCCGGCACATATGTATACCCAGCCTTAGTTTGTATTTAGCACAAAGCCGTAGCTACATATTTCTAATGTGTGCTGATACTTTGTTCCAGTCCCAGATAAGAAGACAGTCAACCAGAAGATGAAGGTGGCTGCACGTGATCTGCACTAGGGAAGAGTCACTCAGAAGACCTCATTATTGGGACCAGGACATTGAAATCTGAACTGGACATTTACATTAGAAGATGTGTGAACTGTGTTCTACAAAGAGAAAAATAACATTATTCTTGGAGGGTGTTGTTAGTTATAGTAACTGACAAATATGCTAACAGATTTATAGCTAGGCCTAAGTACCTGACATCAACCTCAGAATTCTGTTCCTTCAAGATGTACCACATTGACATATGGAATATGTTATCTGGAATGTTTCGCCTACAAAGTTTTCAACTATGCAATGTGGGGCTCATACTTAAAAAAGAGAATCGTCAGAAAATGCGCTATTGTTTAAACCACATTTTTATTTTACATATATTTCACATTTTTGGTGCTTATTTTTTAATTTTCCATGTCACTACAACTTACTGGCCACTAGGTCTAATAACAGATGATGATTTCCTGTTCTGTACAGGTAACTATTCAGTAGCTATTATCATCACTGCCAGAATTACAATGACAAGTAACACCTCCACATAGATAACATAGAATCCATCATACACAACAGGTGATATCACAGCTTATCAGCTCCCTCCTGACCTCTGCACAGGTCACAGAGCATGCCTAGAACACTCTCCTGTAAAAGTCAATGGGGTCAGCTCCTGTTCAGTGTATCTATGGCCCATGTAGATGCTCTCAAAAGACAGAAAGTCTTACCATATTTTAGCTCTAGTGGCCAGTGTAAAAATTGCAGGATTTTATGATTTTATTAACATGGAAAATTAAAACAAAAGTAAGCAAAAATGTAAAAAAAAATATGCTTAAAGGGGTTCTCTCCGGGATTTACATATTGATGACCTATCCTCAGTTGGTGTCCAGCTCCTGGAACCCCTGCCAATCAACTGTAGGAAGAGGCCGCTTTCGCTTCTTCCTAGGCAGTCTCTTCATCGGTCACATGGCCATTCAAGTCTATGGTGCTGAGCTGCAATACAAAGTAGAGCACCGCTGCCTCTTCAAACAACTGATCACCAGGGGATAGGTCATCACTATGTAAATCCTTGAGAACCCTTTTAACATAAAAATGTGATTTGAACAATAGGTCATTTTCTGATCACACATTCCCTGTCACCATAAAATGCAATGCAATGTGAAATCACCATGTTATAGAGCAGGATGAGCTGAGCAGATATATTTTTGGGTATAGTTTTGTGGGAAAGGATTCAGTAAAACCTTCAGCTATTATCATGGACTGATATCATTCTTTATGTAAGGGTGTCAGAGTTTGTCCGTCACTGACAACATTGCCCTGTGTACAACTGCGCTCACAATTGTATAAATTACAAGTTTTACTGAATCTTTTCCCACAAAACTATACATCAATCTGCTCAGCTCTTCCTGCTTTATAATATGTCTGCAGCTGACAGGTTCTCTTCAAGTTGCCCATACACATAAGAGGAAACCCACCTATATTGGCCACCTATCTGATATGTATGGGGCTGTCCTGAATCTCTTCCAGTGACGATCTTTTGCTCCCACTGGGTCCAAACCCTCATCCCACCAAGCATGTGAATGGGGGGTGAAAATGAATTCATATTTCTGAAAGTAAAAGCAGATATGTTGTGCCCAGTCAAACCCAGTGATGACTGATGCAACGCCAATGGAGTAAAAGTGGGCATGCACTTAAAGGGGTATTCCCATCTCACAAATGTAGTTTGTATAGTTAGATATAGCCATACCAATATTATTACTAATATAATGTATTTATATAAAATGTACCGTTTAGAAGATTTCCCTATTTGTATATCCATTGTCCCACACACATCAGTCAGGCCGTTGCCCCTAGTTACGGCCACCACAGCCATGTAGTAGTGGTGGTCAGCTTGCTCTTGTTCAAACCCGCTCTGAGGAAACTGCTGTACTCTGAACGCACATTACATAAGCATGCGGAGACATATCTTAGGGTTGTAGCATTTTTGTCTGCACTTCCAAAACGCAGAGAAATGGATCCTGTTCCAAGATCAATTCATCTCTATGGAGCAGGATCCGTTTATAAAGTCTGCGTTTGGATGGATCCTGACCAATGCGTTTTGGACTGGTAGTGTGTTTAAAACACAGATGTGAAAGTACCGTAAGATGTGTCTCCGTATACTCATCTAATGTGCGTTCACAATACAGCAGTTACCTCAGAGCGGGATAGAACAAGAGCAAGCCGGCCACTACTACTACATGCCTGCGGTGGTCGTAACTAGGGGCAACGGCCTGACTGATGTGTGTGGGACAATGGAAATACAAATAGGCAAATCTTCTAAATGGTACATTTTATATAAATACATTCTATTACTAATAATACTGGTATGGCTATATCTAATTATACAAACTACATTTGCGAGATGGGAATACCCATTTAAAAGGTTATCTCACAAATTTACCTTTTTTTTTTTTTTTTTACTTACCTGGAGGACTTTCTTCACTTTCTTGGGGGGGGGGAGCAGTCGCTTACATAAGACAATTAAGTACCTCCCAAGAAGCATTGTAATTAGCACTTGTTAACCCCTTCTTCCCCTGCATAGACCCTCACATTTAGTACCAGAGATACATACAATTTCCTTCTCCACTGTCTAGAGATATATGGAGAGATATAGAAGTAGGCATGAATGAATGAAGGTGTCTGGACTACATCATGCGCTTCTCTATGACATCACTACACCAGGACTGAGGGGAGGGGAGCCGGGAAGTTACTGACTGCAGGAGAAGGTGGGCCAGAAGATTAAACAGCAGGGGGTGCTACTAGAGGGGAAAAACTAAAGTACAAAAAAATCTCAACTGTATTTTTATTGTATGGAAATTGCAATAATACTTCATTTTAAATGCCCTGTTCATTGCATAGTAATACTTTTCATGGGAAACCCCTTTAAGATGCTTCTTAACATATAATTGTTAACATTCCACTTTGACTGAACATACATGTGTTTTTCCATTGAGTAGAGGAATATAAGCCAAAATCTGTGGGTTCAGCCAACATTTCTTAGTCATGTATAGGCACTGTTAGCGTTTGACTACTGTATAGTTATGTATCGTGGTCAAACACAGATGTAAAGTCTGTATCTTCATTGCACTCTGCAATAATCCTTAACTGTTACAACCTATTACCTTTTTGAAACATTTTTCTATAATATTATATTGTAGTAAATCTGCAAACCATTAAAGAGAGCCTGTCACCGACTTATCACTAAAAAAAACTACTAGGGATGGCGACCAGTACATGGTATAAGCATCCTCAACCTGTATGTCATCTGGGTGTTCAGTGAATGTCCAGGGAGATAATTTTTATCAGCTCCTCTCTTATTGGCTGAAGCCTTACTCCCTTCTTCCCTGACGTCACAGTGATTTGTCTCCAAATCTCGCACAGGGGCCCCCTGCTGGGCTTCTGGCGCCTGCGTGCTACATTCCCTTTGGTGGTTATTGCCTCTGCACCTGCGCAGAACATATCCCCGAGACAATAGCCCATCAAAGGGAATGTAGCGTACAGGCGTCACAACATACAGCTATGTAGAGAATGCTTACTCCCTGTACTGCTGGTAGTATTATTAGTGTCGCTGACAGACTCCCTTTGAATACCTATAGTGTAGAATGGAATCTTGTTATATATAATGTTTACAGTCTATTATACAGGAGCCAGAAAGTGTGCAAAGAGAAATAAAACTAGATTTGTACTTTTCACATGTTTAACTGTTGCAAACCTCTGCTGTCTGTGACGTATACTTTACTACACTGATTATTAGGCTAGTTTCAGACAAGGGAGTTCAATGCAGGAAACTCGCAGCATGTGTATGTTTGATTTCCCGTTCTGACCTCTACTCCATTGACAGCACAGCATTATAATGATTTAGAATTCTGCGTGTTCCTGACAGATCTCAAATATACTAAATTGTTCCGACATAATGCCATCAATATAATTCAGTAGATTTGAGGTCTGGCAGGGACACACAGCCTTATAAATCACTATAATGCCTTGCAATCCTATCAGAGGAGCATCAGTCTTAACGGGAAATCAGTTTCATGCACTCGGCGTGTTTTCGCATTGAATTGAGTCTGGCCTAAAGGTAAAGGAAAATCTTATATACAGTTTAAAGGGAATATCCAACAATGAAAACCAATTTTTTTATTGTTCTCGATGACAACAGACTATAAGCTCCATGTAGTCTGATCCTTCCGTCATATTGGCATCCATCTTTCCACGGCTTCTTGGTAACCTACCGTTCTCCAGATCGACAGGGCTGCCAGATCTCAGACCCCCATTGATTAGAATGTTGTGGCATAGCTTAGTGATATTCCATAACAATCCAAGATGGAAACAGCCTTTTAGAAGATGTGCCAGTCGTGGTCAATTAGTATTTTAATTTAGCCCTCCTTTTCTTATTAACGGGAATCTGTGACCTCCATATCAAACTGTTAGCATAGAGTCATGTTACTTTTTCTTAAAGGGTATCTGTCAGCAAATCTGTACCTATGAAACTGGCTGACCTGTTACATGTCCACTTGGCAGCTGAAGACATCTGTGGCGGGGCCAATGTTCTTATGTGCCTTCATTGCTGAGAAAAATGATGTTTTAATACAGTGGTCCCCAAGTTACAATATTAATTGGTTCCTGGCCGATCATTGTAAGTTGAAACCATTGTAACTTGGGTAAATGGTTCCAAAGCCCCAAAATGTCATCCAAGATAACAGAAAATGAAGATTTAAGGAAAATAAGCAGATAACTAAGACAGAGTCCTTACATATAACAGTCAGGAATAGTTGATAACTAGTAACTAATACAGCTATGTTATCAGAGAAGTGGCCTAGATTGGTTGGATCTGAGTCTGAGGCATTGTATGTTGAGTCTAGCTTCAACTTTCGATGTCCCAGGAAAGACCATTATATCTTGAGGCCATTGTATCTTGAGGGACCACTGTATATGCAAATGAGTCTTTAGGAGCAATGGGGGCGTTGCCATTACACTTAGAGGCCAGGGGCGTAGCTAAAGGCTCATGGGCCCTGGTGCAAGAGTTCAGCTTGGGCCCCTCCTTCCCTCAGCACTGGTGCACCTAGCTTTTCTGCCGGCCAAGGCAAACATTGCCATGCCAAATTCTCACCCTAACCCTTTCCCTCCTAACATTATGTATATCACTACAGAACATACAGGGTAAGGCTACATTCACACGACAGTTGCTTTTGCGGCCTCCGATCCGCATATTTTGCGGCTCAGATGTGGACCCATTCACTTCAATGGGTCAGCAAAAAATGCAGACAGCACACTGTGTGTTATCCGCATCCGTATGTCCGTTCCGTAGCCCCGCAAAAAAATAGAACATGTCCTATTTTTGTCCGTTTTGCAGACAATGATAGGCAATTGTTACAGCGGATCCGCAAAAAAAACGGATGCCATATGGAACATCATCCGTTTTTTTTTTTGCGGAACCGCAATTTGCAGACTGCAAAACACAATGTTCGTGTGAATTTAGCCTAATACAGCCCCATACCTCTTACATCTAGTATAATACAGCGCCCCCTACCTCTTACATCCAGTATAATACAGCGCCCCATACCTCGTACATCCAGTGACGTCTCCTCTGATATAGATCTTTTCTTTCCTCATCTTCTCCTTTCAGACCAGACGCCATTTTTCAGCCATTTCTCATCTCTGCAGTTTGACAGAAAAAAATCTTAGTTTACTACTTTTCCATCATCCTCCCATCTTCTGGACAAATCATCCTACCACCCCCAGTACTGTGTCACTAGTACCACACAGATAGTGTCCTTCAATAATTATTGGCGCACAGTGTCCTAAAATAACTGCGCCCAGCAAATAGTGTCCCCGACAGTAATAGTGTGAACATAACGTCCCCCAGAAATAACTGCGCTGATACTGTGCCAGGGTGCCCCCCACAGTAATAGTGACCCCCACAGTAATAGTGACCCCCAAAGTCCCAACTAATAATTATCTGCCAGAGTGCACTTGTTAGTAATAGTGCCCCCAACAGTACTAATGTCCCCACTGTGCCCCAGAAGTAATAATGCTTCCATAGTGCCCATACTAGTAATCATGTTCCCCAGAGAACCCCAGTAGTAATAATTCTCCTTATAATGTGACAGTACAAAAATGCCCCTTCATGTGTGCCAGTGCAAAAAAAAACTTTTAATGCCCTCAGTTGAGCTAATGTCCCCATAGTGCCCCCATAATGTGCCAATATAAAATACACCTAAATAGTGCCCCCCGTAGATGCCCCCATAGTGCCCGCCATAATGTGTCCCAGTATAAAATGCCCCTACATAGTGCCCCAGTAGATGCCCTCAGTGTCCCCCATAATTTGCAAGTATAAAATACCCCTTCTTAGTGCCCCACCCGTGGATGCCCCCATAGTACCCGCCATAATGTGTTCCAGTATAAAATGCCCCTATACAGAGACCCCCATATAAAATACCCCTTCTTTGTGGCCTCAGTAGATGCCCCCATAGTGCCCCAATAATGTGAGAGTAAGAAGCGCCCCCAATAATGTGCCAAAAGTGCGCCCAAAATTTCCTCCCAATAATGTGCCAGTAAAAAGTGTCCAACCTCCATAGATCCCCCCCAAATCATGTGCCAATAAGAAATGCCCCAAGTGCCCCATGTGCCAGTAAGAAATGCTTCCATGTGCCAGTGAGAATGCCCCCAGTGCCCCCATGTGCCAAGAAATGCCCCCAGTGCCCCCATGTGCCAAGAAATGCCCCCATGTGCCAAGAAATGCCCCCAGTGCCCCCATGTGCCAGTAAAAAAATGCCCCCAATGCCCCCATGTGCCAGTAAGAGAAATGCCCCCAGTGCCCCCATGTGCCAGTAAAAAATGCCCCTGGTGCCTCCATGTGCCAGTAAAAAAATGCCCCCAGTGCCCCCATGTGCCAGTAAGAAAGGCCCTAAGTTCCCCCATGCGACCGCTACGACCCCTATAGCTACAGCACTGTTAGAGGCTGTGCTCTCTCTGTAACTGCTGCGCCCTCTGAACTTTTATTGACAGGGCCAGGCAGTGAAAACGTCATGACATTTGACCCTGTAAATCAAAGTGCAGAGGACGCAGCATTTTCAGAGAAAGAGCCTCTAGGTGTAATGGCAATGCCCCCATTGCTCCTAGAGGCTCATTTGTATATAATAAACTATCATTTTTCTCAGCATTGTGGGCACATATGAACATGGAACCAACACAGATGCCTTCAGCTGCCAAGTGCACATGTAACAGGTCAGCCAGTGTCGTAGGTACAAATCTGCTGACAGATGCCCTTTAATATGCAAATTAGGCCTTTGGTGTAACAAGGACATCACCATTGCTCATGTTGCACCCAAGCGCCACTCTTTTCTGTGGCCAGCTCCTCCCTTGCGGCTTTAATTGACAGGGCCATGCAGTGGCTAAACAGCTGGGGAGGCGCGGGCCACAAAAAGGAGTGACGCTTGGGTGCAACATGAGCAGCAGTGACGCTCTCGTTGCACCAAAGGCCTTATTTGCATATAAATAAAAATTATCATAACTCAGGAACAGAGCTTCAGATCAACAAAAGAAAAACGGCACTTTACTCGGGTGAACTAAAGATATGTGTCTATGCAACCAGTTGGACAGGGAGGTCACAGGTGAAAGGTTCCTTTTAACCCCTCCGGAGCAGAGCAAGTGCCATAGCTGCAAGGTGCCTGCTGTTTCATTTAACCCCTCAGTGGCTGTGGTCAAATTTTTGCTTCCTAAAAAAATTGAACAAAAAGTCATACACACCCCAAAATGGTATTAGCAGATTGTCCTGCAAAAAAAGAGCCCTCACACAGCACTGTAGACATAACTATAAAAAAGGTCAGAATATGGGAATTTTTTTAAAACTTTTTATTATTTTTTTCAGCATTAAAAAGCAACAAAAAACGGTGTGGTATCGCAGTAATCATACTGACCCAGAGAATGAAGATAACAAGTCAGTTTTACCGCATAGTGAATGCCATAAAAACAAAACCCATAAAACTGTGGCGGAGTTGTTGTTTTTTTCCTATTCCACCCCATTTGGATTTTTTTTACCAGCTTCCCTTTACATTTTATGCAAGACAAGAATTAAAACCTTTGAAATATCCATAAAGATTATGAGTCTTGAATAAAAGGCTTGGATCACACATGCACAGATTTGTAACTAGGAAAGATTGGGCCCCATAGCAAACTTGTAAATTGCCCCCCTTCCCTAACCACGAATATTATGGGCAAAATTGTGTTCCACTGCAGGCATGAGGCTTTTTTTGGATTTTTAATAAATCAATATAAAAGTTGTAAATGTGGTAAAATTAGCAATACTCATCTGTCACATTCCCTGCTGCTCCAGAGCTGACATTCCAGTGACCAGGAAAACCAATCACTGGAATCAGCACAATTTTTATCTTATGACCTTTCCTACTGTAAGGATTTATTAAGGCAGCTGCTTTTATTCTCTGTTATACGCACACAATTGTGCTGTCATATGAATTCGACACTGATCTTGCAATACGAATATAAAGAGGTTGATGCCCCACATCATATTCTGTTGATTCTGGCTGTAGAAGGTACTGGCCGCAAGAATTGGCATCAAAGTGTGAGGTCAGACATTTTTCACTCATGTGAAAAAGCCGGAATTAGACTTACCGGTAATTCATTTTCCATGACATCACCACGACGGCACAAGGAGATTGACCCCTGACCTCTGTAGGGGCAGGAAGCAGAGAAGTTTAAAAGGACACCTCCCACCACCAACACCAGTGTATACCAAATCACAGAGCCACACCGGTGACTATTTCATAAGAAAATACATTTTTTTTTTTTTTTTTTTGAAAAATGCACGATATTACTTCATACCGAGCAAAAGAAATAACGGGGGAGGGAAAAAACCCATGCCGTCGTGGTGATGTCATGGAAAATGAATTACCGGTAAGTCTAATTCCGGCTTTCCATCTCATCACCACGACGGCACAAGGAGATCTACAAAATTATAGGTTAAGGGCGGGCAACTGTCTGAAGGACTCTACGTCCAAAAGACAGGTCCTTAGAGCTGAAGAGGTCTAAACGGTAATGTTTAATGAAAGTATGGACGCTAGACCAGGTTGCTGCTTTGCATATTTCCTCCAGAGAGGCACCTCCTCTCTCCGCATGTGAAGAAGCCATGGCCCTCGTAGAATGTGCCCTAATACCCCTGGGAATAGGGAGGTCCTGAACCTCATAGCATAGGGAAATCGTACTACGGATCCACCTGGCGAGAGTGGATCTAGAGACCATGTTACCCTTATTTCTACCAGCAAATTGGAGAAGCAGACAATCAGATTTTCGAAAATCCTTGGTAGCCTCCAGATATTTAAGTACTGCACGTCTAACATCTAGTGAGTGAAAAGAATTCTCCAACTCATTAGCAGGGGCCTCACAAAAGGAAGGGAGAATAATCTCCTGAGATCTGTGGAAATTACTAACGACCTTGGGGAGGAAACACGGATCTAGTCTAATCACTAGCCTGTCTTCTAGAACTCTGAAGTATGGTTCACGAATAGAAATGGCCTGAATTTCTCCAAGGCGTCGAGCAGATGTAATCGCAATAAGGAAAGCCACTTTAAAGGACAGAAACTTGAGCAAACAGTCCCCCAGAGGTTCAAAGGGGGGTAGTGCAAGGCCCTTGAGGACTACGTTCAGGTCCCAGGAAGGAATTTTGGATTTGAGAGTAGGATGTAACCTAGAGGCAGCTCTAATAAACCGGTTAATCCACCTGTGGCTGGCTAGATCGGCATCAAAGAAACAGCTGAGTGCCGAAATTTGCACTTTTAAGGTAGAGGGACTTAGATGCATATCAAGACCGCTCTGGAGAAACTCCAAAATTTTCTGGATATTTGGAGTAGAAAGATTCGGCGTCGGGTCACCCAGCCAAGAGCAGAATCTTTTCCATGTCTTGAGATAAATAGATCTAGTAACTTTTTTCCTACTAGACAGAAGTGTAGATATAACTTTATCAGAAAGTCCTTGTGTTTTCAAAATTTGGATCTCAGGATCCAAGCTGTTAACTTTAGAAATTCTGGATGGGGATGTATTATGGGTCCCTGAAGAAGAAGGTCTTTCTGAAGTGGTAGGATCCATGGGTCGGCGATCGATAGATTCTTTAGGGCCGAGAACCAGCTCCGTTTTGGCCAGAACGGTGCCACAAGGATCATCGTTGTGTCGTCTTGTTGAAGTTTCTGTATTACTCTGGGAATCAATGGCAGAGGAGGAAAAGCGAAACATAGTCCCCAATTCCAATAGAGAGACAGGGCGTCTATCGCCCAGGGACCACCCCGGGGATCTAAAGAACAGAATCTCTTGGTCTGTTTGTTCTGTTTTGTCGCAAATAAGTCTATTTCGGGTTTCCCCCAACGTTCTGAAATCCTTGCAAACACTCCCGGATTCAGGGACCATTCTGACTGGTCTAACGTTTGTCTGCTTAAAAAATCCGCCTCGATGTTTAAGGACCCTTTTAAGTGAATCGCCGAGATTGATTCCACATGATCTTCTGCCCACGAAAATATTTTGTTTGAGAGGGAAAGAAGAACTGGAGATCTCGTGCCTCCTTGATGTGACAAGTATGCTACCACCGTGGTGTTGTCGGATAGAATCTTGAGATGGAGCCCCTGGAGAAGGTCCTCTGCGGCCTTCAGAGTTTTCCAAACTGCCTGAAGCTCCCTGAAGTTTGAAGATTGGTTCGAGATCGCCAGAGGCCATGTGCCTTGATAGTAATACCCTCCAACCTTGCTTCCCCAACCCGCTTTGCTTGCGTCGGTGACTATCTGAATCTGGGGAGACTTCTTCCATAGAATTCCTCTGGACAGATGTCTCGTCTCTGTCCACCAACTCAGGGATCTTCTCACCGGACTCGGGATGAGGACTCGACGGTCCAAGGAGATCTGTTTCCGATTCCATACGGAAAGGATCCAGGATTGGAGCGATCGGTAGTGTAACTGGGTCCACTTTACAGCTGGGATGCAGGAGGAGAGCAGACCTAGGAGGCTCATGGCCTCTCGAATTGAGGATATCTTTTTCTTTTGAAAAGATCTGACCTTCTGTCTCAAATTCACAATCTTCTCTTGAGGAAGAGACGTGATCTGCAATTTGGAGTTGAGGAGAACCCCCAGGAATTTGACCGTTGTGGACGGTAGAAGAGAGGATTTCTTTTAGATTCACAATCCACCCTAGAGCCTGGAGTGTGGAGAGGAAGATCTTCTGATGCTCTAGAAGCTGTAACCTGGAGTGAGCGATTAACAAGAAGTCGTCCAGGTAAGGTATGATGGATACGTTTTCCTGTCTGAGGAACGCCACCATCTCCACTATCAACTTTGTGAATATTCTGGGTGCGGAGGCGATGCCAAATGGAAGGGCGGAAAACTGGAAATGATGAATGGATCCTTGAGCGTCTTGGAGAGCAAAGCGAAGGTACTTTTGAGATTTTTGATGTATGGGAACGTGGTAATACGCGTCCTGGAGATCTACGGTACACATAAACGCATTTTGCATTATTAGGGGAATCACTGCTGATAGAGATTCCATCCTGAATTTCCTGTATAGTATGAATTTGTGATTTATTATCGTGCGATAAGCACCCTCTTTTTTCTTTACTAGAAAAAGGGACGAGTAGTATCCCCTTCCTTGCTCTGGAATTGGGACCTTGGTGACTACCCGTAAGTCGAGGAGATCCCGGACGCCCTTCCAAATTTTCGTATGGTTTGAGGTAGACCCGGGATTGGTGACCAGAAATTTGTTTGGAGGCAGAGACAGGAATTCTATTCTGTAACCCGATCTTATTAGGTTTAGTGCCCAGGGGTTGGAGGATATTTTCTCCCAAGCGGAATAGAAGTTCCCCAGTCGGCCTCCCACTCTGGCGTCATTGTTTGTCAGTTTGCTTGTTTTGGGGGTTGAGGAGGAAGCCTCTTCCTTTCCCCCCCTTGGGGTAACTCCACCGCCCCGACTTCCCTTTACCTCTATAAGGTCTATCCTGGGAGCCGGAGGAACGAAAGGAAACCCTTTTCCTAAATGGTCTGTCTTCAGGGAACCCCTTTTTATTGTCTGCCGCTTTTTCTAAGATCCTATCCAGAACCGGGCCGAAAACATAGTCACCAGTAAAGGGAATGGAACACAGCTTCATTTTAGAAGCTTTGTCCCCCCCCCAGGACTTCATCCATATGGCCCGGCGGGCGGCATTAGATAAGGCCGCATCTCTCGCTGAAAAACGGATGGACTCAGCTGAGGCATCCGCTAAAAAAGCTGTAGCCGACTTCAAAAGGGGGAGAGAATCCAAAATCTCTTCAGCCGGAGTCTTGTTAATGATATGTCTCTCTAATTCACCCATCCAGAGGGTCATAGCCCGGGCCACCGAGGTGGCAGCAATATTGGTTTTTACGTTAATCATTGCAGATTCCCAGGATTTACGTAACAGAGCGTCCGCCTTTCTCTCCATTGGATCACGCAATTGAGAAGCGTCCTCAAAGGGCAAGGAGGTCTTCTTAATAACCTTCGCCACCTGTACATCAATCTTGGGGATGTTGTCAAATAATTTTGAATCAGAGGGGTCAAAAAGTAATCTATTTTTGAAGTCCCGTGATATGCCCAGACGTCTCTCTGGGTCTGACCATTCCTCCAAGATCATCTCCTTGATGTTCTCGTTGATAGGAAAGACACGAGCACGTTTAGCCCTTAAACCTCCAAACAGCTCCTCCTGTACAGAATGAGGTTTCTGAACCTCTTCCACCCCCATAGTGGCGCGGACGGCTTTTTAAAAGGTCCTGCATCTCGTCATTAGAAAAGAGAAACCTTTTACAACCCTCTGAACCATCTGAATCAGAACGTTGATCTTCGTCTTCAGCGTATTTGGAGGAGGGAGTCTCATCCTCATTGTCCTCTGAATCAGAGGAGGAATGATAGACCGCCATTCTCTGACGTTTGGAAGGGGGGGCTTGGGGAGGAGGCATAGAAACATGGGATAAGGAAGATCTAATCTCCTCCTGCACCATGGATCGAAGTCCCTCCAACAAGGAAGGTTGTTCCTCACGGATCACATCCTGGATACAATCTTTGCAAAGCTTTTTGGAATAAGCTTCCGGTAGTTTCTTGTTGCAAGATAGACATCTTAATAACTTCTTAGCCTTCTTCTGTGCCTCCTTGACCTGAGAGGCGACAGAAGGCCAGAATTAGTGGAGCAAAAGAATTTTTAGGTAATAAGCCCCCTTATTTAGGATGTCACCCTGGTGCAAGAAAACCACTGGAGAGGAAGGAACAAGGTCCTCCTGCCCAGAAAAAGAGTGCCCCCACAATCACAGCATAGGAAGCCCAGGGGGACTTATGGAAGGTGGCACCGGGGCGTCATGATCCTTGGGGGAGCGCTGCTCAGCTGAAGACATCCCACCAGACCTCAGATCAAAGAGACTAGCGTGGCTCCCCGCTTTATACTTACCAGCGCTCCCGACGCTCATACCGCCCGACTACTTCCGGTCGCACCGGAAGTGACGTCATAGTCGTGCGCACATGGCGCCGGACGCGCAACCCAGCCTCATCCACCGGAGGGAGAGGGAGGGAGATCGCGTCAGGAGCAGGCCCCAGATCAACCAGGACGAGTCCTCCTTCCTCCCCCTGCCCAGCGTTAGTACTAGACCGCGGGCGGGCAGGGGGGCAGAGGTAAGTGAACGCCGTCACCCTCTGCCGGAAATATCAGTCAGTCCTTCATCTCCCAGTCGGCACTAGGAGACCTTTCTCCGCTCCTGGCCCTGTAGGGACAGGAAACACTGGTGTTGGTGGTGGGAGGTGTCCTTTTAAACTTCTCTGCTTCCTGCCCCTACAGAGGTCAGGGGTCAATCTCCTTGTGCCGTCGTGGTGATGAGATGGAAAAGTGGTGTATTTAAAGGGTTAAATGAATTAGGGCCACTTTTTTCTTTTTAAATGGAAAAAAGTGAAATAACCCCTTTCTCCCACTGCCAACATACAGAGGATGATGCCTCGCATTGTATGCAGTCGAATTCAGACTGTCCCGAACAGGTTCTGGGCACAAGGACTGGCATCAAAGTGGGCAGACAGACACTTTTCACTGATTTGAAAAAGTAACTGGTGTTCTTAAAGAGTTAAAGAGGCTCTGTCACTAGGTTTTAACCTATGTATTTAAATACATAGGTTAAAACCCCTTGACTTCTACAGTTAGAACATACCTTTATTGCAGAGTACAGCGCAGCGGTTGTGCTGAAAAAAGACCTTTAATCTTTATGTTAATGAGCCTTCGGAGCACCGGGGGGCGGGCTCTTTCTTCCTGAGCACCGCTTCTTCACCGCCCCCCGGGTCCCGAGGCTCTCTCCGATGCCGACGTCCACGCCCCTCTGAAAATTGATTGACAGCGCTAGGCCGTTTGGCCTAGCGCTGAAATCCCGCCGGCGCATGCGCAGAAGCGCTTGCAGTGCCGAACACCGCAAGCGCTTCCATCCTTGTGCGCACGCGCCGTCACTTCGCTGAACCCGGAAGTGACGGCGCGTGCGCACAAGGATGGAAGCGCTTGCGGTGTTCGGCACTGCAAGCGCTTCTGCGCATGCGCCGGCGGGATTTCAGCTGTCAATCAATTTTCAGAGGGGCGTGGACGTCGGCATCGGAGAGAGCCTCGGGACCCGGGGGGCGGTGAAGAAGCGGTGCTCAGGAAGAAAGAGCCCGCCCCCCGGTGCTCCGAAGGCTCATTAACATAAAGATTAAAGGTCTTTTTTCAGCACAACCGCTGCGCTGTACTCTGCAATAAAGGTATGTTCTAACTGTAGAAGTCAAGGGGTTTTAACCTATGTATTTAAATACATAGGTTAAAACCTAGTGACAGAGCCTCTTTAATTAAATTCAGCCCATTGACCTTGCACTGCCAACATACAGAGGGTGGTTCTGCGCACTTTATTCAGTTGAGTTAAGCCTGGCCAGAACTGGTCCTGGGAACAAGAACTGGCATTAAATGGACAGACGCTTTTTCCAATTTTGAATAAGTAACTGTTGTTTTTATAGGGTTAAATTAATACAGGCCACTAATCTTGCAATGCCAACATAAAGAAGGTGATGACCCATATAATATTCAGTTGAGTTCAGCCTGACACGAAGAGGTTCTGGGCACGGGAACTGGCTTCAAATTGGGCAGACTGATACTTTTCACTGATTTGAATAAGTAACTGGTGTTTTTAAAGGGTTTAATGAATTTGGGCCACTAACTTCACACTGCCAGCATATGGAGGGTGGCGCACCGTATGCAGTTGAGTTCAGCTTGGCCCTAACATGTTTTGGGCATGATAACTGGCATCAAAGAGGGCAGGAAAACACTTTCCTGTTTTGCAAAAGTAACTAATGTTTTATAGTGTTAAATTCAAGCCATGATGTCATGCTGCCAACATACAGAGGGTGATGCCCCATATCAGATGCAGTTGAGTTCAGCATGGCTTGAACAGGTTCTTGGCACAAGAACTGGCATCAAAATGTGCAGACGGACACTTTTCACTGATTTGAATAAGACCCTGATTTGCCAAGAATCTGTTCGGGCCAGGCTGTACTCGACTAGATACGGTGTGAGGCTCCACCCTCTGTATGTTAGCAATCTGAGATCAGTGCCCCAAATTCACTTAACCCTTTAAATACCAGTTACTTATTTAGATCAGTAAAAAGTGTTCATCAGCCCACTCTGATGAACTGTTATTTGGGGATACGCCAGGGCTCAGAAGGGGAGGAGCAGCATCTGCATTTTCTAACACAGAATTTTCTGTCATGGTTTTTAGGAGCGATAACTTTTTCATTTTTTGTGAACTGAGCTGCGTGAGGGCTTGTTTTTTGCGGGACAAGCTGTGCTTTTTATTGGCACCATTTTGGGGTACATCCAGCTTTCTGATCACTTTTTAATCAAATTTTTGGGAGGTTAACTAAAACAAAAAGCAGTTTAGGGGCATTTTTCTATATTTTTTTATACCGTTCACTTAATGGGGTAAATCATGTGATATTTTTGTAGAGCCAGTTGTTATGGGCGCAACGATACCAAATATGTCTGTTTTATTTTATTTTTTTAGGGTGGGTTCACATCAGCGTTATGCTTTCCGTTTGTGTTTTCCGTTATAACATGGTTATAACGGAAAATAACGGAAACCATAAGACGGAAGTCAAAACGGAAGCCTTTAGAGGCTTCCGTTTTGATCCGTCATAATAGAAGCCTATGAGAATCATAACGGATCCATCTGAGTTCCGTTATGCTGAACGGAAAACAAAGTCCTGTCGACAGGACTTTGTTTTCCGTTTTGCATAACGGGAACCAAATGGATCCGTTATGATTCTCATAGGCTTCTATTATGACGGATTAAAACGGAATGCCTCTAAAGGCTTCCGTTTTGACTTCCGTCTTATGGTTTCCGTTATTTTCCGTTATAACCATGTTATAACGGAAAACACAAACGGAAAGCATAACGCTGATGTGAACGAGCCCTTACATTTTACACAATAAGAGCATTTTTAGAAAAAAAATCATGTTTTTGTGTTGCAATTTTTTAAGAGCCTTTTTTTTCATTTTTCTGGCTATGATCTTGTGTGGGGGCTCATTTTTTGCAGGATGAGGTGACTTTTTTATTGCTACCATTTTGGGATGCATACGACTTTTTGATTGTTTGATATTATGATATTGGTAGGTGAGGCGACAAAAAAAAGCTGTTTTGGCATAATTTTTATTAGATTTTTTTTTTACGCAGTTCACTTGATGGGGTAGATCATGTGATATTTTTATAGAGCCGGTCATTGCAGACGTGGTGATACCAAACATGTCTATTTTATTTATTTATTTTTATTTGTAACATTTTTTTAATGACATATTTGGGAGAAAATTATTTTTTTTATATGTGATTTTTTTATTTTATTTTTTAATAATACTCTTATTTTTTTTATTTTTATTTATTTTACACTTTGCGTCCCCCATAAGGTCATACAAGAGCTCTGGGGGACATTTAACCTTTTTTTTTTTTTCACTATTGATTTCTCCTGTAACTGGGGCTGACATAGTAGCCCCAGTTACAGGGGAAATACATCCCCAGAGAGGCTGTACAGCATAGTCTATGAGAGACCCGGCAGCTCCTGCACGCCGGGCCGGAACAGGAAGCGCACATAGCCTTCCTCATCTGTATACACAGCGCTTGGTGAGTGCTGTGTATACAGCGATCTACAAGGCAGGGACCCCTGGGAACGGTCCCTGCCTTCTCTTTGGGGTACCCTGCTGTCAGTGACAGCAGGTACCCCACTGTGCAGCTGCATGATTAGCGTGCAGCTGCTATCTCTGAATGGATGTTCAGAAACGTCCATTCAGAGATAGATAACCACTTCCCGGACGTTTATATCCTATGGGTGGACGGGAAGTGGTTAAAGAGGTATTCCCATCTTAGACAATTGGGGCCCATTGTCTGATAGGTGCGGGTCCCACCACTGGGACCCGTGTCTATATCGAGAATAGAGTGGGGAGCGCTGCGCCTGGAGGACCCCGGGTTTCCCGGGGTCCGGCCACCACCTGGCGCAGCTCCCCCGCTGCTCCCATAGAAATGAATGGGAGCGCACCGCGCATGCACGGCCACCTATCCTAGCGATATGATCCCATTGTCCAAGATGAGAATAACCCTTTAAAGGGGTTATCCAACCCCTAAAATGCCCGAGCCCCTCATACAGGTTATACTTACCACGCTCCCCGGCTGCCGCTGCATCTTCCCGTCTGGCGGATCAAAACATCCAGCGACGGAGGAGGGCCACCAATAGGAGCCTGCGACGGGAACAAGCCTCCGTAGCATCACGGGTGTTTTTAGGGAGACTCGTTCCTGTCATGGCCTGCTATTGGCTACCTGGCAGCGGGGTAAGTATAACCTGTTTGAGGGGCCCAGGCATTTTGTGGGGCATTATAGGGGTAACTGGCAGATTTGAATGTAACCCTACACTTTTAAAATGTCTGGCTGACCACTTTGATGCCAGTTCTTGTGCCCAGAACCTGTTTGGGCCAGGCTTACTTCAACTGGATACGATGCAGGGAACCATCCTCAGTATGTTGCCAGTGTGAAATCAATGGCCCAAATTCATTTAACCCTTTATAAAACACCAGTTACTTATTAAAATCAGTGAAAATCAGTTGTCTGCCCACTTAGATGCCAATTCTTGTGCCCAGAACCTGTTTGGGCCAGGCTTACTTCAACTGCATATGATTCGGAGTAATGCCCTCTCTATGCTAGCAGTGTGAGCTCAGTGGACCTAATTCATTTAACCCTTTAAAAACAACAGATACTTTTTCAAAACAGGAAAATGTCTGCCCACTTTGATGACAGACAGTTCTTGTGCCCAGAATCTGTTCTGGCTCTGCTGAACTCAACTGCATAGGATGCAGAGTAACATCCTCTCACTGGCCAGAAAAGTTCTCCCCAAAATGTAAAGGTAAAAAAAAAATGATACACATAAAAACTGACGAAGTTCATACTTCAGTTATTTGGTCAGTTATTTCCATCAGTTATTGTGAGCCAAGACCAGTAGTGAAGCCTCCTCAGAGATAAAATGGATTTTAAAGGCTATGTACTCCTTCGGAGACTTTTTTTTTTTTTATGATTGCATGGTATTAATTTTTGGTTAAAAATTATTTTTTCAATTGGCCTTTATTAGAGATGAGCGAGTAGTGAAATATTCGAAAGTTCGAAATTCGATTCGAATAGACCGCGATATTCGACTATTCGACCGAATATCGAATCCCATTAAAGTCTATGGGAAAAAAAATGCTCGCCACTTGGAAATCTCAATTCGACCACTTGGAGGTCACCAAGTCCACCCTGAAACCTCAGAAAAGGATGCCAACACTGCTGGAATGCAACTGGGACAGCAGGGGAAGCATGTCTGGGTGCATATAACGCGCCCAAGTCGCACTATTACGCCACTATCACAGCCTCTCAACAATACACTCCAAAGACAATGTAACCTCTCTGTAAAGTGAGACCATACAAGGAAACCTTCTTTCCTCTATATTGCCATGGACCACAAGCCAAACTAGACAAAAAAGAAGATAAAATTCTGCACCCCTTAAAATCACGTTGCCTATGACAACCACAGATGGCATAGGCAAGGGGGAAAGCAATCAAGCCATCACTATTTTTCCCTCTGTGCCATCCCTGCCTTGCCCAGGCACATGTCCCAAAACATCATCCACGCCCGAGTAACACGGTTACTGCAAAAGGCCATTTGACCACCAACAATTTGGTTTGAGGCCGGGGATGCTACATCTCCCTGACGGCACACTGGGTGAATGTTGTGGAGGCGGGGACGGGCAAACCTGCTACCCCCACCCAAGTTTTGGGCCTTGGTTCTGTCTGGATTTCCGCAACCCTTACAGACCGCTCGGCAAACCCCTCCTTCTCCTTCTAGATTCTCCTTTTAAATCTGTCCACCACCCAGTCAAGTCCACAAAGTCCAGTCTCGTTGATAGCCTGCAGAAACTGCAGGGACCTCACTCTGACCCTCCTTCCTCCCACCCTGCCCAATGTTATCAACCCAGTGTTCCCACCCATGCAAGAATCGCAGTTATCTGAGGATTTTGTTTGTTCTGATGCCCAAACACTGGAGCAAGCTCCATCTCTAGCTGATGGTGGTGTGGAACGGGCACTAAAGTGTAAAATGATTAGGGACGATGATGAGACACAGTTGCCAGCAAGGGAGGCTGTTGGAGCAAAGTGAGGCAGTGTAAGAGGAGGTGGTTGAGTATGACGAAGTCAGTGACCCGACCTGGCCCAGTGTCATGTCTAGCAGGTAAAGCAGTGGGGATGTTGAGGGATGCGTAGGACCGCAAAAGGCAGGAAGAGGCCGTGGGCTGGCCAGAGGCTCATGGAGAAGGCAGGCTAGAGCCCGCAGGGCCGCATCTCTTCCCTATAACAGGCCCCCACACAAAGCTCTCCCATCGAGGGCTCTTAGGTCCTTGTTGTGAAAATATTTTAATGAGTGCGCAAAGTTAGCTTGAGGTGAGCCCTCGAAAAAATTATATGGAGGCCCAAGAGGTGAGCCCTCGAAAAAATTAAGTGGCGGCCAAAGAGGTGAGACCTCTTAAAAATTGTATTAAGGCCCAAGAGGTGAGCCATAATAAAAATTGTTTGTAGGCCCAAGAGGTGAGACCTCTTAAAAATTGTTTGTAGGCCCAAGAGGTGAGCCATGAGAAAAATTGTTTGTAGGCCCAAGAGGTGAGACCTCTTAAAAATTATGTGGAGGCCAAAGAGGTGAGACGTCTTAAAAATTGTTTGTAGGCCCAAGAGGTGAGACCTCTTAAAAATTGTTTGTAGGCCCAAGAGGTGAGCCATAAATATTTTTTTTTTTTTTTTTTTTTTACGGAGCAATTCTACGACGGTTAAGGAGGAGGAGGAGGAGGTGGAGGAGGAAATGGCACTTCATACAGATGGCACTTCACTTTTGGCTGCTTTCCACTGTTGGAGAAGCAAAGTCCGGGTCAATCCACTTGCTGTTCATTTTGATTAGCGTCAGCCTGTCGGCACTGTCGGTTGACAGGCGGCTGCGCTTATCGGTTATAATGCCCCCGGCTGCGCTGAACACCCTTTCTGATAGCACGCTGGCGGCAGGGCAGGCAAGCACCTCCAAGGCGTACAGGGACAGTTCCAGCCACGTGTCCAACTTGGAGACCCAGTAAGTGTAGGACGCCGAGGGATCGGGGAGGACAGGGGTACGGTCTGCCAGGTACT